>CM044431.1:180733350-180790019 GCA_024363595.1 Xenopus borealis | reverse complement strand
TCCCATCATATGGGAATTCAAGCAACACATGTCTCACCTGCAGTCAATGTGATTGATCTCTGAAAAAAAGTAATAAAGTTAGCAGACAATTTGAAAAATCAGTGACATTTAATAAATGGAAGTTGCACTGACTGCAACTAAATGCAATTAGTGTAGCCCTTCCAAATGGAAGTTCCTGATCCTGACCCTGATGTCTTAAAAATCATAGGAGCTTTAAGGCATCACACACACCGTCCCAGGTACCATAGATCCCCTACCTGTAATTTTGCAAAGTGTTTTATTTAAGGATGTTTTTAGTTGTTCGTTTTCCATTAAACACTGATAAACTATATCTAAGATGTGGCCTTTACCTGTGCAAAGTGCAAATTTCCCACCTATTAAAACTCTCCAGTAGGTTTGATGTGTGGCCAAACAGTTTGTGACTGATGGTAAATAATAAAACTGTGCCTAAAATGCTAGTTGTATGTAATGGTTTCATTCCTATCCCTGGGGATGATGGAACAGTACTTTGGCATTACATTTTTTCTTGCCTCGTGATTCAATTCCCCAGTTAGTTTCAGTTCATCTGTCTCTGCTGGATATCAGTTTGGTAACTTAATTTGCTCTGAAACCCTAGTGAACAGCAAAATCGAGTCAGTGATACAATTAAACTATGTATATATGTGTGTGCTGGCAGGGCATGCACAAATAGGGGAATGCAATGCATTTAATGTGTGAATATTCACTGAATATAGAAAAATATGCGCCAACATATTTTTGTAACTGTCAGTTCAGTTGTTCCTATAAGCTGAATGATAAGTGTACATTGTGTAACCTAAAGCTTGATTTAATTCTTCAGAGGCAATATAATAAAAGTCTTAACATGTCTACCAGGTCTAGTAACCAGTAGCAACTAAACAAATGCTTGCTTTTAAACAGATGGAGAGTAAATGCCTGCTATGGGTTACATGACCTCTTAGAACTTTTATTACATAACTTTCACTGTTGTGTACATAATACAGTCCAGGATTTTTCAATACGCAGCCCTTAAAGGAGAAGGCATGGCATGGAGTAAACACCATGCCATTGAACAGAACTCAGAGAATGTTTTTTTTTTTACAAGGTTCTCCCATGCTTCATTCTGGTAATGTCTGATTCACAGGCAAAATGGATTTGTATGTGGCTATGTTTGTATGATGTGGCTTTGTGCACAGATTAAAATACTGATCTAGAATCAAATAACAATTCCTGGGATTAAAATTGGGAGGGGAGATATGGGGAGGGAAGGTTTATTTCTGTAAATTTTGTACAGAAAAACATTTCTAACATTTTCTACACTTTCAGGAAGTATTTATAATTTGTTTTGCTGAATGTTTGACTGCAGGAGCCCTTCCCAGACAGGGGCTTGTTTTCTGTAACAAATGGCCAGAGCCAAATGTATCTGTGATCTTCACCACAGAGCTGCTTTGCGCTACAATACCATAGTGATTTTTTTTAACTCCACCTGTTTATGTTTTTATTTCCTCATGCAGTGTTTCGTAACTGCCGCTGTCTGATATTAATTATGCCAATAAATTTGGAGAGGATTGCATTATGCTCTGTTGTGTCTTGAGTTTTAATTGTGGCATTACATACTATAACAAAATGAGTTGGATTGTATATATGTGACATGTTCCCTTCTATCACTGAGATTTTTGCCTCTGGTCACCTAGAAGAAACCTAAATGTAGAAATGCAGAGAAAGTGGCTACTTTCTTGACCAAACTACATTTTAATTAAGTTAAGTTAACCAACATCTGTAATAAAAACGTCTATACGACCTATCTGTACCCTCCCTATTCAAATTGACCTTAGCGTAAGAGTACTAACAAATATTTGCCTTTGGGCTTGACAAATTAACGCTTGTGAAACTTCACCAGTGTTTGGCTACTGAGACCCAACTTCATAAATTAGAGAACTGACGTAGTAGTAGTAATGAATTTGCCCTGGCGAAGTGGCGCCAAGTGTGGCGAATTTGCCCCTATGAATCTCTTGAGAAAACTGAGCGTGATCACAATCCACTGGAAAACACAGCCCTGGGGTGCAAGTAATCTGGTTTCTGGTACAGTCAGTAATTTGACTAAACTTGTTAGAAATTATAATACTGCTATAGGTTAATATTTTTTATTGGTTTGTTTACATATTACTTTAACCTTATTTTTCTCTTTTATTTATTATAGCTTCAGGAAATGTAAGTACAGATGCAGTCACTTGGATTTGTGAGTTAAAAGTGTCATGACTTCATAATTGAAGAAACTGTGTTATCTAAAGTTATCTTAACTCATTTAATGCATTTAACCTTTTCATTAGCATACCAAAGCTCCATTGTTCACAATGATGAACACTTTAATTAGATGGGATGCTGTGATGCAATTTTCTGTATTAAATGAGACAAGTGTGAAGTCCAAAAGTGAAGTCCAAAGTGGCTTCGTCTGTATAGGTTATTTTTGTAAAATCTGCTGCACATAGCAAACGAATAAAAATCGGACTATTGTATTTGCACTGATCATAGACTAAGAAGATGAAGCCAGAAGCTCTGATATAGCTGTTTTGTTTTATAGCTTAAACTGTCATGGGAAAACATGTTTTTTTTTTTTAAATGCATCAGTTAATAGTGCTACTCCAGTAAACTTCTGCATTGAAATCCATTTCTCAAAAGAGCAAACATATTTTTTTATATTCAGTTTTGAAATCTGACATTTCCCAGCTGCCCCAGTCATGTGACTTGTGCCAGCACTTCAGGAGGGAACTGCTTTCTGGCAGGCTGTTGTTTTTCCTTCTCAATGTAACTGAATAGTACGCAGTGGGACATGGGTTTTACTATTGAGTGCTGTTCTTAGATGTACCAGGCAGCTGTTATCTTGTGTTAGGGAGCTGTTATCTGGTTACCTTCCCATTGTTCTTTTGTTAGACTGCTGGGTGGGGGAAAGGGAGGGGGTGATATCACTCCAACTTGCATTACAGCAGTAAAGAGTGATTGAAGTTTATCAGAGCACAAGTCACATGACCAGGGGCAGCTGGGAAATTGACAATACAGTAGAACCCCCATTTTACGTTTTTCAGGGGACCAGGAAAAAATGATGTAAAATCAGGGAAAATGTAAAATCAGGGAAATGTGTTAAAGTAACTTTTTCTTCAAGAAATGAAAGGATAAAAGCACAGGAGTCTGTTTTACTTTGAGATACAATATTTACTGTGTTAATAATAAGGCTTAAGCATTGCAGTGTTAATGTTACACTATGGGTGGCATGTGCAAGATTCTCTGTCAGTCACACACACACAACCTAAAGCAGTAAGTGATTGGTGCAGGGCTGTATAAGGGGCATATTCATTGGAATTGACCATTTACAGGTAGAACAGGCAGAATCTGGTTAGTATTTTAAACCTCTTTATTTCACAAATAACATTCATAGAGGAACAAAAGCCGTTTTTCGGAACAGCAGGACAAAATTTGGATGAACATGACTTAATATCAGGGAAATGCCCCCATTGAAATGCATTATAAATTGGTGGGACCACAAATAAAAAATGTAAAATGCGGGAAAACTTAAAATCAGGGGACTTAAAATCAGGGTTTCACTGTATGTCTAACCCCATGTCAGATTTCAAAATGAAATATAAAAAAAATCTATTTGCTCTTTTGAGAAATGGATTTCAATGCAGAATTTTTCTGGAACAGCACTATTAATGGATGCATTTTGAAAAAAAAAACTTTCCCATGACAGGATCCCTTTAATATGTCTTTAAGCATCTGACCCTATACTTTCTTATAACATACACATTTCAGCTGATAAGTTAGTTTATACCTTCACTATTCTTGAAACCCAGGTTCACAAGGGATAGGTGCGGTGGTGGAAAGCAGAGCACAAGCTCAAGAAAAGGTTCCATTCAAAGTGCTGGCAACATGTTATTTTCACAGTGGTTGCAGGCAGCATTAGGTTATCCTTGTCGCATGGAGGCTGTCATCATTCTAACTCTTAAGTCTTCACAAAGAGGAAGCAGTTTCCTAGCAACTGAAAAAGGCAAAGAAGGAAGCAGAAAGAATAATAAAAAAAAAAATCTATACCTAACATTCACTCAATGCGTTGGTGAGAATGAACTGGCTGTGGCCCACTCTAAAAACAAATGGTGTGTTCTCCAGGCAAGTCCTGCTGGCAAATTGTGCTTGGCTATTTACAGGACTCACAGTTTGAATCAACCACCTAAATACTCTTGTGATTCTGAAGATTAATTTTATTTTCATAATCAAATTAGCTTATATCTCTGTACATATATTTTATGAAACACTAAAATCTTTTTTTTATTTCAGAGATTAAGGCCATAAAAAGAGAAGCATATGGCTATTAAATACTTCATAAACTACAGAGAGGATACAGTATGTCTGAAATAAAATTGGATGAAAAATAATATAACAATCTTTTTGGAGGGTCTGGTGTAGCCCACAGGCCTTATACAGTTGTGCTCATAAGTTTACATACCCTGGCAGAATTTATGATTTTTAACAATTTTTCAGAGAATATGAATGATAACACAAAAACTTTCACTCATGTTTAGTGGTTGGCTGAAGCCAATTATTGTCAAACAACTGTGTTTACTCTTTTTAAATCATAATCACTACACAAACTACCCAAATTACCCTGATCAAAAGTTTACATACCCCAGTTCTTAATACCGTGTATTGCCCCCTTTAACATCAATGACAGCTTGAAGTCTTTTGTGGTAGTTGTGGATGAGGCTCTTTATGTTCTCAGACAGTAAAGCTGCCCATTCTTCCTGGCAAAAAACCTCCAGTTCCTGTAAACTCTTGGGCTGTCTTTCATGAACTGCACATTAGAGGTCTCCCCAGAGTGGCTCCATGATATTGAGGTCAGGAGACTGAAATGGCCATTCCAGAACCTTCACTTTATTTTGCTGTAGCCAATGACAGGTCGACTTGTCCTTGTGCTTTGGATCATTGTCATGTTGGAATGTCCAAGTACGTCCCATGCGCAGCTTCCGAGTGCAAATTTTATGGTTGTGGCCAAAAAGTTCAATTCTAGTCTCATCACTCCAAATGACTTTGTGCCAGAAGGTTTGAGGCTTGTCTCTGTGCTGTTTGGCATATTGTAAGCGGGATACTTTGTGGCATTTGCGTAGTAATGGCTTTCTTCTTGTAACTCAACCATGGAGTCCATCTTTCTTCAAGTGCTTCCTATTTGCCATCTTGAAACAGCCACACCACATTTTTTTAGAGAGTCCTGTATTTCACCTGAAGTTAATTTTGGGTTTTTCCTTGCATCCAGAACAATTTATCTGGCAGTTGTGGCTGAAATTTTAGTTTTATTTAGGTTGGTTTCAACAGAATCCCTAATTTCCAGTTCTTTATTAGAGTTTGAACACTGCTGATTGTATTTAATTATACAGGCATGGGACCTGTTATTAGCGATGGGAGAATTTGTCCCATTTCACTTTGCCAAAAAATTCACGAAGCGGCAATGGCGTCTCGTTTTTGATGCTGGTGTCTGTTTTTGGATGCCAGCGCAAATTCGTTGGTGAAAATTATTTCACATCTGAACCACGGGAATTCACTACAAATTCGCTCTTGGCAAATAAATTCACCTATCACTACCTGTTATCCAATGTGTTCAGGATCTGGACATACTTTAAGTCTACTAGAAAATCAATTAAACATTAAATAGGGTTGTTGCACCCCCAGGACAGATGAATTATATCTTCTTAGTTGGTATTAAATCACTGTTTTATAAAAAAAAAAAAAAAACAATTTTGAATTGTTTGATTAAACTTAAATCAATGCAGAGCTATAACCCCCCCCTTTTTTTCTAGAGTTACCAGATTACCCGGTTTCTCGTCACTCCTAAGCATTTCCCTGATTTCTGGAGATTTTCCACAATTTTGGAAGATTTTTGGGAAAAACATTTTGGTGGAATACAGTAGGATCGACCAAAGAAAGGTTTTCAAAGGTTGACAATGGAAGCCTTCCTGTAATTCTGAGCTTTCCGAATAATGATCTACCTGATTTCTATAACTGTAGTATAAAAATGATCATATCGAAATGCACATATCGACACTGGAGAACCCTGATGCTACCACCACCCTCAACATGACTAATTCCAGGGTTTGTACAGCATATTATGCCAATAGAAGCAGCAGATTTATACCAAAATAATCACATACTAATATCATTGTAATGGTTAGCACCTGAAGTGATGCAATTCAATATCTGAAACTATTAGCTATAACCTGCATCCAGTTTGCTACAATGCACACAGCCAGATGTTGTGGATGGATCCATGGTGTAACTGTCCCCTGCTATGGACTTGCCCACACTACTATCCCTACTATAGGATATAGTTAAAAAGTATTATAGCAAGTGATAACACTATTTATTTTGCTTCAGTGCTTCAGATCCTTAGTATTTTAAAGTCTGGCGTTTTTCTGTGATAGGACAGGCACTTAAGCTGCTTTGAACTATGACTCTGCCTTCAGCGTTATATTCTTTAGATGACTTTTGAAGGCAACTCATTTGCAGCTCTGGTGCATTTGAGCTTAGTTGGATTGCATTTGTGCTGGATTGGCAGTTTTTCCTGCCTGATGCCTTGACTCTTTACTTCCTTGAGAGCATTTTCAGCAAAACTTTTGGAATAATACTTCCTTTTTAATACAAACAGCTAGACAATTACACTTGCTAACTGTTGAGATGCTAAAATCATTTTGAGATGGTCCCACACTTTTAAAAGATTAGGTGTGGTTACAGCCATAACTATTGCTTTGCCAAAATATAACTGACTGTGAAAGACCAGGGCGGAATATAACACATAGCATAACTACAGATTCACACCTCAATAATCATTTGTGACAAGCAAGTAAAAATATGTGTATCAATTATAATTCCTTATAAAACACTGATGCTCCAGGAAGAACCAGAAATATTCTTGTGAGCTGTATAGGATTTACCTGCCCCCTTGCACTAGAGAGAATATTGGTATATACTGGTCCCTCTCTTGTAGTACTTGACATACAGTATATAGAATAAATAAATAATTAACTGCCTTCAGAATTTAAATATCAAACTATGTCTAACAAGCTGCTTATTGTACAGGCTACCAAAGTTTGCTCCATGTGATTTGTCTCTACCTGTATATTTCTCTCCTTAGCCATTGCACTGCTAAATTGGAGAAACAAGGACAAGTTGAGGGCAACTAAACCCTAAATATAAATATGGCTAAAATTGCCATGTTTTATACACTAAACTTGCATGAGGGTGAAGTTTCAGCAGTGGTTGAGAAGCTAAGCTTAGGGGTCACCGCAAATCATCAAGTAGAAAATGAGGATATCCTGTAAAATAAGATGATGCTACAGGGCCAATTTTTTAAATTAAATTCTGATGCTAGTTGCACTAGTTTCTGTGCTGCTGTGTAGTAATTATCTGTATAAATTGTGACATTTACTATATTGCTACATTGTGACATTGCTATTCTATGTGTACTGTATATTGTGAGTGGGTCCCTAAGCTCAGTAAGTGACAGCAGCACAGAGCATGTCCAGTAAATCAGCAGAAAAGAAGATGGGGAGTGTTCTGTCTCCCTTTCTAAGCATTGAAAGTATGATCACTTTAACTTATGAAGTTGTCTTGAGATACAGTAGCAATATCTTACAACCTCGGGAATATCAGCAAAAAATTGAACTCCATCAGAATGGCACCTTGAAGACCGTTGAGAAGTTTATTTCAGACTGTAAAGATCTTGACTACAGTGAACATCCGGATAGGTCAAAATATTATAATAAAATCCACTCTAGCAATATACATGCAGCTCAAAATGTAGCCTATCATATACTACCGGTCAAGTGGAGTAGACCAAACAGACAGAGATCAGAGGAGATAACAGGAAGGGAGATGGAACAAAACAAGGAAAGCGAACCATGAAACAAGTGATGCATGTGTAACATGTGTAACATGACAGGGAGCTACTGGGGCATCTTTGGAGACACAGATCTTTACTGCTAAAGGGCTGTGGTTGTACAACATTTCTACCTACTTCTTTAGTTAGACTTTAGTTCTCCTATAAGACTTAGAAGGTATTTAACTGGGACATGCTAGATAGACTGATAAATTGGGGCTTTATGGTACCACTGACTAAAACTAAATAGACTTTAGATAGGAGACGTCCTATTGTAAATAACATCCTTTTCTGAAAAGAAAAAACTTTTCTAGGTGAAAAAAAAAACCCTATTATCTGTCTATAAAGTCCATTAATGTACTTGTAAGGAAAAGAGAGAATACGTTTCAAAGAAGACAGTAAGATGCTGTACAAGAGAGGTACACCAGCATAGTCAAATTAAAAGTTAAAAAGATGTTATAAGATCACACCAAAAGAAAGGAAAAAAACAGTCCCTTCAGGGCTCACAGATGGTGAAGCTGAACTTTAGCGAACAGGCCAGATTATGAGAAAATTGCAGAAAGATGGTGACTAATAAAAGTGAAATTTGTGATTGCCCATGAAAAGATATGTAGTAACAGGAAAAGTACCCACACTTAACATACCATAGGGACACCAGAAACAGCAGATTTGTTCAATATAGTCCTCTCATTCTAACAAATCATGTATCATCAGTATGATGACCAAAGATACAGTATGTATCCTTAAAGGAGAAGTAAAGCCTAAGTAAAAAAAAGTAGCTAGAAATGTTGTACACTATGTTTAGGGCTTCTGTACCAGAGCAAGACAACCACAGCCCTTTAGAAGTAAAGATCTGGGTCTCCAACTATGCCCCAGTAGCTCTCCATCTTCTTTTCTGCTGATTCACTGATTCACATGCTCTGTGCTGCTGTCACTTACTGAGCTTAGGAACCAACTCTAAATATACAGTATACATAGAATAGAAATGTCACAGTATAAAGCTGATTAGTAGTGATGGGCAAATCTGTAGTGAAAAATTTGCGAAAGGATACGTACGTCGCAAAATTGTTGCGCATCCAAATAATGTTGCTTTTTTGTCGAGCGTTGAAATAATTTGTCGCTAACGCATATCTGTCTTTTGACATGCAACGTTATTTTTTTGACGCCCAGTGCATCCCATCTTCTATGGGTGTTTTGTTTGTTTTTCAACTTTGGGGCTACGAATAAAAAATTTCCCTTACTTTCAGACTTTGTAGACTAATGATATATGAATATGTCATCCTTTGCTTTGTGTCTGAATGTGCTGAATTGCATTGGAGTCTATGAGAAGACCAATTCACACACCTGTACACTGCTACACACATGCCCTGCATTGTTAGAGGACTCCTATCTTTTCAAATGAAGAAAAGGCCTCCCATTTTGCCAGTTTCTTAAAAACATCTGGGATTATTTTACATTACCTTTGGTTGACTGTTAATGGGATCTACTCTATATTGATGTTTAACCAAAAAGTACCAGCTATAGTTTATATATTACTAATAGTTTACTAACACAGGCACAATTAATAATAAATCTGAACACATAATATCTGGGTGCTTTGTAGCCCACATTAAAATGAATAAACCATATATTTATGTGTAAATGTAAGGAATGAGAAATACTAGGTAATGGAGTGTTACATGACAGAGATTGAGAATAGTTGTGTCATATTTTCCAAACAACTCCAGTATTATCGGAGTATTAGTTAAATGAAAAATAAACTCCAAATATACAGGTTTGAACAGAATTATTTTTTTCATAAAACTAAAGGCACATACAGTGCAAAAATATAAGGCACACACAGTGTGCAACTAGAAGTCTGCTGCTGGTGGAGGAGGAGGGTTATCCCTGAAGGAGTGAATAAAGTCCAGAGCTTCCTGGAGTTCCCTCCTCATCTTGCCAACCTGTTCAGCCAGAGCAGACACCATGTTGAAGAGGAGGTGTTGCATTGGTGGTGTCTGTGTTGCAGCATCAACTGACTGAAATGCTGCCATGCTGCCTCTTCTGGTGATGCAGGAGGTGCAGCAGGTTCTGCAGCCACGCCCTCTTCTGCAATGGGGTAATCCAATAACCACTCAGCTGCCAATTAAAGAATTTCAGTTTGAGTAATACCACAATTACATTTGTACAGTATGAATTACACAGGATGAGGAGTGTCATGTAACCATGACAATTAAACATCATCTATAAGGATGACATTAGAAGGTATGGGGCAGGCAACACCATTAAGATTATTTTTGCAGCAGACAATCTCTATTTGATTTACTTGCTCTCTGCTGTCATATGACAGTTAACTTTTACTGATGTTACACTATTCACCTAAACACACTTTGCTAAAAAATAGCAAAATAAATAGGTCTCAAGTGGATTTATTGTAGTTAAGAAGGCAAATCTATGTATTCTGTTTTAAAAAATCTTCCTTTATTTACTAACTACGTGGCAGTACTAAAAGTAAAATTATTAGTCTTGTTACAGACCTAAACAAACTCACATTTGCTCCAAAATAGCCAAATAAAGAGGAATCAAGTGGATTTATTGTGATTAAGCATAGAAATATATTTATTTTGTTTAAAGAAATCTACCTTCGACTTCACCTCTCAGCTGATGGATATTGAACCACCTGCAGAGCCTGTGCCTTAGCTGCTCCATTATATCCCGTCTTAGTGACTGGATCCCAGGGATCCAGGGGGGATATTGTCATATCCCTCCCTGTGCAGGAATCAGATGAAGTACTCCATCTGCTCATTATTCATCAGGCCTGAAGCTGCCATCTCTCTACAGAAAAAGTTTTCCACTCCTACAAAAGGGCAGGGCATTGGCCCATTGTTGATGCCCAATTTTGACACGCATACAACGCATGCGTAATGTGACACATGCACACACATGAGAGCGGTGAGTTTGGCGCGCCTCTATGAATTTTGATGCAAAGGTGCCGAATTTTGACTTGATGGTGCCAAATCTAGATGCAAAGGCACCGAAATGAATGAACTGACTACTGTAACACTCAAATACATTGATTTTTTTTTTATTAAATTTCACTATATTTGCTAACCATGTGTAAGGAAATCCACTTACCTGGGTCCCAGACGCCGTTCCGTCCAAGATGGCGGCGCCCACAGGGTCCACGTGGACGCTCGCGCTGGAAGTGGCGCGCCAGAACGTTCGCCCGCGCCGGAAGTGACGCGCCGGCGTAGGAACGCCCGCGCCGGAAGTGGCGCGTCGGCGTCGGAAACGGACGCACTCTGACGACGTCATCACTTTGTGGCCTATATATGGAGCCTGTGAACTATTAGGCTTTGCCCAATTATAGGTTTCGCTTCTGCATTCCTGGGTGTGACTTCCTGTTTGATCCCTATTGATTCCTGTGTTTTGACCTCGGCCTGCTTCATCCTTTTGACCCTATTCTGCTTGGACTGACCTCTCGCCTGGACATTGACCATTCTTTTGCCTAAACCCTCCGGTACCTCGAACTTTCTTTGTTTGTACTGCTTCCTCCTTGGTCTGCACTCCAAACTACGCCTTCGGGCCCTGACACCATGCTGCACTATTAGAAGTAGCATTATTAGAATTAAAATTATAATTAGAAAAAGAGGTAGGCCTGAAGCACAACAAATTACCTAGAAAATCCAGCATTATTGGAAGCCACATAATTTTTAGGAACCTTGCCAGACCCCAATCAGAAGAAATTGGACAACCTTATGGCAATAGTAGCAACAGCAGCAGTTTTTGAATCAACTATATTAGAACAGAAAAATTAAATGAGGCAGGCCTCAAACAGAGGACATTTGCCAAATGATGAGGCAGTAGTAGCAACAGCAGCAGCAGTCATATTGGAATCAACTATGTTAGAACAGAAGAATTAAATGAGGCAGGCCTCAAACAGAAGACATTTACCAAATACTGAGGCAATATTAGCAACAGTAGTAGTATTGGAATCAATTATATTAGAAAAGAAGAATTAAATAAGGCAGGCCTCAAACAGAAGACATTTGCCAAATGATGAGGCAATAGTAGCAACAGCAGCAGCAGGAGTATTGGAAGCAACTATATTAGGACCAGAAGAATTAAATGAGGCAAGCCTCAGACAGAAGAAATTTGCCAACTAAGCGGCAATATTAGAAGCTGACAATGCAGCTGACAATATTAGAATCTGACAATGGAGCAGTAGTATCTGCAATAGCAGCAGGAACTTTAATAGACTCCAACCAGAAAAAAATTTGCTGACAATGCAGCAACAGTCCCACTAGAGCTAGTAGCAGAGGAGGAGAAGAGGCTAGTCTCTGCTGTCTGCAATGGGCACTTGGATATCCCCGCTTATACAGGCCTCATTAATTTTTATGAATGCCAGGGTCTGGGGAGCTAGCACCTCTTCCTTGAGGAATTGGAGGAGGTGGACAGGAAGCACCACTGCCCCCGGCGCCCTGCCACTTTGGTGCTGCTCCTACGTCCTTCTGTGATAACGTTTCATATGGGAACTTAAAGCAGACGTTCCCATATGTGACCCTGCCTGCCCCATTCGAACCATCTGCCGGCAGAGCTGGCACACTGCTACCATCTGGTCCTCTGACTGGCACGTGAAAAATGCCCACACTGCTGAAGTGCGGGCCACTGCCTTGCCTGCTGTGGAGGGCTGGGGATGGTCCCCACCCGTAGGCCCATAGGCTTTGGACCAAGGTGCAGTGCTGCTCTGTTGCCTGCCCCCCTAGCAGTGGTTGGTGGAGCTGGCTCTTCATCCTCCTCATCATCAACAACACACAGTTCCTTCCCGAACTGCTGCTGTTATACTGCTGAGCCGGCTCCCACAGTCTGTCCATGTCATCGTCCTCCCCCAGACCAGACCCTGCGTTATACATGGCATCCATTCCCAAATCCAGCATGCTGGTGTCTGACCCCACCCCAGCAGCCTGTTGCCCTGCCATTAGGGGACCCTGCCCAATATCCCCTACTGATGTGGGCTGTGGCATGACCTCCTCCTCGTCATCAGACATGAATGCCCCCCCCACCCATTCCTGCCTGATCATAAAAAAGATCCTGGGTTTCTGGGCCCAAGTCCACCTCAAAATAATAGGGGGGAGGGAGTGTCCCCCAGCTCTGAGCAAGCAGGTGATGCCACCTCCTGCCACTCACTGGTGCCCGCTGCAGACGAGGTAGCCTGGGTCAGCCAGTTTACCACGCCTCTGCCTGCTGCGAGCGTATGGGTCTGGCACAGTCCTACCTGTGGCAGTTGCCCCTCTGCGGCCCTGGGCCACCTGCTGCTGTGGCACTTGCTGCTGTTGCTGCTGTGATAGCAGCTGGTGCTGCACTACAGTGCCGGACTGGGCATGGTATGTGGGCTGGGCTGTTGTGGGGTTTGATGCCCACGGCCTCTTCCTCTGCCTCCCCACCCTATCTCACCCTTCTTCCCACCACCACCACCCAGACCCCTCTCCCACAGCTGTCATATTGGGCTCAACTAAACTAAAAATAAATAAAATAATATACTCAACTATATCCCCTCACCCACAAGGGATACACACACAAGCACAGACAAAGACAGTTAGCCCTAACAAGGGTTATTGGGTGGGGAGCAGGCAAGCAGAAGAGGGAAAACAGTAAACTGAAACCCACAACCTCCACTTGAACTGACTCTTAACAAAAAGCTCACTAAACAAACTCTGCACCTCCTTATATAGACAATGGGAGGGCTCAAATCTGATTGGCTGCTGTTGGTGATATTCTGTTTGTTGTTTTTTTTTTTTTGGACGTGAGTGTCAAATTCGCCATGCATCAGAAAATTCAACGTGCAGCGAAATGAGCAGTGCTGCGAATTATTGCCGAAGTTTCACTGATTAGTCATTAATACAGATAATTACTACATGGCAGCACAGTAGGGTTGCCACCTGTCCGGTTTTGACCCGGACAGCCCAGTATTTTGAAGGGCTGCCCGGGTCAATACTTCCTGCCCGGTTTTCCAAATAAGGAAAACCGGGCGGGATTAGCTTGCTTGACACAGCGATTGGCCAATCGGCGATCGCTGCACCATAGCTCCGCCCCATGACATCACGGGCACGCCCACTGATGTCACTGGCCCCACCCACTGACGTCATGGGCCCCACCCCCTGTCAGGGTTTAGCCACGGCTAAAGGTGACAACCCTACAGCACAGAAACCAGTGCAACTAGAATCAGAATTGAATACTCAGCCCTGTAACATCACCTTATATTACAGGGGAATCTCATTTTCTGCTGGATAATTAGTGACAACCCCTAAGCTTAGCTTCTCAACAGCTGCTCAGAGCCCACTGAGCATGTGAGTGTCACAGACACTTTCCAAGATGGTGACCCCCTGTGACAAGTTTGAAGTCCTGGATCATTGCCGCTAATGACAAACTGAAACTGGTGCAATAAGTTCACTATATAAAATATGAATTTTTGATCCACATTTATTTTTAGGGTTTAGTTCTCCTTTAAGGGAAAGATCCTTCATATAGTTTAAAACTTGATATGCATAGTTCCTTTGCTCTCCCTTCCCTTAATAAGTGACATAGTTCAAGAATAGTGCTGCTGGCCATCATTTTAAGCTTTCAATCCATCAAATCATTGCTAAGTTGTCAGCACTACTGTTGAGCTAATGCCCTGTCACTTTAAATCAGAGGTTTTAACACTGTTACTGTCAACTTGATATTGTAACTCTTTATTTCATGTCGCTATCACCCAGCACCATACAGTCTATTGTCCATCTTTTTACAACCTGCATTTTTAACTTTAATTTGAAGTAGCACCCACAGAAGCTCAACTGTGGCTTAGTTTGCTCTCTTCTGCTCACTCCCTCTAAACAGATGCTTTATTGTTATCATGGGTAAATTTCCCACTGAGTAGCTCATTTTTGCATCATTGTAACATTAATAAAATATTTCATATTAATATGTTTACAGCGCACACATTTCCCTTAAAGCTGCACAACACATGTCCAAACACAATGCACTGATCTTTGCTACTATAAGCAAATGAAAAGCCATCTGCCATAGAGTTCATTTAAAACAAAAAACTCAAACTTTAAAGAAAAAAGATTCCTTTTTCTCTTTCATAATAAAACATTACAGGTATGGGAACAATTATCCAGAAACTTGTTATCCAGAAAGCTCTGAATTATGGAAAGGCTGTCTCAAGTTTTTGGATTTCGTTTCTATTAATAAAAAATTCTAATAAAAAATTAACTTGTACTTGATCCTAACTAAGGTATAATTAATCTGTATTGGAAGCAAAATCAGCCTATTGGGTTTATTTAAGGGTAGATTTATCAAAATCAGAGTTTGTGAGAAAAAAAACAGAAAAAGAAAATACAGACAAAACTCAAGCAACTTTTTTTCTCCAATGCTAGCTCACCTAACCCCCTTAGTACTGTGCCCTTCAAGCATGTGCGCACATACTATAAAATTTTGGAGGGGAACCCCGGGTGACTGCCAGGAGGGCTCTTTTGGTTGCAGTCCCAGTGGGCCCCCAATGCGCCAGTACAACCCTGAAGTTATCAGAGAACATTCCCAATGACTTCTGAACAATCTCACCAACTTTTACTTGCTGAGTTTTTTTTGCCAAATTTAGTGGTTTTATTCTTTAAAGAATGACGACTATTTGAGGTTACAAAGAATATTCTCGAGTAAATTTGTACGTGTTATTTTTTCACTGTGTTTTTCTTGAATTGTAAAAGAAATTAAACTTGATTTTTTATAACTTGGCCAATTAATGTTTACACGATTTTATAGTAGACTTAAGGCTAATGCTGGCCATAGACCTAACAATTACAATCTTTCCAACACACATATAGAGCTGAATCGTCAGAATAAAAGTCCTTTTCAAATTAAACATGAAATCCAATTTAAAATTTTTATTAAATCATTCATAACTATTTTAAGCTCATTTAAAAATCTCAGCTGTCAATCAAATATTGCCTGCTCCTCCTCTATGCCTTAGGCACTTCCTAGATGCCACTGCTCCCCACACATTCCCCCAGTTCTCTTAACCATTTAATTGTATAGCCAGGGCATGGGGATAGACATCTGAGATCATCTGAGATGATACAAGGCTTGACTTAATAACAGTGTCCACAAAATGGCTCCTGCCTGCTTGCTATAATTTTTAATTCCCAGACTGAAGAAAACAAGATTAAAATAATTTATATAGTGTAATTAATGTTCATTTTGCTTGACTAATGTGATAAAATATGATTTTGAATATTTTTTTGGGGTGAGGGGTCCACTTTAAGGGTGCCTTCAAAGGCATCCAATCAAAATTTTCCATCCAGCCTGATCAACCAGCCAACCGATATCTAAATCTTTTGATGATATCGGTGGGCTCATTTCCCACCATGCATGTACAGAATATCGTACGACAATTTGTTTCACATGATATTATCTGTGCGCCTATGGCCACCTTAAGTCCTTGTCAGATTTGCCAGTAGAACAATCAATAAAGCACCTAAAGGATGTCATGTTTATGAAGCAGGATGTCAACTTTGGAGGGAACAAAGTTTTCTTGAATACAGGAATTTTTGTTTGTTCATTGTGGATAGGGCTCTTACCTATATATATATATATATATATATATATATATATACATATATACATATATATATATAAATATATATATTTGATATTGTCATGATGCAGGCCTGTAATAGTTAATAAAACAGGCCAAGGTATCATGAAAAGCATTTCTGACTAAATTAGACACATAACAGGCCCCTCTTCACTAAGGTCTGGAGTCAGCCATGTGTAACCGGATCACAACCTCTTATGCCCTTCTCCAAGCCCTGGCTGATAAGAGCCAGGAGGGAGAACTTAAAGTTCACACAAAGGCTTCTCACAGGTGAAGGGAAGGTCACAAATAATGCAACCAAAAAATATTCATCCTCACAGAACCCAGACCTGTTGTACCAGCAGTGTTAAAAACTGGTGATGGGTTCAAAGTAATATTGGCTTTCAGATGAGTCCAAACATGACTAGGTTTGGTACTCTGCTTATCAGATGTGAATATCAGGGCAGGGGCAGGTCACACAGTATTGATGTTTAGTATCTATGGAATCCAGGAGAGAATTCATAACCAATTAATACAATATCATATCTCTCCTATGTTCCTATAGGGAGTTATGATCATTGTATTCTTGGTCCAGTTGCTTCTCACAGGAGGTCATAAAAACTCAGTCTGTGTCCTGCTAGGCCACGCCCCCTTACATTCCTGAGGGAGGGGGAGTGTGCAGTTACCTGATGCCCTGAAATCACTGATAAATAGTCAGCTCTTCTGACTAAGAGTTGGATTTACTTTGGAGGACCAATTGCAATTGGAAGTTGTCCCGTTTGTTTCCCCTTGCCTCCAGGACCAGGAATTCTATATCTTGAAGCTAAGTATAGGTTTTCCATGTTTCCCTTTTTATTTTATAACTGTTTGTATTATTGATTGTATGTCTCTTTTTGTAATATCATTTTGTTAACGGCACTGTTATACCTTTTATAATATTAAAAAACTTAATAAGTTTGTCGTTGGTGCTCTAAAAGAACCTAGCCTGAAAGAGAGTAATTGTGAGCCTTAACCCTCTCCATGCTGAATGGGAATGCTAGTCTGTATGTATGCTAGTTAACCATTTGAGTGCTGGTAGGAAGTGTGTGTTTGAATTAACCCCTTCACTACTAGAATACCTGGTTTCTCTCAACACCAGTGTGAAGTTGAGAGTGGTGGCAGCAAGTTGTGTGTGTTTGTGGGTGTTGGTTGGTGTTTGGGGTGCTGTTCTGCTAGTCTAACCTGTGCGCAAGGTGGGTGAGAGACTGAGTGAGTGACCCCTGACAGCCACACCTGAAGTCACGTGCGGTTGGGAGTACCGTCTCCGTGACAGATATCTTATATACAGATGACAAATACAAAGGTTAATTTTCATTTCCATGGTAGTAGGAAATAATTAAATCCATTTCCTATGAAAGGCAGACCCATGGATTTAAATGGTTTTACCTACTACTTTCAACAAAATCAAGGCTATGACCCACTATGGGAGTTATCGTTGTTTATTCCTGCTGTAGGTCTGTAGAACATGGTTAGAACAGACTGAGATTGTTGGTCCTGCCACAAAAAAAGAATACTATTCCAGTGAATCAAATATAAGTACCTTTAGGCAAATTATCATTTATTTAGCTGTGTAGTGTACACACAGTGACTTAGCTTTTTATAAGTGAAGTAGTACAATAAAATATTAAAGGAAAAGCTGAAACAGAAGGAAGTAATCTCTGCCAAGAGCCAAAGGCATACTATTTAAGGAGGACAATAAGTGAAACATTCTGTAAGGTAACAAATTTACTGGAATAAAATATTATTGTAGTTAGCAAGAAAGTGGGAAATCTACATGAAACCAATTTTAAACCAGTACAGACATATGTATTACAGGTATAGCCAACTAAGGGCGTCAATCTTTGAGTTGTCAATGTATCTTTTAGAGTAGAGTGGTGACAGAGTGCATCACTAATCTCTATGTAGAGCTAAATCACAAAACACTACTTATAACTATGTAACAGAAAAACAACAATGTAGCAAATATTTCTCACTTGCTGATAAAGAAGTAACTGTTACATACGGAACGCATTTTAGGAGATCGTTGCGTCAAAACGATGTCCTGCATGCGCCCTCCTACGGCTATGGAATGCAGCTTTGGGTTTTTTTTATCTCACCCATCCTACAAATCTGAAGTCAGGTATCGGTCTTCGGTCCTCCCTCATGAGCCCTCAGCCCTCCCTCTTGAGCCCTCAGCCCTCCTTCATGAGACGTCAGCCCTCCCGCTTGCGCCCATAGCCCTCCCTCTTGAGACGTCAGCCCTCCCTCTTCATGCCTCATTCCTCCGTCTTCAGTTCTCTGCCTTCAGCCCTCAAGCCTCTTCCCTCAGGTAATTTCCCTTCCGAAATAACCGAGGGAAGAGGCTTGAGGGCGGAAGGTGGAGAAATGAAGACGGAGGAATGAGGCATGAAGAGGGAGGGCTGACGACTCAAGAGGGAGGGCTAAGGGCGCAAGCGGGAGGGCTGACGTCTCATGAAGGAGGGCTGAGGGCTCAAGAGGGAGGGCTGAGGGCTCATGAGGGAGGACCAAAGACCGATACCTGACTTCAGATTTGTAGGATGGGTGAGTTAAAAAACACCATTCCATAGCCGTAGGAGGGCGCATGCAGGACATCGTTTTGACGCGACAATGTCCTAAAATGCGTTCCGTAGTTATATTCCAACAAACACCTGTTATATGGAGTGTAGTTATAAGAGGGGGTTATTATATAGTTTAGAGGAGAATAGGTAAAAGTCAAACCCATTAGTGATTAAAGGAATTGCTATGGTCTTTAGCTATAAAATCTAATTGTAACAGGCGGGTGGGTCAGGGTCTGCCTTAAACATCCTTGGGTTACTATGAACTGGTTCCAGAACCTGGGCAAGTGGTCTAACTCCCAGCAACTCCTGGTACAATATAATTAGACTCTTTATCTTCAGGTGGAGCCCCCACTTATAGTATAGAGGAAGGGATTACCACTCTGGTATATATCCCTGAGCCTAAAAACTTGAGTCTCTAACCTGATGGCCTTGTCACTGCAGGGTGCTAAACCTTCATTAAACTGCTCTTCGGAGCCTTAGCTGCTCACTAACTTTCCTGAACCTATAGTGACCTATTATAGTTTCTGACCAGACACTTGCTTGCTCCTATACTGAGGCCTACCTCCACATCAGGCCCTCCGAGCCACACACCACTTCCTCCAGTGAGTGGGTGCACCAGAGGCACCAGAGCCCGGATACATGGCAACATCCCTTTTTATAACCTCTGGGAACTACTCCCCCCAGAAGCATATGAAGCATAGTACAGAAATAAACAAAGAAAAGTGCTGCAAATAGATTGAAAGTGTTCAGTTGCAGGTTTTTCAATAGAATAGGGGCATGCACTAAGACTAATCCAACAATTTAAAGGAATAAAACCAATGGTAGCCCCCCTTTTTTAAGTAATCAACTTCAAACCAATGTTTTTTTCAGTAGCTGGGCTTCAATAATATAACTTGTATAAGAAAATGAGCATAGTCAAATATCAAACCAACCCGAAGTGATTACGATGGAGTATTAGGATTAAGAACAGGGTTTATCATTCACAATCTAGAAAAATGGTATATATGAAATTAGTTAATTTTATCCATGGGGACTGACGGTATTAATTCTGTGGATCCAACTGAGTTCACGCTGTATAAGAAGCCTCTCACGATCGCCTCCTCTTGGGGGGATTTGGTATGTGGTCAGTGATCATGCACCTTAGGCTGGCTAATGTATGTTGATATTGTAGAAATAAATATGAAGCCACAGGGGTATCAGCTTTGCCAGAGGAAAGTGCCGTCAGAATGGCAGAAGAATGGTTAGTCATCCTGTGGTAGTGGTCATCCCGATATACATATATCCACATGGGCATTTGAAGGAATATATATACTTTATGAGGCAGATTTACTAAATTCACATGAAGAATTCGAAGTTCGATCAAATTTTAATTAAATTCGAATCTTCGAATATGAAAATTAGGCAAATTCAACCATCGAATAATCGAATTCGAATAATTTGAATATTCAAATAAAATTTTATTTGAATATTCGATGGTCGAATAACTTCCCCTTTAAATTTTTTTCGACCACCTACTTTACCAGAATCAAGCTACCGAATTGGGAAGCTTTACTTTTGATTGCATAAAAAAAATTCGATCGATCAATTTGAACAACAATGACTTTATCAACATCAATTACAACATCCACAACAATGCAAATTGCTGCCCCTAAGGTGTTTCATCATGTGTTGGAGGAAGCATATGGGTATGTTTTAATATGACTTTGAGTGATGACTTTGGTTTTTTGTTGTGCTGTCATCATTAATGTGGATACGGTCTTAAAAGTTTTGTGGTAAAATGGGTGTGGTTTAAAGTATATGTGTTTTAAAACAGGGAGTGGTCAAAATTGGCTTCAATTATCAGTCTACCACCACGTAGGACAGAAAAATTCCTTCCCTCGGTTTCACAGAGCACAACAGGATATTCTTGGCTCATGTATAATTTATAAGCCCATGTAACAAGAGACTCAAGAGACTCAACCACTCCACTAATGCATAAGACACAAACAGAAAACAGACATTTTTGAGAAACTCTATCCATACAGTGGAGGCCTTTCATTGCAATGTAATGCAATATCCTATGTCTTCTCTTCCAGCAATGATAATAATTCTCTGCCAAATTTAATTTGCCAATATTATGACTCTTTACTAAAATTTGTCCTGTTTTGACTTTCATTTGGAAAGTCTTTGTGTAAAAGCAATCTTCAAGTCTTTGTATGGATTTTAGAGTGGACTTCAGGCTACTATTAAACTAAAGAGCATTTGCATTTATATGAGGTGTGCCAGTGAAAATGATGAAACTTTATGTTGAGTCAACAGACCCTGAAACCTCCCCGACAGAGACACATTTCATATGTATAAAGCTTCTTGTAAAAGAGATCTTCCAATTAGTCAATGGTGCTAGATACCCCATAAGTACTAATTAAAAATATAACAAACTCTCTCATTTTGCTACAGAGGCTTGACAATCACCTACAACAGTCTGTAGAGGTCTTTATTTTGATAAAATGTATATGCTAAATTGGAAAAGAATACATCATTCTTATTTTTACAGATATCTCTTCTTTATGGATTATAACCAAACTTTTGAGTAACTTGAGGTGAAAGTCCAGAGACAATGTATGGCTAAACAAAATGATAGCATTAAACAGAAGTATACCTTAAAGACTTTATTCATTAAAATATTTCTTACCAAGAGAAGAATTTATAAAAGAAATAACTGTAATTTCCTTTGAGGCAAAATGTAATGTCATAAGTGTGTCTGAAACAGTATTTTTGTCTTGCACTTTTCATAATGTAATCTAAAGGTTATATTTGCTAAGTAGACAATTCCATTCCTGCCATTTGTATATGATATGGGTCCAGTGGGTTACATGCTTTGGTTAAGGTTTAATTAATAACTGACTTGAGAATTAAACTGCAAGGGAAAAAAATGTTAACGTTTACCAAGTAATGTAAACGTTCACTGCAGCTAATATAAATACTGCCTACATATCTGAAATTAAATAAATTGAAAACTTATTTTCAGAATTCTTGGGTTTTACCTTGTATTACTTCCTTGCTAAAACACCTCCATTTTTATAATCATCCAAAAGCAATTACATATGCAAAGATGAGTATGAATTAGAAAAATCTTAAATTAATCTGTTTGGGAAAAAACCTGATGAAGATGAGCGAAACCCTGAATTGTTCATTTTGGGTTTTTTCACAAACTGATTATTTTGAGAGAAAACGCCATATTGGATTTTTGAGCTAAACTCAACACAAACCACAATATGTTGAAATTGAGATTGGTGCCTCTCCCATTAAGCTATACAGGACCTCAACAGGTCTGACATGGAGGATTTTCAGATTTTGGCTTTTTGCAGCATCGGTATAATAAATCTTGAAATCCACAAAAAATTCCAGTTTTTGCCCCAAAAAGCCAGACCAGAAACATTTGAGATTTAGTTAGCCCATGATGAAGGACCTTGCAGGTAAGAAACATGTAGGACCTATGGAGATGCATTTGTACTTTTAATTTTGACTAATAAAGACTTAACTGTTTAGAGATGCATTTATACTTATTAAAGACTTTTTAACTTATACTATTGGCCCTGTGGATGGCTCTGAGTGCTGGATAGCCCTGTTCTTTTGCTGTTTGTTTCGGCCTGTTGCACCCTGAAGCTGGGGGTCTGGAGCTGGTGCACCTGGACCACACGATCAACTTGATGAGTTACTTATACTATTATTCTGGAGCACCATTTATATTCTTTTTGTTTTTAGTAAATAACCCCCTTTTTGTCCATAATATTTAATGAGAGAGAGATGCATATTTTTTTCACCTTCGCATTAGATGAACTGTATGCACGGCAAATAGAGACTGACCGATTGATATGTAGAAATCATAATATTGTGAGTGTAATATGAGGCTTGATATAATGTAATGTATGTATGTCAAAGTCATTGGTGTTAAGATAAGGGGGGTTTAACCTTTATAAACTGTTGATCATGTGTTCAACTCTTGGGGCCTAGAATTAAGTGCTGAGTAAGAAAGAAATGCATTAGGCTTATTTTTGGGTTCAGTCTTTGATTTCATTTGTGATATATGTAGTCATGAGGGAAAATTTTCATCATTTTATCTGCTTTTAATTGCAATGCTAGAACGAAATTATGCCTGATACCACAGGTGCCAATGGATTTTGGTGAAAAATATGCACATTAGGGAGTGTTTTAAGAAATTACACCTGTACAAGGGATATGAAAAGGCACAGTGTGTTTGCCATGCTTTGCATCTCATGGGCTATAGGATGGATGGTGCTACTTTATATAAACTAATGAGCATTTGTTTGGTGCCAGGCTAAGATAACAGTGTGCATGAATGAGAGGAATCTAGTCATGTTATACAGTATGGGAAAATTAATATTTTATACTATAAAGATTCATGTTAACTGGGTGGGTACATCTTGAAGTATAAATATACATCCAAAATTCAATATAAACTCAAGAGAAACTATCATGAATTCTGAACTCCTGCCACTGGCAAATAGTCACTCCTAGATGTTGTATTTATTACAAACTAGACTTGACAGTAATTGTGAAACTGCTCATCTGAGAGCTTTATTTCTGTTCATTGGCTAAAGCCACTTAAATAAGTGGCAAACTATTTCCTAGTCTACTCACCAAGTCCGGTTGCTCCCGCTGTACAGTTAACAACCCATTTCATTGTAATGGATGTTGATAAAGTCAGTGAAAGAATTCTGACCCCTTCCTTGGTTACAATAATGTGTAGGGTCATTACTATGGCCAGTTACAGTCCAATGAAAAAATGGAGGCAACATATCCCCTGCTCCAGATAAGTTACAAAACCTGCAGTTGATTTGAAATCTCCAGAATATGGTTCCATGGCCGGTGTGCATCAGCTTACTAATAGCAAACAAAAATACATTTTAAAGAGCAACATGCAGCTAGCATAATTTCTCAAAATGATACTATTAATGCAATCGAGTGACTTAGCATTAAATCATTGTGCAATTTTACAGGTATGGCTATTGCCATAGTGAGCAGCAGAAGCTTTCCATGGTGTGGGCACAAAAGAACCTCTGGTCTTAGTCACGCACTGTACTAATGATCACATTTAGTCATCGTTACATTCAAAATAAATAAGAAGTGTTTGGTGCCGTAGCCATTATGACTGCTTAGTGGATGTTGGATCTGAATGCTATGAAAGGGTTACAGAGGGTTCCAAGATTAAAAAAAAAAAAAGCCAGAGTCTTCTGAAAGGGATTTGTAAATCTGCTCATTTTAGCTGAGGTTTCCTTTATTGTGTGTGAAGGAGGGGATTGCATGGGTGCTAGCTTTGCTCAGAGAGGGGAGGTTAATCCTAGTACAGTCCCAGAAACACAAGCAATAAGGCGGCCACAGGACACCCACTGAGTAATTAGCACTTAGAAACTCCAGATGGAAAAGGCCCTGTTAGAGGTGGGGTTTTATGAAAACTGAAGGCAAAGAAGAAAGAAAGAACAAAAGAGAAATGGCTTGAGAGAGTGAACGCTTCTAAAGAATGATGGAAGTAAGATTTTTGTTAATTGTTTACTTTGGTAGCTTAGTATTTGTGTAATGCCACAAAGTAAGGTGGTTAATATAATGCTATAATGTTATGACTGGATTGGGAATGCTACAAAGACAGTCTGTTACGGAACAGACAGTATTTCAATATGTGAAGTATAAGATTTACGTGCATTTTTGTGACAGAGAATTGCTTGGATTATGTGCTGTTTGGGTCCTGGCATCAGGAGCTGATATTGAGACGTCGGTTCTCTCCTGTTTGGAATACTGACATTGCTTAGAGCATGGAAAAGAAATACAAAAAAGGAAAGTAATATACTTGCTGTGCTATGAAATCTGGTAGACTGGGAGAGGAACTCAAGTTGCTGATGGGTATAAATTAATGAGAGCAAGGATAGGACAAGACATCAGGCAGTCACAGCTAGTATTGTCCTTAGCTCATCCCCCTACAAGCCACTCCTTCTGGTCTCAGAGCAATGTCCCTGTGACATTGACTTGTCTTTGTATGAATGGATCATGATTATATAGCTCGTTGTGACTTAGTAAATGTTATTTGTTGCTAATTATAAACCTATTCTACTTGCCAAGTATCATTGATAGTGATATTATTGAGGCTCATGATGGGATCTTCAGTGACAAGCATAAGGAAACCCTTGTTAGGAATACTTAGCATGCCTCTGAGCTCTTATCAAGCTGCTTTTACTTGGCGTTCATATTGTAGAACATGTAACAGCTATGAATAACGTATTGACTCGTGAAATGTTGAAATACAGTATATATCAATGATTTGGGTTCAACACTTCATTTTAATTCAAAACTTTGATGGTCACGATCAGAATTAATGTTGCATTGGTTGTACAGTAGACGTGCATATGCATGTATATAATATATTATGAGTAATATATTTACAGGTGTTAGATGCAGAAACTGATTTGCCTCTGGTATCTGAGACAAGGTTGTCTATGTACGTCTTGTTGTCTGTTGAAAGATACAGTGAGCAGTGAGCACCATCCATAATTTGATCAGTAAAGATTGCTTAATTGCTCCTATGAAGCAAGGGCACCTGTACTGTAAAAAATGTACTGCAATGTTTGGCACTTTCTAGATCACTGCTGATATTTGTGTGCTTGACTCTAAGCAAAATGTGTTCAAAGAAAAGTACTCACAGAACTCAATTGTTAGATGTGATTTGCTTCAGGACAAATGCCTAGAAAGATTAATAGAAACATCCTTTAAAAAAAAAGGGTTATCTCAAAACAAAAGATAAAATAGTAATGATAGGTACGTTTTTAAAGTAGATCTGCATATTGTTAGTTATAGAAATGGTGGTTAAGCTATATGTCATTATAACTTTATAATTATTCTCTAATCTTTCATTACACATCATGCTGTCTGTTCTAGAATAGCTAGAGAGAAATAAACATAAAAGTGTAAAGTTGAACCCACATCATTAGTTGTGACTCTTTATTTCGTTATTGAGATCTGATTTTGCAGGACCAGTTGTTATTTCCAGACATCTGAAACTGTACACTCATGAGATGTGTCAAAAAGATCAAAATATTCTCACTTTAGCACAAGGACAGAGATACAGAGGCCCCTGCATAGTTTCCAGCAGTGGATCTGAAAGTAATTAAGATGTCAAAAGGGACATTAGTGAAATAGGCCAGAGAAGCGCTACTAAGGTGATAAAGGGTATGGAAGATCTCAGTTCTGAAGAAAGCATGGCCAAGTTGAGGTTGAGCTGTTTACATTAGAGAATGATCACTATGTATAAATATGTACATATAAGAGGACCCTACTAGAAGCTCTCTGATGCCATAATCACCAGGAGATCTTTCAAGAGAAAACAATGGAATTCCCAGAAATTCGAAGAAAGAAGGTTTCATCATAAGGTGCGAGTAAAGTTCTTTATAGCAAGAGTTGTGAGGTTTTGGAATTCTCTCCTCAAAGCAGCTGTACTGGCAGATAAATTACATAGTTGAAGAAAGGCTTGGCTGCTTATTTAGCAAGGGAAAATACAAAGTTACATGATATTAACATTCTTAGTGATAAGTTGATCTTGGGACAGGTTTGATTTCAGCTCTGATTTCAGAAAGGATTTTTCAGTGGCTACAGATTGGATTTTTCACCTTCTGCAGGATCAGCTACAGTTTAGGTAGAATTGTGGCAAATGTTTGAATCTGATGGACATTCTTCATTATGCCATTTTATTTATGGGGATTAAATAACTAATTTCTTTATTATTACTGTTTTGCCAATACGGTATACAGTATGGAACCTGTTATCCAAAATTGGTTTTCCAGATAAGGGATCTTTTGTAATTAGTATCTCCATACTTTAGTTAAACAGTTAAACAATGAATAAATCAGCATTGTTTTACATCCAATAAGGATTGTTTCTTATTTGATTAAAATGGAGTCTAGGGGAGATGGCCTTCATATCTGTACAATTTTCTTATCATATTCCATTCATCAGGACACTTTTAACGGTAGATGAATGGGTTCCGTTATCCGGAAATCCTGTAATCCAGAAAGCTCTGAATTACAGGATTTCCAGATAATAGATCCCATACCTGTACCGTTAAAAGTGTCCTGATGAATGGAATACGATAAGAAAATTGTAGAGACGTGAAAAATTTTTATCAGGGAAAAAAATGGCCAGGAAAAGTATAGGACTCATTATCATGAAGTTATGTCTAGCTTTTAGGGACTTATGTAATAATATGTGCAAAAGGTCATTGATCAGTTAAAGCTTCAGCTAAAGCTTCAACAGACATCTCACACAGTTCTGAGCAATTCTGGTACATTATTAGAAACACACACAAGAAAAATCTATGTTCAGAGTATTCTCCTGCATTATTAATTTGATGCTCATGGTTATGTCTCAGGCAGCATTTGTACCCTTAGTCTCCACATTCTGTTTTGCAGACCCTTTAGGGGAGGAATATCAAGTGACAGCTATCAAACTGCTGGCAGGATTCTGGGATCTGTAGTTCACTTGAAATTTGCAACTTTGAAATCCTTATCGGTCAGCTATAAAATATGCACCTTCTATTCTGTGCTATTTTGATGAATTTATCCCTTGCATTTATTCACTTTGTCAGCATTTTTCTGCCTTTATACACATTGTGTCCAGGGTTGAAATACCCTTTATAGGGGTTCTTGGTTTCAAGGAGCCTGAACTTAGCGCACATTCTCACCTGCGGTGTTTAAGATGTATTTAAGATAGTGGGAATGGGAATAAAGAACCGGTGATGATTTGGTGTTTGAGGGTGACAAGGCAGGTATTTCACTGTTGCAGAAATGCAAGAAATATAGGCTTTGCCAATAGGGCTACAGTTAGATATGACAATAAGGCACCTATACAATGCTGAGAAAGCTTTAAAGATTCAATTCATGTTTACTAACAAAAATAAAGGAACATCATCTGAACTCAGTACACTACTTTTCATTAGAGGGAATCTCCATGTGTGAATAAGGTTTGCAAAAATTATATTTTTCCAATCAAAGGGATTTTACAAACCGTTAGTTTCTCAGTTTCTCTGTGAAATGATGTACAGTATTCCTATGGCAGAATTTTGCTGACAGAAAATAACTTCATAGATGTTTTAAGATCAAGCAGGTCATATCATATTAATAAGAAAAATTGTGGTCCCTTTGACTGATGCCTGCTGCTATATTATTATGATTATTATTAAGATGTATTTATAGTGAGCGAACATATTGCGCAGCGCTGATACACTATCAACAACAGATAAAAGGTCCAGTTTGCATCATTTGATACATGCCTGCTTTTATGGGGCTCAACTTGATTCTTCTCAGTTGGATAGGGGACAAATATTCATTTGCACTGCTCACTTTGCAAATTATATGATGACCCAGAGAAATTTTCTGCTGAGTAACTTGCAATGAAAAATCATAAGCTTGAGCTGCCACAACTACAATTTTAGTTTTCATGTAGTCCATGAAGGCAAACAGATAAATTAATTGACACTAGTTACTTAGACTCAAATTATTTTCCATCAGATATGCAAAAGAAACTTTTATTCTGACTGCTAAAACCACTTTCAAAATAACCTGTGTTATCTGTGTTCTGTATCTGGTGCTGGAGTTTGAATCTAGTGCAAGGCAGAGATCATGCTTTGTAACAGTCATGAGGGCTGGTTCTCTGTATATGGGTTATGGCTAAACTGCAGGTTAGGATCTGAAAGACATAGGAAAAAAATTAAGAACCCAGAAATACATTGAAAAAATAAATAAATGCAACTGGGCTGAACATATTTGCAACCAGGTATCAGAGGGTTTATTTAATGATGGTGGTGCAAAAACAAACAAAAACAGGTGCAAATCACCATGGTTATTGCACATTGCACAGGTCCTTGTGTTTCAAAATGCATTGCAAAGACCTATGATTTCCCTAGAAGTGCACACCATTAGCGACAGTATTCAGCTGCACCTCCTAACCCTATTGATCCCCTAACATACATTGTTCAGATATAAGTGATAGGGAGTGCTCACAGGCTGCATAGGAGCTCTGTACTTATTACCTGCTTGATGCTCTTCATTATTCTCCTCCTTTGTTGAAAAAAGTACACCTGTGGGACTGCAGAGATTTCAGCACAGCTTTGGTCAGTCCATTTCCATATATATGATTTATGCTATATGTATTTAAATAGGGGTTTGACTAAACTATTGACAGCATCAATGTGAATTAACTATCGACATGCCCAGGGGAGTGACTACAAGGGTTGCAATCTCAGCCTGTTGCTGCAATGGCTTTTTCACCAATGAAATAAAAGCATTAAAGGAAAACTATACCCCGAAAATGAATTTTAAAGTTATCAAATTAAGTAGCATATTAAAGATTCTTACCAAACTGATATATTTATATATATTTACGTAAACATTGCCCTTTTACATCTCTTGCCTTGAACCCCCATTTCATGATGGTCTGTGTGCTGCCTCAGAGATCACCTGACCAGAAATATTTAAACTCTAACTGTAACAGGAAGAAGTGTGGAAGCAAAAGACACAACTGTTTGTTAATTGGCTCATGTGACCTAACTTTATAGTTTGTTTGGTATGTTTGTGTGCATCGTCAGCGCTACGCAACAAGTTGGCGCTATAGAAATACATGTTAATAATAATAATAATCGTTGAATCATATGATCCCAGGAGGCTCTTCTTATTTTTTAAAATGGCAATTTTCTATTTATGATTACCCAATGGCACATGCTAGTAAAATAGTGTATTATTATAAAAATGGTTTATTTACATGCAGCAGGGTTTTCCACATGAGTTGTTTTATGCAATATCTTTTTATAGAGACCTACATTGTTCGTGGGGTAAAGTTTTCCTTTAAGAAACTAGTAGTCTCTGGGGGATATTGTTATATGGATCTCGTAAGGAGAGGGTCCTGTTCAACTTTTTGCCTGTGTTCCTGGCAATACCTAAGCAGTACTCTGGCTTGTGTGACATAAATTGGCTGCCATTGTATTTTCAGAGTAGACTGCTCCTTTAATACTACTGCATTATAATATCTTTCTTTCAAGGTAAAATCCAATTATGCCCCTCAGACTCAAATGAATCACTGTACCACATTATCATGAAAACTTGTTTTATCACTTAAATGTCTGTGTGGGACGACTCACTTATTATTCAGCTGGAATAATGTTCTACATTTTATTTGGAATTATATTTGTTAATTATCTTGCCCCTTTAAAGAAAAGCTAAAGTCTAAAACAATGAAATATTATGTATTTTATCTACTGAATGTACTGTACCACCCAGATGTCTATCAGTGCTATAAAAGTAATGATCCATGACTTGTGCACATGAGCCCCCCCATCTTGAATATTGAAACCTTAGCAGAGAGTGAGGCTTTATGTGGCGTGCTTCTTAATTCTTAATTACTGAGCCGACTTGTATTATAACTTTCATATTGTAAATACTTTATAAATACTTTATACTCAGCCCAGACTATGTGCTGTGGAAGATGTTGAGCTACTGGGGGCATATTTGGAGATATAAATCTTTACTGCTAAAGGCCGTGGCCTAACTACCAGGGGTGCAGAGGGTGCAATTGCACTAGGGTCCCCACCCCCTTGGGGCCCATTGGAGCCACAACAATAGTTATGGCAGGCAGTTATCTAGGGGGAGATTTTACAGCACACATGCCATCAACACTCAAGCATGCGATTTATAGAGGTAAGTGGGGGCCCAGGTGCCTATCCTATAAAAGGGCCCACCAGGGAGTAGTTACGCCAGTGGCTAAAGGGCTGTGGTGGTTTTGGGAGATAAAGAGCTCCAGCAGGTGATTTTGGCCTAATAAAAAGAAGAAATAGCAGGGATGTAGTTATGAGGTTACAACTGCAATTGGACCCAAAGATCTAAGGATCACAACAGTAGAATGAATAAATGTTTCACAATACTGCATAAAGGTGTTCCGATATAAATGTGTGGATTGATGGACCATTTTCCTGGTCAGCAGGTGCTGCAGAAATCAACTTACTTTCACTAGATGAAGAATGCTTCTATTTGAAAAAATACCTCTTCCATGGCACGTGTCTATCACCAAAGATAACATTCTTTGATGGTTGTCAATGGTGATGATTGGTCACTGAGGCCTGTAATATGCCTGGTTCTTTCAAGGGGTCTTTAAAAGGGCCAGAAATTGCACTGTTAGATTTTAAATAGTTTTTTTTCACAGGACCAAGAGGTAATTGCATAGAATGGCACATAAAACATGCAGAGCCAAGTCATCAGTCTGCTGCCTGGCAGTACACAATAAATGGTGTTGCTTTGCAGAAACAGACATTAATGTTATAAAAGACAAGTTTCCCCAGTGTGATAGTCCACCACTCAAGTGATACAGCTCTGCATGCAAAAATTTTGTTTTGAGCCAGATGTTGCTAAAACAAAGCTAGCTTTAAGGTATTCTGCTTTCGCCTACTGTACATTGAAACTGTGCATATTTATTACTAACTGCATTTCTTATTAAAATGAACAACGCGTTTCAGTGCTCGAATATATTAAGCATATTTGTAATTACCGTTCTCTGCTGACTAACGATCTCTAAGAAGGTTTTATCTGAGTGCTTTCACAGCATTGTGTATTAAGTATGCAATCATCACATCAAAACTCTTTGTATAAATTAGAATTAAGGCTTGCAGACACATTCATTATTAGGGTCATTAAATGAAAATGAATCTCGGTTGCTAAAGTAAATGAAAGGATTAGCAGGTTATGAGGTAAAGCAGATATGCACACATGAAAGGCTGCATTTCTGTGATGCAGTGCTGACATAGACTTCTGCCTGAACGCTTCAACTACTTTTGGTTGGGCAGATGTTATTCTTCACTATCAGCTTGAAAGTTTTTATCAGTGTGTACAATAGAGTTGTACAAAGAGGCATAGACTTCTGCCTGATAGGTATTTTGCAAAATGTGTTTTATCAATTGTTTCTTTTAATCTGAAATATAATAGATATAAGTAATGTGTGTGCAGGAAAATGTTTGCATTTGTATGTTATGTTCTAGGCTGCTATAGCTGCCAGTAAGGAGGTTTATGTATATGTATAATAGGCATCAACCCATAGAGTTGGCTTTCTGGGGAATGCTACTGAAGGAGACCATAAAAGGAAGCACAGAAGCAAGGAATTTCCTATTTGGCCTGATATCATCAAGAGACAAGACCAACTTTAGATTCAGACAAGGTAGAAGGCTAAACTTTGTTAAGCCTATGTACAAGATAGGATATTCTGGTGCAAGCTCACCTTAAGTGAGAGAAGGGGAAGAGTTTAATTGAGTTGATTTAGTTGGGCTTCCAGTGCTCAAGTCTGTCCTTTGTCATTCTTCTGAAAGCTGCTAAAATCTGTGACTTGTTTGATCATGCCACTGTGTAACATGTTTGCTTTTCAAACACATTGTGCATTCTCAAGTCCTGATCAGCATTCTGTATCTGTTTGTCACCCGCACAATGATGATCAATGACTCAATAAAGATAACGACCACCTGTGGATTAACCTCACTGTCATTGGCCTCCTGGGCCTCTAGCAGTCTTATGCAGAGCAAACCTCATTCCTAGAATTATCCTTTATGAGATTTAGTTGCCTTTTAATTATTCATTAATTATATTTTGGCCTACTTATAGACCCTTTGAGGTCAACACATTATTGACTAAAGATTAGCTTAGCCTCCATCTGGCTGTTTGCACTCTATGTTGCATCTCCTATCCTATAGTTTAAATGACATGGCTATATGAAATCAGTAGTTGTAGTGTAACATAGCCTTTCTGGTTTTAGCTCAGCATCAAAGTCAGTAAAACCATAAGACAATAAACCTGAGCCATATAGGGAAGTGTTACATTGTTACTAAACATGTCTGAATGCATATGTGTTTCTTTGTGTGTCTCTAAAGACTATATTTTTTAAGTGTTTCATATTTAGACTGTGATTGGGTATGTGGTAATGAATGCACCCAAGAAAGAAGGCAGATCTTGTGTGAGTTTTAGGGGAGAAATGTTATATAACCTAAAATGACATGAAATGACCTAATACAAAAATAAAATGTGCAAATACCCTATTTTCCAAATACATGTTGAAAGAAGATGCATGTTGGGTTCAAGGGTGATTAAGGTAGAGTCCTGCAGCGGGTCTGGTACACGCGGGTTACTGTTACTGAGGGTTGGATTTTCAGGTGCGAGTATAGATGCTGGTCTGTGGGTTGCGAGTCGCGTTGTGGAAAATTTAGGTTACAGGAGTAACTTGTCACTATCCCTGTTAACTTTGGTGCACTGATGCCTTGAGGTCGTTAGCTTGCCAATTATCCAACATATGATGCATTATTATGCAGATACCAGTATCATCAAATTATCTTGATAAACGTGTTTCTATATTAACCATTTTTAACATGTGAACAGTATTTAACAACCTTACAAGTGAATGAGAAAACAACACTCAAGAATTGCATTTGCTATCTGTTGATACCTTTGAGAAGTTAAAATATTATCTTCATTGCATATTTGTTCCCTGTACAATTTAGAAACTTGTAATTATATTAATCAAAGTATGGCTATTCCTTACCCATTATTCAGAAAGCTCCGAAATACAGAAAGACCATCTCCCATAGACTCAATGATTTCCTTTTCTCTGTAATAACAAAACAGTACAGTGTACTTGATCCAAACTAACACATAATTTATCCTTCTTTGAAGCAAAACCAGCCTGGGTTTATTTAATGTTTACATGATTTTATAGTAGACTTAAACCTTTACGTTCTAGTAGAATTTCCCACTTCATTTGCACCCAGTGCCAGATGTTTTTTCAAATATTTTGCACTCTCTCATTTAAGGAGTATTTCCTGGGGGTGGGACATTTAGTTTAAAGGAAAATTATACATTGTTGTTTTCAAGAGAACTTGTGCTTTCTAAATCTGAATCAAAGTTTTGTCTTTTTCCACGTCTTGAGCAAGATTTAGAGCTCTAGATACCAATGAAAATAAAAAAAAAATGCTATTTTACATGACATAGGGATTTGACTGATTTGACTGATTTGACTGATTTGGAAAGCCTCATGACTTTTTCAAAAAAGTTCCAATATCAGATATGTATACTGTGTATGAGATTTTGGATCAAAAACTCACAATTTCAAAGCACTATAGCAGCTTACAGTATACTTTAGATTCCAAAGCCAAAAGTCCTGGAACAGTAGATTTACACCAGGAAACCATGTATTTTATTTATAAAAGTAGACATTCTGCTGAATCCAAAATGGGTAACCATATGTTTTTACTCCTAATTACCAAACATTGAAGCATGTCTGATTATTTTGGGTTGGCAAATAATTTTTACAGACAAAAACAGGTGAACATATGTACTCAGAGTTGAAATGCAATACAAAATTAAAATTTAATAAAATTACTTAAAATGCACCAAAATCACTACAATTGTATGTAAATGGGAGTGGGTATTAGTGGGAATATGTGAGCTTGTGGATGTGCTTGTGGATGTGCAAGATGGAAATCCAACTGGAGGAAGAAGAAGACATCCAGGATGAAGAGGAGTGTGCCCTCTTGCAGGATCTGGGTCAGGGGCAGCGCAGGGGTGGTCCAGGAAGTAGAGGTCGTAGCAAACACAAAGTTTCCACGTGTCTGCTGCAGTCTTGGGGCCCCTGGTCAATCGCACCTCTGCTCGTTGCCTAGAGGCAGGGGAAAAAGAAGGTTGTTGAAAAGCCACTTCGCTGCTTGCAGACCCAGAAGCGCAGGAGAATGTAGAATCTATGATCCATTGCACTTTGGTAATTTTATCCACAAAACGTAGATTCTATGTTCTGTGGCACTTAAATGGTTATGGTATGAAGATCCGAATTATGGAAAGATCCGTTACCCAGAATATCCCAGGTCCCAAGCATTTTGGATAACAGGTCCCATACCTAAGTTATAATAGTTCTAAATCTGGACTGGCCAAGAATGCATTGGTAACAGGAAGATTTTGGTACAGGCATGGGACCTGTTATCCAGAATGTTCAGGACCTGGGGTTTTCCATAAAAAGGTTATTTTTACTTTTCATACCTTAAGTCTACTAAATAATAATTTAAACATTAAATAAACTCAATAGGAATTTTTGACTTCCAATTAGCGTATAGTAGCGAGTATAAGCTTGTGCTGAAAAAAATCTACCTCAGTATAAACTTACTTAGTTTATTGACTACGAAGCTGCAAGCCTCCTGACTCGTCGTTCCTCTTCCCTGAAGTGGATGACTGCACTTCTCCTCCCTCCTACACCTGCGGCTAGTGTGCTCTCCTGTGCACCGTCTTGCTCCTCCCCTGAACGTGACGTGAGTGGTGGCGGGAAATTACGAAAGTACAGTACGATACTTAACAGTAATCACACTTTTATTTAGTTCAATTACCAATCCCTACTTCTCCTTATCCAGGATCCAAACGTACCTCCTTTATAATGCCACCTTCCTCATAACATCCAACCCATATTTTTGGCAACACTAAGGGGCAGATTTATTAAGGGCCAAATTTTCAAGTGAAAAGTCTTCGAAAATCAACCCTCAAAAATTTCTTAAAGGGGTTTTTCGATCGAAAATGGACCTACAGTATGTCGATTGCATCATTCAAATCGAACGATTTGAAGGATTGTGCGCAAAATTCTTGGAACTTTTTCAAAAATTTTCAGGACAGGTTCATAGGCTAAATGACAATTCAGCAGATTTAAGGTGGCAAAATGTTGAAGTCGAAGGATTTTAAATGGCCAGTAATTGAATTTTTTCAATTTGAATCGAATTGAGTCAAAATAGCCCCAAATTACTTTGAAATTCGAATTTTTTCAAAAATTTACTTCGACCCTTGGTAAATGTGCCCCTAAGACTAGAAAGTCTATTAGGGAAATAAATATTCAAAAACATTTAACCTACTCATGCCTCAATTAATGTAATATTTATTTATTTTGATTATTGAAACTTACCAGTAGTTGCTGCATTTCTCACCCTAGGCTTATTCTCGAGTCAATAAGTTTTCCCAGTTTTCATAGATAAAATTAGGTACCTCGGCTTATACTCGTCTCGGCTTACTGTATATTCAAGTACATATGGTATATCCAATTATGGGCCATATTCAATTTAGTGAGAGAAAGCTTTAATACTTGAAAACTCATGGATGAGATTCAATTTGTAATGTAGAAAAACATATCTTGTGGTTTATTTTTAAGTGAAAACTCTGGGCAAAAAACTGGAACTGAATTTGAAGAATTTTTTTTTTCTCCTCGAATTGAATCTCGTCCATACATTTTCACATGATAAACCTTGAGATAACTTTTTCTCACTGACTTGAATTTGGTCCTAAATCTTAGTTAGGATCAAGTAGGAGGTACTGTTTCATTATTACAGGAAGAAAGGGAATCTTTTTATAAACCAGAATTATTCAAATAAATAGAGTATATGGGATATTAGTGTCTTGTCACTATGTTGTTTTAAGTAAAGAATAAACAATTATTCTGCACAGTCCTATGTAGCCCTATGTATAGTCTAATGCTATATTGACTCTAAGTTGGATGTAGTTCACTTAAAAGTTTGTTACACACAACTACTGTGAGTCTTATTTAGCTTATGTTTTGACAGGAACCCAGAATTGTAATTTATTTTAACAAAGTAGTCATTTAAGGTTTCATTTACTCAGACTTACAGACTTAGTAGGATTCTGTCGGCAAAGAAATGTAATACATCTTAATCTCATGATTGTATGCTAAATCTTCATGCCAGTTCAGTTTAATTTAACCAAATATAATTTTCAACACTCTAAGAAGGCCATATTAGCTATTATGACCTGTTTAATGCTAAATATTTATATTGTGGTGTTTCAGTGTTTAAACAATCAAAATACCCAGCATTTACCAGGAATATTCTTAGCAGATATTAATGGTTTGTAATTCAAATGACTAAATATTGTATGATTACACCTGCTACATATATATGTTGTTAGACAGTCAAGGTCAGATCTTCATAAGTGCCTGCTGGATCAGAGAAAATGACAAAAAATTGAAACTGGTATGAGTTATGCCTGCTAAAGATGCATATATATATATATACACACACATTATTTAGTTAAGAAAGCACACTATTATGTATTGAACTATAGCATGAAAAGGGTATTTGCCATGCTTTTATGAAGAACAGATATGAAAGTCTAATCATATTTTGCTAGAGGCTTTTGATTGTTTTGCAAATTAAGGTCACTGGGTCTTGCAAATGCTGTTTATGGGGGCACAGATAGAGAATGAAAGATTTTGTTTTAGCATCTGTAAATGGTTTGTAGGATGGAATTGAGAGTAGTTTATGATATCCAATGGCACAAAAGTATGTAGAACACTTAAATTATTGCAACATGTTCCATTCTTAGAGGGTATCTAAGTAATAGATGAGATTCAGTGTCAACAATTTAAGGCAATTAAGATTTTAAAATGTTCAGGCTATTTATACCCTTACTATGTCTTTGAGGTTTAATTGAGAATAGACCTTGCTAAAAAAATATTGAGGTGTTCATTTTAGTTTTACTTGGGCCAAGGCATGTTCTAATCCAAGTAGTATACTTAGAAAAAGAAGTATTTAATAACATTTTTTCATTGACATGAAATTATATGTTATCACAGCTAAGAATGCCCATATTTAGCCTTATTTCAGATGCAGGGTGGGCCTCTATGATTCTGACTGCCTCCTGCTAGTAGCTCTGGGATTTGCCTCTGTCATACAATCATCTTTGTGTTTGATATATGTGTTCTTGCATGGAAGTAGCTTTTCATATTGAAACTATGTTTCTTCCACCTGATTTGTTTGGACAGATATTTGAATGGGACCAGCTGTACAAAATTTCTTTTGTGATTTGCTCATTGGCTGCTACATTTACACTAAAATTTACTCCTGAATTTGTCTCCTTTTTCCCTTTTATAAATAAAATGTAAGTGATGTTGTTCCATCAGATTTTGTCTTTCTAAGGGCTCTTACACACGAGCGTTTTTACCTGCGCTCCCCTGCATTCAGTTTTGCTGCGTTCAGCCGCAGGGGAGCGCAGGTATAGATTCACGAGATGCATGTAAGGGCCGAACGCAGATTCAGACGCGACATGCTGCGTCTGAACCTGCGTTTGGCGCTTACACGCGTCTCGTGGGTACAACCTCATTGAAAAGAATGAGGTGCGTCTAGACCTGCACTCCCCTGCGGCTGAACACAGCCAAACGCAATGCAGGGGAGCGCAGGTCAAAAACGCCCGTGTGTAAGGGCCCTGAGAGAAATGAGACAGCAACCCAAGAAATTATTTTTTGTCTGTTTTCAAAAGTGTGACATTTCAGATCTATGCACTGCTAAAAGAAACTTAAGCAATATTGCAACTGCATAACAGAACTGTACATTGAGGAAAAAATTGGTCACTTAAGCTACTTGAGAGAGGCGGAAAGGAAGCCAGGTACTGTTTCTAAATAAATAAATATTTGAAATCCTTTTGAAGCTCTAAAAAATAATATTACTGGGATTGTTTAAGAATGCTCCCACCTTCTACCTCTTTCCTCATTCATTGGCACAAAGTAGGAAGTGGCAGGAGGTGCATCCAGTGCTGGTTTAGGTCTAGTGCCACCCTAAGCAGCAGACCTCACGGTGCCCCCTAGCTTGCGGAAGTGAGATTACATGCACGTCTCTATGTGGTGTTACTTCCACTACACATGATGTCACTTCCACTACAAATGACATCACAGAGACCAGCATTTGTCGGATGACCCCCTCCTCTCTGAAATCTGGGGAGGTTTTAATTTTTCTAAGAAAAATCGATTATATAGGCACACAAAGGCTGCCCCCTCAAAGCTGTTGCCATTGACACAGGCCCTTGGCTTCTTATATATATATATATTGCTCTTCAATATTGTGGAAAATTTCATCTTGACATGTTTGACCAATCATGTGAGCATGAATAAATCTTCCTGAACTACCCACTCCAGCAGCAAATGTATTGACATTTGACTATGACATCATTTCCAACATATATAACTGATAGATTGTCATAGTCTGGGTGGAAAACAGCTGTTAAAATGTCCTTCTATTAACATATATTTTATGTCTTTTTTAATCTTTGCCAAGAGCTTCAGGTACATCATACTGGGGTCAGTCTCAGCCTAATCCCTAGGTAAACTAATGAGTCTTTCTTGACAGCAAAAATCAGTTGAATTGAATACCTTTTGCACTGCTGGTGACATTTTGATGGTGAGATTTTGAGGGGCTATTTTTAAATCCTCGTTTAGAAATCATCAATAACCTTTACGAGAATGAGGGAATTATGAAATTAGAAGTAATTACTGTACATCTGTGAACAGGTAAATCTTGCATCTAACATTGGAATGCTTGTAATTTTTGGTGAGCTTTTCATATGCTGTACAGATTCCAAAGGGTGAACAACTGGGGAAAAAGGGGAACCCCTGGCAGGTAACCAGTTTATGAATGTTACATTGAGGGGGGGTTTATAATTTGATTCCCCTTCAAGAATAGGCAGGATAAACATAACATCTAAATGTAGTTCCAGGTGCCTTAATGTTGTTCTCAGGCTCCATCAGAACTAGTGTTAACCTAATACTAGTATTAGATGCATCATGTGACAAATATAACAAAAACAAAAAGCCAACTTGAAGAACAATGTATACAAAAGAAATTACACCTCAAGTACACCCCATGACTTTAGGGCAGGTGGTAAGGACAGGGTTCTGCACTGACTATTGCAATCAACGCTGGATCCAAAGGCCATGTAACACACCATGCAGAGTTCATAATGGACTGCAATAAAATGATGAAAATATATTTATATTCATTATTTTATTAATTATTGTTAGTAAAAATATGTATTCATCTGATATACTGCTATTGATTAGTGATGGGCGAATAAATTCGCAAAACACCAGGAAAAATTCACCTGGTGAAAACTCTCCCATGTCTCATGTCCCATGTTTTGGATGCGGACGTCCGTTTTTAGACATGTGCCGGTGTCCAACAACGGACGCCCGTATCCAAACTGAGAAGCCGGCAGCGGTTTGCAAAATTTTCGCTGTTGTGAGAATTTCCGGTGAAATTCTCGAAAGACTCGGCGAAGCAAAATGCCCCAGATTCGCCCATCACTACTAGTGATCAATAACTGACACACAAGAGTAATACAGGTATGGGATCCACTAATAGGGATGTCGCGGACTGTTCGCCGGCGAACTTGCTGTTCGCGCTCGCTGAATGTTCGCGAACGTCGCGCGATGTTCGCCAATTTGGGTTCGCCTTAGCTGGCGCTTTTTTTTTGCCATTTCTCCCCCAGACCAGCAGATACATGGCAGCCAATCAGGAAGATCTCCCTCCTGGACCACTCCCCTTCCATATATAAACTGAAGCCCTGCAGCGTTTTTTCATTCTGCCTGTGTGTGCTTGGAAGAGCTAGTGTAGGGAGAGAGCTGTTAGTGATTTGAGGGACAGTTGATAGTAAGTTTGCTGGCTAGTAATCTACTGTTCTTCAAACAACTGCCATCTAGCTGTGTGAGCTTGTTCACATGGTAAAGGCAGGTTGTAAATTTTTGAATAATAGAATACACCACACCAAATTAAGTTGGAGACAGGCCGCAGCTTTATTACTTCAAATATTTAACATTAACACATAAACATGGAAAACATTTTATGTTAAAATCCCATAACCAGCCTCTGTTCTTACCCCAGCAGGCTGCCTATATGTATTCTATAAACATCCCAGCTTTTAATTTCCTAGCTCTGGGATAAGTTATTAAATGCTCTCTCACTTCCTCCATGCCAAAATCACCTCTTAAAGGTTGATATTGGCCATCTTCCACCTATTACCTGCTCTTTCTATTCCATCCTGTAACCCCATGTTGAATATATCCAAAGCAATATCGGATAAATGTATCCAATCAGCTCTGTAAAAGCCTGTCTCCCCCGACTCAAGCTCAAAATGTCTCAAAACTATAAAATTGATCACACTGGCAAACCTAGAAACTTTGTAATTAAATTTCTTCCTACACTTTTCCAGCGCTTTCAAATTCCTATCCTGTAACCAACATAAGCGTGGAATAACTTCCGACCAAATGAAAACAACTTTTGGGAGCATACATTTCAACTGAACAAAATCACGCTTAGCGTTATTAATAAGGTTAATGGTCCACATTTTGCCTAAATCATTTCCCCCAAAATGCATAACAACAATATCAGGATATCCTGACTCTTCAATTAATTGTAACATTAGCGTTGTTAAATCCCACCATCTTGCTCCTCTCAAGGCTTTCCATTCAATATCAAAAGATTCAGGGGATAAACCTAAAGCCCATAAGGTCTTTGCGTTGCTCTCAGATTTGCCCAGTGCACAAAGGAATGTCCTGTGATCCAGACTTTCAACCTTCGACCTGAAATATATTAAAAAGAATCAACTAAAGAAGGTCTAATGTACAGTTTGTATCTACTAGAATCCCACCTGCCCAATTCCATAATAAAATCCTCTCCAAAGCCTGAAAGAGCAGCCTGTGTTGCCGCTCCAATTCTAAAAGAATGCAGCCTATACTGATCTCCACAAACATTAGCTGCTTGTAGGCATTTCTTCAAAACCTGTGAAAACTAAAATTTTGAGACAAAACTCCCGTCTTGATGTATAAACAACGGACCAGGAGACTTATTTCTTTGAATAAGAAAATCAGAAAATGTTTGAACTGGGCATAAATCAACCTCCCGAAAACTTCCCAACCACACTATCTTACCCTTCCCCTCTTGGTCAGTTTTTGATCTTTTAATCACAATCCTCACTTTCCCCCCCACTAATGTTACTGCATCAAATTCTAAGCCACCAGCCTTCACTTTAGATTGAGATACAATTTCGCTGGCTCTAAGAGCCGCGAAAAAACAAAAGACAAATATAACTCTAAATAAAATTCATAAGCAGAAAAACATACTCCAGGCAGCTCAGCAATTAATTTTTTAAGCAACACCAATGTAATAGGTTTTCGAGAATCTACTGATTTACCAGATTTAACTATCCCCTTTAAAATCTGTCTAATCAGCGGAATTTTTGTAAAATCCTTTATCTCAAGAATTCTACAGAAAAAGGAAATGCCTGCTAGCCGCTTTTTAATGCCTCCTATTGACAGACCAGTTTGTCTCAAATGTAACACATATTGAACCATTTTGTCTCTATCCCCTTTATAAACTGTCTCGTTTCCAGATGAACTAAATTGTTTCCATGTTCTCCAACTGTTAATATATGTTAATATATGAATGCCATGTCTTCTCGTTCAATGACTTCTTTAAACCATCATAGACACTGGCCAAACTAAATCCCACAAATGAACTGGACACTGAGCTCCCTCGGGATCCGCCAAGACATCCATCCTCTGAAATATATCGATCTGAAACCGAGACAGTGCATCTGCAATCACATTAGTATACCCAGGTACATGTCTCGCCTTTAACCAAATGTTATATTTAAGTGCTCTAAAAACTATTTGCCTCACTAATCTCACTACTGGTGGTGATTTAGCCGACAAATGGTTAATAACCCAAACCACCCCAGAATTGTCACAATTCAGCAATATCCTTCTGTTTCTTAACTGCGGACCCCATATTTCCAAAACTGCCAAAACTGGAAACAGTTCCAACAGAGCTAAATTCTTGGTTAAACCTTCTTGAACCCAAATATCTGGCCAGGCCTGGACACACCAATGACCTTCCCAAAATATACCAAAGCCCGTTGAACCCGCTGCATCCGTGTAAAGCTGCAATGCCTCATTATCCTTAAAGTTCTCTTGCAAGCATGTATGTCCATTAAAATGTTCCAAAAATTGCTGCCACACCAATAAATCATCTGAAACCTCACTTGTAATCCGGATGTGCCAATTTGGATTAGAGATCCCCTCAGTCAAAGATGCTATCCTCCTATTAAAAATTCTACCTATTGGAATAACCCTTGTAGCGAAATTTAAATGTCCCAACAAAGTGTTTCAATTTCACTTTCTTAGCCGACAAGGTTGACGCTATTAAACTTCTCAATTTACTCAATTTATCATCAGGAAGTCTGAATTCCATAGCTTCAGAATTAATCTCTATACCTAAAAATTGAGTTATTGTAGAAGGTTGAATTGTTTTCTCCGCTGACAATGGTATCCCAAATTTTTTCAAAATCCAAATAAAAGTTTCCAAAAGCTTAGCACATGTTTGTGTACCTCTAGGTCACAAATTTCTCAGTCAGCACTCTCACCTCCAGCTCACTTTGGTATGGTGCCAGTCCCACGGTTTTCCACCTTAATCCGTTCAATCCGATTAGAAAGAAAATAACTGGCGGCACCATTCGATAATGTTTCTTCTTAAAATGCCTTTATTCAGACATAGGGCTCAGACCCCAACACACGGCAACCTTTCAGACCTCTAGGTCCCACAAACAAAAAATCGTCTAAATAATGGACGATAAAATTATTACCCGACTCAAACTTCACCACCCACTCTAAAAAACTAGAAAACAACTCTTTTTTTTATGTGCAAGATAAAGAACAACCCATTGGCAAACAGGTATCATAGTAAAATTGACCTTCAAAATGAAATCCCAACAATTCATAAGACTGTGGATGGATGGGTAAAAGTCGAAAAGCTGATTCAATGTCACTTTTCGCCAAAAGTGCACCATTACCACATTGTCTAACTAACTCAACAGCTTCATCAAATGAAGTATATGAAACTGAAGACAATTCAGGTGCAATAGCATCATTGACTGAAAGGCCTTTCGGATATGAAAGATGGTGTATCAAACGAAAAGAACCTTTTTCTTTCTTAGGCACTAAACCTAGAGGTGAAATCCTCATATTGTAAAAAGGAGGTTCCTCAAAAGGACCACAAATTCTATTAAAGAAAAGCTCCTTCTCAATTTTCTTTTTTGCTTCAAGCGGATATTGATAAATTGATTTTAGATTATCAGGATAATGAAGCATAGCAGCATTTCCAATAGATGGTATTACAAAACCAGAATTAAATCCCTCCCAAATTTGTTGAGCTTTCTGATGACTGGGATATAGCTTTAGATAAGGCAGCATTTCGTGCAGCTTCACTGGGGTGCATGCTCTTACCTTGCTGATCCCTTGTTCCACCCCTTCCGATTCCTTGAAATTTTTTAACACATCGAAAGGATGGATGAGTCCCTCCACATTGTGCACATTCATGTTTGAACCTGCACAACGCTTGCCATTTACAATGGGACTCATTGTATGCCCAGCAAGTATTGTATCTATTCTGAGCATTGACCTGACCCTGGGCATTGACCGGACTTTTTTGATTTTGAAAATTAGATATTGGTCTAGGCATCAACATGCCCATCCATAAATCCACATCTTTTTGGCCCCATGTCAATGTTTTCTGCACCGCCATCTTCTGCCTAAATCGATCATCATAAACATACCACGCCACCCCACCATAACTCCTATAAGCTTCTAACACTATATCAAGATGTTTAAACAATTTAGGAGCCAAACCTGAATATTTTCCAGTTAAAATATTGCAATAAATGCAAAAAGCCTGAAGCCAATTAGTAAAAGTCCGCGCTACTGGTCTTCTCCTATCTTCCTCAGTATCCCCTTTTTTGTCCACTTTCAAAAATTCCTTAGCACTTGGTAACAAAGATAATAAATCCACATATTCACCCCTGAGGATTTTCTCCTTCACAGAACTACTTAAATGCAATCCCAATGGAGTAGTCTGACATGTTATAGCCTGATGAAAAGCTATTTCAGGGACACCTGCATTTTTTTGTAATAAATCAGGATTCTTCAAAGCATTCAATAAACCATTTAAAGAAGAAACATTAATATTACCTAACAACTGTAACAAGCTCGACTCCTTGCTGCTCCCTGAAGACAAACCACCATCAGCTTGAGAATGGACAAATGGCACAGCTGATAACGGAGGAGCCATAAGCTGTTGACCAATTTCCGTTGATTGTAAAGTCCCAACCTGCTGTGTGCTAAGGGAAGTAGTAGGCAATACAATATCACTAGCAGTGATGGGAAGAATAGGGTTAACAGGACAGGGGAGGGCAGAAGGAGTATTCAAGCCACTAGAAGTGCTTGGTAAAGGGGAATGAACATCCTGCTCCCCAGATGTTGCCGCCACACTGCTCCCACTCCCACAGACTGCAACCGGAGGACACATAGACGGCCAATCTCCTGATGCTGGCGCCGCTCCCGCTGAAGTCTTCTTCGCTGTCTTCCCTCTAGCCGACGAGTTAGAAAGTGCCTGCCTCTTGCGAACCGCTTTCTTCTTTAAAGCCGATGCCGTCATGACAGAAGCCGGTCTACCGGAAGGGGATGCGGCTTGCTCACACACCTCCTCTGCCTCTTCAGCAACATCAATACCAAGCGCTCTCTGACAGGCAAACAACACCCTCAAGATTTCTTCACGGCCCGCATCCTTCTCCAGCCATCCGCACAAATTAGCCGATTCTCCAGACTGCTGCTTTGACAGCGCCATGCCTGCACCGATGAATCCTTCTTGTCAGCCCAGAGGTAACGACAATTTCTCAGCCCGTTACTGACCCTATTTATACCCCATTTTCCCGCCACTCAACGTTTAACTCCCATAAACCAATCACATCCCACGGACCAGACCAATCTATCTAAACTAACCCCATAAAATTATCTCAAAAAACAACCCCCTTCCCATGTGTTTGAAGGGTCGAATTGTCCCTTCACCCTCCATTCTGTCTAAATATCAATAATATTACCGTCTCCAGAAACACCATCCTGAGTGATGTTTTTCAAGCAGCAATAATATTTTCCGTAATCCATATCCACTGCTGTAGTAGTGTGTACGTTGACCTTGTAGGCATTGTTTGCCCAGTCTTTAACCAAGTGCCACGTAGCTGTGTGAGCTTTTTCACATTCCGTGTCCAGAAACATCACCTGAGTGACGTAGTGTGATTTCTGACCTTTACAGCACAAAACGCAGCGCTGTGTCAACAATGTATTTTTTAGAAACATTTTTGCCCTTGATCCCCCTCTGGCATGCCACTGTCCAGGTCGTTGCACCCTTTAAACAACTTTAAAATCATTTTTCTGGCCAGAAATGTCTTTTCTAGCTTTTAAAATTCGCCTTCCCATTGAAGTCTATGGGGTTCGCGAAGTTCGCGAACCGTTCGCATTTTTGTCCGGAAGTTTGCGAACATGTTCGCGAACATTTTTTCCAACGTTCGCTACATCACTATCCACTAATTGGAAATCTCTTATCCAGTTTTTTAGTAGAGATATAGAGATCCAAACTACAGTAAGACCCCTTATCAGGAAAAACTGAGAAAGTTTGATTCACTATAAAGCAAGTGTATATTGTAAATCATTATAAAATCCATTATAAAAAAAACTCCCCTATGCAAGGATTTATCAGTTCTGATCACAAACACCCGGGTATAAACCCATGGCAGCCAATTAAATATTTGCTTTCATTGTTCTAGCTGCAGCTTGCTCAAAAAAGCCCCAACGATTTTACAGATATGGGGTCCTTTATTGGGAAACCCGTTATCCAAATAAGATCTGAATTACAGAAAGGCAATCTCCTATACAATTTAAGCAAATAATCCTAATTTTTCTAAAATTATGTCCTTTTAATCTATAATAAACCAGTACCTTGTACTTGATGGTAACTAAGTCCCCACTCCCTTGTGTAGCCGTCCATTAAAGTCTGGCTGCTTTGATTGCTTACCTATGTGTAAGTTTTAAAAGGTATCAGAACTCTGATCAACTGGCCCCTGCATTATTCACACCTTAGATTCAGACTGCAAAAGCCCTGCATTATTCACCCATTGAATAGCATGTCTTTTCTTTCCACATGCCTAAAGGTGGCCAAACAAATAGAGATCCACTTGTTTGAAGATTTTGCGGGCAGTTGCATCAGCGAACAGATGCGGCCGTGATTCGTAAACCTGCCCAATCGATATATGGCCGATTTTCAGACAGATATCGATCGGGGAAGCCTGTCAGAGAGCCCCCCACACTACAAGATTTGATTGGGTGGATGATAATAGCTTTGCAGCTTATAAGTGACTGCATAATGATTATTTTAGAGACCATATATGAGTACTGATTTGTTGAGGGACTTTTCTGTTACATACAGTCTGGTTTTCTCTTTAGGGTTTTTAATTGGTACTGTCCAGTCTTTTTTATTGATTTTACATTTGAGGTCACCCACAGAGAGAGAAAGAGAATTATATATAGACAGATAGTAATATTTACATAATTATAGCTACTAGAGTGCTGATAGAGAATTGAATTTCAGTCTCTGAGACACAATCTCTGGTAATGTAACAAAGCTTTTAGGGGAGTAAATGAAGTTCCGCCTTTGCACACTGCTTTACAATTGCATTTCTATTTAACACAGTTTTACATTGTTTAACTCAGAGATGTGTAGTGAAGTCAGTGATTCACTGGACAGGCAAAGCAAATGAAATGCTCTGCGTTAGAAAGAGCTTAATTAAGGGCATTCACCACTGATTGCACAGGAAGATCCAAATAAATACAAGCGTCACACTCATTGTTAAAGGAGCTAGCAAATATGTATTTTTCTGTTTACAACCCCTTTATTTCTTTGGAGTCAATGCAGCTCCGTAAACTTTCATTGCTAAATTGACTTTTCTCCAAGAAGATAATTTTAAAAGATGTTGTATACATTTCAAAACTTAAATGGGATTGAAAATTTTGCTAGAAATACCTTATTATGTTGAGGTCACATGAAAATTAAACAAAAACCTTTAGTAAAAGCTCTGTTTGTATTTTAATAAATGAAACATGGAAGGGGATTGGATATACAAAATTGTTGTGATAAAACATTGCAGATTTAGCTACCAAAGGTGCTTCATCTGTTGCCACAATAACCCAGTCTTCTGGAACCTGTAAGCAAAAGACACCTTGTTGAAACAGATACATGTCTACAGTTCCAGGGGTATTAAACGTAAACACCTTCCAATCAGATTGATCCTAAGTTATCCTCAACATGGGCACCCCAAGCTGCAGATTTGGGAACTAATACTTGAATCCCTATCTTTGCAATTCTGATAATCACACACATTTTTTACTTTTTACTCTTGGATCAACAATGAATTTACCCATTTTCCAAAATCATTGATCCACAGGATCAAGTGCCTGTTGCCATGTATAAAATATAAGATTTTCATTATAGGGATACTGTCTGCTTTAGCAGAGTTCGGCACTGAAATAAATTTTTTTTAAAAAGAGCAGAACAGATTTTGTCATATTTAATTTAGAAATTTGACCTGGGGCTAGACATGTCCATTTCCCAGGTGCCCCGAACTATGTGACTTGTGCTCTGATAAACTTCAGTCACTCTTTACTGCTGCACTGCAAGTTGGAGTGAGCAGGCATTTCCCCAATTTCATTTTGCCAACAGTAACCTTAAAAGCGGCTTCATTACCTTTCATTTCATAATATGAAACAATAAAGATAGCAGATGACCAAGAACACTTTAGTTTTTGTCTTATTACATAACAAATAATAGTGCTTTATTCTGTTAAAACGGCAGATACCATTTTAGAATTTACCTTACCTCTATTGCACCATACATTGCCAATAGATTGGTATATAGAATCCTTGAAACATTGTCTGTGAACCGAATGAGCAAACCTCTATAAACTAACAAATACATTTCTAAATCTTTTACTTGGGAACAAGCAGAGAATCTGCATTTTGAGATTCCATATGGTTCTGTTTGTATCATATTTTGCAATATTTTATAGCTGTGTTCTTTCAGCATGGTGCTAAATGACTTTTCTAATGAAAATGTATTTGTATGAATTCCTTGCCAGGCTAGTCAGTCCTGGTAGATTACAAATATGGGGAATCGAAAAGCCATAGATTGAAAGTTGTCAGTAAAGATCAGTTTATACTATATATCATTAAACATTTTTGAATCCTATAAAAGTAGACTGTAAGGTCAGTACTGTGTATTTTATTCTGACAAGTCAGATAGAAACCTTTAGAGGCCTAGTTATGAAAAGTTGGATTCTAGTAGAGTTAAAACTATAATAGTCATGAGATTTGTTAAAAGATCAAAATTAAAAAAAGGAAAATAACACTGAATAATAAGAAAAAAATATGAATACCTCTAAAACGTTCCAGACAATTCCTAGTGAAAACAATTCTGAAAACCTCTAAATGTTCAAATTGATTTTAAGTGGTCCAATAGTTTCTGTGCACCTCTCATTGACTTCTATAGGACCTCAACAACTTTTTCCTAGCAAAGGAACAGGTTTAAGAAATCTAAAAATTTTAAAAATATAGGATTTTTTAAAAAATTTGTTGAAAAAATAGAAATTTGATTGTTAGTAAATGGGCCTCTAAGGGCCCGTTTATTAAACCTCAATTTTTTTGGTCCAAAAATGCTCCATCTCAAACCTGTCAAGGTCATGTTGAAGTCAATGGCAGATGTCCCTGAGGTTGTTTCTTCATATTATGATCCGAGCTATGTAATCTGAAAAAGTTGAGTTTTTGCAAAGTTTTTAATAATCCAGAAGGTTCTTTTTAGAACAGTTTGAAGGTTGCTGCCTCCTGACAGTTGATGGATAGAATGGACAGAATCGGCTATGAAAAAATAAAAAAATCAGACTATTTTTTTAAGTGTCACACACACACTAAGGGGGCTATTTATGAAGCCTTAATTTTTTTATAGATGAAATTTTTAGGGGAAAACTTTTAGAATAAAAAACTCGAATTGTTAGAGATTCATTGCACCCTGAAGCTGCTAAAAATCCAATTCTGAAAATATAAATATACGTGTTGAGGTCAAGTACAAGTCAATGGCTTCTTGACATTGTGATCTGTGCTGGTTTTATTATGATAATCTGAAAAAAGGCCAGGGTTTTTGGGTGACAACTTCAAAAAAACATGTGATTTGGGTGTCAGATTAGTAAAAGTCCAATACGAATTGTCTCACAATTTTGTCGAGACTTTTCCCACACCAACTTTTTCAAGCAGTTTATTTGATTAAATTTGTGGATGGGAGCAAGGCTGACTCTGTTTTAATAAAAATTGGAGTTTTTGTAAATACCCCTAAGGGGTCAGATTTAATAAAATTTGAGGTTAGAGCTTAATAAATAAAAACACACCTACTTTCAAATCATTGCTATGGAATTTTTAGAATTGTATTTATCTATGGAAGAAAGTTAGAAGCATTTGATAAATATGCTTCTAAACATCCCACAGGAATTAGAATTTATTTATTTATTAAGCTCTAAACTCACATTTTGATAAAGCTTCCCCTAAGTAACTCCATGCAGTTTTGCAGTCACCCCTCCCTCCCGTCCTCTCTGAACAATAGCTCTGCAGTTTAGGACTTGATGCAGCCAGAATAACGCAATATAGTGGTTCCTAAACTGTGTGTCTGGAGCAGTGACCTGCTTTGAGGCCCCCACCTGAAAGGCCAAGACAATGGTCTGAGGTGTCTTTGGACTAATGTATAGGTCACTCTAGTTTGATTACCCCTGCCCATGTCTAGGGTTCTAGTACAGACTGTGTGAAGTTGGATTTGAAGCTTCTCATAGCTAGCACATACTGGTTATCAATCAATCTAGCTGACTTTATAGATGTGGTCATATGAAACATACCATCTTTACCTGTGTGTTGTGTACCATTATTCTGACCACCCCATTCATGGACCATGATCAAAATAATTCTGCTATCTTTTTTTTACAGTCATGGAAAATATACACCTTTGAGGGCATCATTCTTTTGTAGATGAAATTATCCAGTTGCATGTGATTTGCTTTGGGATCATGCCCATTCTTTCCATTTAATATAACTTATATAACTTGCTGTTGTCATCCAGACCATATTGATTTAGTTCTCTTAAGCACATGGGCAAAGCTGCCATGGGAGGCCCAGGATTCATAGTGTACCCACATACATGCTGTGCATCACACATATAATTATGGGTTAAACCGAGAGTGCTGTGTACAAACCCCAGCATCTGAAACAAAAGCTCCATGTGTTCAAATTACCCACATTATCACTGTTAGTGGTGATTATTAATGCAGTTTTTTTTCCTTGCCACCAGTTTATCAGTCCAATTAGAGGTGAGATGTAATACTTTGCAGCTGTGACAGTATATGATGGTTTTTATTGGTGATTTAAATTATTTTGTGCAATGGAATTCAGTGGAAACAGGCTGGTGCAATTGATCTTTTTTACATGTATATATACCACAAGATGTACAACCATGTCGTTGCAGTCAAACAAATTTGTCATATATTTTATACCCTTTTGAAATAAAAAATAACAAAGTGGTATAAAGGACATTTTAGTTCCTTTTTCAAGCTAAAATGTTCTGAAAGCTTGCTATGATTATATTAGTTAGCCAATAAAGGTATCACCTTTATACCACTTTGTTATTTTTTATTTCAAAAGGGTTGCCCTATAACTGTCCATATTTTTACTGGCTAACACGGAACACCAACTTTGCCTGCAATCATATATTTTAAAAATACTCACGCATTAGAATGCTGTTGTTTATAAAAATATAAGCCATTCCTAAGCTATAGAACATGATGGGCCAGATTCCGTTAGGTGAGAGAATGTTATCTCAAGGTCAATTCTAATAGAAAAAACTTTTCGCCAATTTCAGTTCCAGTTTTTCCCATAGATAGAGTGATAAACAATGAGATAAGAATTGAATTGCATCTCAAATTGAAACTCGTCCATGGGTTTTCACCTGATAGATCCTTTTCTCACTGAATTGGCTCTGGCATAAAGAGCCAGATTCAGTTTAGTACACAAAAAGTTATCTCATGATTTATCATGTGAAAACTCCTAGGTCCCAAGCATTCTGCATAATAGATCCTATACCTGTATCAGAAATAAATTGTTGTATGTACAGTCAAGCTGTTTAATGCACAAATCTCCAAAAACTACAGTTAAAGGCTTGGTTTGAGGCATGCCTTAAGCAAAAATTTTGGACTGAAGACTTGAAGAAAAAAAACTCGTAGCTGCAGTTGAAGACTGGGGCCTCACATCACTTCCCTGCCTGGGCCTAGATTTGGTCTTAATCCATTTCTGTGGAAGTAAGCAATTTACCCCTGATTCAGAAAGCACACTTACTTTATATCTGTACTGTATACACAGTTCACCTGCAAATGACAAAATAATATTGGTTTGTGAAACCTAACACTTCAAGTTCCAGAACTATTGAAAATTCAACCAATACTAAAGGAAATTAACATTTTTTTTTTTGCCATAATTTCCTCTGCTGATTGATTGGTCTGCTCCGCCAGTGATTATTTTCAAGGTAAACAGGCCACATAATTCAAGCTAAATTTTATTTGAGGACCCAAGCAACATAAAACATATCTTTATATTACTTCATTAAGGAGTACAGATTCGAGTTATTTTAAAGGATCTGTTCAGGGTCTTTCAGTATTAATTCACAAAAGCAGGCATCAGAAAACAACTCCTGGGATTTAGTAGGTTTCTTGAGGGTGAAATTAAACATGAGAACAGATGGTAGAAGCTTAGTTACAAAATATATGTCGGTTTAAAATTCCCGGTATGCAGAGATTTCCTCTGTATAAAGAATTTTTCAATGGAATCTTTTGGATGGGAGAGTGTGCTAGAGTTGTGGGCATTGCCAATACACCTAGAGGCAGCCCAGTTTAAGAATTGAAAATATTTTGTCACCTGTCTATGTTCTCATGCTTCCCCCACAGCCAGACTTGGATTATGTGCATACGGGCTGCTGCTGCTGCATTGTGGCACATCGAGCTACAAGTTCAGTTCTCTTGAGATACCTATAACTCTGTTCCTGGCCACATATGCAGAATAAGGACACGGTATTCATTCCTGTCAGCCTTCATGTGGCTCTTACAACACAGACACGTGGAAACCAGAAAGGTAGGAGGAATGCTTTTTCTCTGTATGCAGCTGACTGAAGCATGTTTATAACTGCCACAATATAATAATACTGCCACAATATAATAATAATCCATTATATAATATAAGAAGAAGAAATTAGGACATCTTACCATAAGAACAAATAAAATAATTTTATAGGCAAAAGAAACATTGCATTTTTAAATCTGCCACAAACCCACAGCAACTACTAGAAAACAAGTGGGTTGGTATAGCCAGAGCATCAGTAGGGGAGTGATGTAGGCTTGGTGGGTTAATCACAATGCTGGCATGTCACAAATATTGAGCTCAAAGGCAGTTGCAGAAATCACCTTGCCACATTTAAGTTTGCTGGTTGCACCCAGGAAGTTTTGCCTCACTCATGCTGTATAGAGGAAGATTAAGAGGTGTCAGCACAGGCACATGGTTCCCCTATACTTTACACCTTTTTAACCCAGAGCACAGGTACACATACAGGCCCTAAGCTTCCTTATCACATCTGATACATTAATGTTGTGTGAAGTCAGTGTTTTCCCATAGGCACAGCAGAAATAATGTATGATTAAGTAGTTTCTCTTTGGCTAGAGTGTTTATTTACCAGATGCTCTGATGGTTAAATGGTTTATTCATCTTCCAACTGTTTATTCGGTTCAGTTAAAGACCTTTTCAACCACTTTTTATTTATGACCGTATTGAAGTTGAAAGTTTTAATTTTCACCTTTATGTTTTTGTAAAGCAGCTCTGGGAGGTGGGTCACCAACTCTGTAAACTGTTCTACATGATAAATTAGTTGTTACATTTCTTATCTTTGTCCCTGCTGAGCTGAAACCCTGAGTTTCATTACAGGCAGCTGTTATACTTGATTCAATAGCTGCTAATATTCCACAGATGCTGCTGAGAATTGTACCAACTAATGTAGCAAATCGTAATAGTTCAGAGTCTCCACCTGGATCACTGGACTGACAAACTGAAACACCAGACAGGAACATCAAACTTTAATTTGGCAAAAACAGTAAAAAATAAAACAATCTGAAAACAGCTGAACTGAAAAAAGAGCCTGAAAGTTGAACAACCCCTTTAGAGCTTAACTAAATCATAAAATGGCTAGAGATTCCATACTCCAAATACATATTGAACCAGCCTATATGTTCAGCATCTGTATAGTAGTAGTAGTAATGATCCAGGCTTTTAAAGTTGGCACAAGAGTTTTCCATATTGGATTTTGTCAACAGTGTCTGTGACATGCACATGCTCAGTATGATTTAAGCATCTATGAAAAATTAGGTTTGCCTGTCATATAAGCTGATGCTACAGGGCTGATTATTAAATTCTGGTGCTATTTGTGCTGGTTTCTGAGCTGCCATGTAACAATAATTATTAACTAAGAATACTTGATATTAGTCTGTTTGTGGACAGCCCATTCCTTGTAGCCCAATATCACTAACTTTTTAATTGCATCCCGCTTGAGTCAATTTGTAATGAATAATTATTTACTAATCAGTCTCAGCCTTATATTGAGAATTTTATAGTAATGAGCGAATCTGGGGCGTTTCGCTTCGCCGAACTTTTGGCGAAAAATTCTCGAAAATGTCATAATAGGAAATTTGAACTAATTTGAACTACTTCACAATAAATTTGTGAATTTCAAGCAATTGCACTATAAATTCGTGAATTTTGAACTATTTCACAAAATTCGTGAAATTCAAACGTTTTCACTATAAATTCGTGAATTACGAACATTTTCACTATAAATTCGTGAATTTCGAATGTTTTCACGAAAAATTTGTGAATTTCGTAGGTTTTCACGAAAAGTTTGTGAAAATCAGAAATTGATGCCGGCGAATTTTCTCTGGCGAATGTTCATGGCCATTTTGCGAATTTATCGCAGGAATTCGCCGCAAATTCAAGCTAGGCGTATAAATTCGCCCATCACTAGAATTTTATATTAATATCAGTATCAATATCAGTATACAATATATCAGTATATTGTGTGTCAGTCTCTAATCTCAGTGACAGCAGCACCGAGCCTGTGCAGTGAATCAGCAGAAAAGTAGATGGGGAGCTACTGGGGCATCTTTGGAGACACAGATCTTTACTGCTAAATGAATTTGGTTACCTTAGGCTGGTATAAAATCTCAAAACAGAATGTACAACATGTTTAACCTACTTCTTTACTTAAGCTGTAGTTCTCCTTTAAATAACACAGCACACAGCACATTCTAGTTGAATACTTACCCAATATAATAACCCTTGTTGGAGACATGTTGTCCTATACAACTTCCATCTTTTCTTTTCTATAGAGGAGTTAATACCTATTTTGGTTTCCTTATTGTGACTATAAAACCTGTGTTGCACAGCTCGTTGGGTAGTGTGCTGAGTAAGCTGCTTTTCCTATGGCTCCCTTTACACTGTGAGGCGTCAGTGTTTGTAGGCATTTGATTACAGCTCAGTGGTATCTCAAGTAACCCGAGGCAGATTGAAGGTACAATTCTGCTGACAGACATTCTAGTGAAGCAGCAAACCCTCCTCTGGGATTTAGATATACTCTTCTCTAAATACAGGAATTATCACTTTCTTTCCATTTCCAGCTAACCGCTCTTCCAAAAATTTAGCGGATTGGATGGATACAATAACTGTAGGTACAGCAAAGTCCATAAATTTACTGTGCACCAATCAGCCAGGGTTCTAACATTATGAGCCACTGAATGTGAAGTGGAAAAGATGGAAAACAACAGGACACTGTGTCTCTAAGCTCTACACAGTGTACTGGAGCTGGTACTGTAAAGAGAACAGAGTTGATTATCAAACAGATATTACATAATGTAACGGTAAGTAAAACACCACAGGTGACTATCACCCTCTATTGTCTTCATATTAAATTTTAGCAAAAGCACAAATATATTATTCCCTAAACCATCTGCAGGATGTTTTCAATTGTCACTCCACCATGGGTTGTAAGTACCAAAATAGAGTCTCTTTTTCTCCAATATTTATGCTGAAAGAGATTTCTGAAATGAGAAATTGCAGTAAAAAGTCAAAAAAAGCATATCTGATTGCACAAGTCTTCGGCTGATCACTGTTACTTGGAAATAATTATTGCTTGATCCTTACCAAATATAACCACTGACCAACATCCAGAAAGTGCAACTGCTCTGCCTACATAATTCATACAATTATATGTAATGTGCCAAAGAACAAATGTGCTTGTGTCACATTGATTCAGAGCTCTTCTAGAGACTGAAATAGTCACATGCTTCATTCAGTCATATTATTTCAAATTAAACAAAGTTTTATCTACACCACGGAGCAGGACTTATGGTACTTTTCTAATACTGACTAACATGATTCAGCAGTAATTCAACACCTTGGCACTCAATGAGGGGTGGCAGACACCCACCCAGAATACCTCAGAACTAGTATAGCTAAGATGCTTTTTTTGAGATGGATAGACAAATGTAGCAGTTAGTGATGGGCAAATTTATTCGCCTGGAGCGAATTCCCGCAATTCACAGACGTTGAATAAATTTGTGAAATGGCAGGAAACATTCACCTGGCGAAAATTCGCAATGTGCACTGGCGTCAAAAACAAGATTGTTGTGTTTGGTAG
>CM044431.1:180647959-180703814 GCA_024363595.1 Xenopus borealis | reverse complement strand
GAAGCCTCAACACTGAGATTTTCTTGGTTAATAACTAGGAAATTACTAAATTGCATCAAAAGGTAGCTACTAATGAGCACTGATATTGTACTGGGAGAGAGGCAAGGCAATTAAAAGGGGCAGTGCACTTGTCTTACTTGGAGGTGGGTCTTAGATTTCTGTTATATTAATGCACCTTTCACATAAGTGAAATTGTAATACTAATATACTACAACAGTAAGCACACCATCTTCCACCCCTTTAATGACAAAGTGCAGCATCCAATACCTGCATTCAGTATTAAACATCCTGCATCTGGATATGGGTGAGGATGAAGACTTGCTGCCACCTATGGGGGATGATACAAATGCGTTCTTCTAAAATCAGTTTTATGTTGATGTAGCAACTGTAATGTGATATGTTGTATCTACAGTCCTGTGTGGAAATTTAATTAAAGCATTATTCTGCTTATGCATTTACCAGGATTTTCTCAGGTGTTAATGCTACTTGTTTATCCTGTGACTTAAGTGATTTCTAGTTTTACAAAATGCAACCATGTTTTTTGTTCAGTCCTTTACAGGCAGAATTAAACAAACTGGAAGGCTGATACATTCCCTGTCACTGGTTTAAACGCAGCACCATTTTCAAACTGCTTATCCCATGTAATGCATTCCACCTCAAAGGATCTCTCGTCTCCTTTACTATAACTGGTACAAATTTGCAGCCGTGCAGTAAGCTCTATTATGCGCCGACAATAAGTTAAATGATATATATCGGTATATATCTATCTACACTTTATCCCTGAGGTTCACCCTAGATTCTTGGGAACAATCTGACAGAGGCAGCAGTTAGTCACAGCGCAAATGCAAATGCATACATTAATACAGGAAAGATCATCAGCAATTAATAATTTCTTAGTCACATTCTAGTGTATGTTCACTGAGCAATCCTTCAGAATGAATGTGTGTATTATTAAAGCTTCTAGAATATGCTAGGGGTTTCTGCCCCCTACATATAACCCAAGGCACAGACCTGAGGCACAAAGAAATTCACAGGCAAACAGGAATTGCGATAGCAGAGCAAGCCCTTGCAATTTTATTAATGCAGTGGTGCAAAGTTTTGGGGACATGCCCCTTTGTCAAGCATAGTGCAGACATCATTTAAAGAGTGTTCAATTAATACACATGAGCATATAATTACCAACCAATTGCAGTGGAATATTTTTTGAGGAATGTAACATGTCCTGTTTCTTATGAAAATATATAACACTTTATACAATGGCTTATGTTATTCCTCTTCCTTTCAGATAACTAATTGATGCTATTTAAACTGTATCTATTTAAATTGTTTGTTGCCATTTATTTGGTTTTATTGTTTATTACAGTACATCCTTTTTTTTAGGTATTTTGTTTCACCTGTATACAATGTTGATACACTACACGGATTTATCACACCATTCTACTACAATGGACATGCCACTACTTACAAATTTGACCAATTTCTATTGGTCTGTTTGAACTTTTTAAATTGTATTCATTTGTATTAATTGAACACTCTTTAAGGGCCCTTACACATGGGCGTTTTTACCTGTGCTCCCCTGCGTTGCGTTTCACTGCGTTCAGCCGCAGGGGAGCGCAGGTAAAAACGCCTGTGTGTAAGGGCCCTAACACAGGGTCATGTCCCTGAAACGTTGCACCACTGGATTATTAAAATTGCAAGGGCTTGCCCTGCTATCGCAATTCCTTTGTGCCGGGAATTTCTTTGTACTTTGGATGTGAGGTGGCCTATTTTTCTCTCACTGGGCACCAGGATCATTTCTTTGGGATTTGTGAGGAGTGCGGTCTCTCGAATCTTGTTAACCACAGACCAGAGGCCCCATCCCATGCTTAGCTTTCCTTGAATGTGGCATAATTGTCTTCTGTACAATAAAAGAGCAGCGTTGTCTGTTTTCCGCCCCTGTTAAAGTACTGCCTGAGGCAAGGATTTCAGTTTGGCTTATGGCCAACATGCAACTGATGGCAATTATACTTGTTTGTTTTTCATTTGTGACAATTCTTTGTTTAAACATTTTCCCTTAACAGCAGTTGTTTGCAAGTTCTAAGGAAAAGTCAGATGAAACCAGGGCCACAAATAGGGGTAGGCAGTGAGGCAAGAGGCACGTGCATAGGGTGCAAAGCTGGGGGCACCAGGCACGTACCTTCTCTGTCACCTACCCCTAGTCTGGACCAAGGTCCCCTCAATGACAAGTCACTGACCAGTGCCCTGTGAGTGCTGCTCCCCCAAGACACAGCAAGGATGTTTGCTTGTTTGCACATGTAATTTGGCTCGCAACACAACTTCAGGTGACCAAGCAATATTTTACTACTTATAATCCTGGTAGAACTGGTGTAACTCTGGTGGGGGTTAAGCATGGGCTACAACATTTCCAATCTGTCAGAACACTAAGAGGTAGATATGCCTGAGGGCAGGGAGCAAAAACACAGGTACCATGTACCCTGCCCTGAGGCATTCTACAATAACTTCATTCTAGGAATGTTATTCCCCATGGTTCAAAAATCAACCCCCCAAAAGTGCTGTGGCACACAATTTTGAAAAGTCTCAGAATACAGACACATATGGGCCAATTTTTAATATAAGTTCATTTTATTTTCATTTTCCAGAATTGAACTTTTTAGTGCTGAAAATTGTTTATGAGAATAATTATTTAATAAAGTTGTGTTTTCCCGGAAAAATTCTAGTTTTTTTGAGGGTAGTTTCAGTAAAAACTCGATTTTTTCCAGTTAAAACCTTTTGAAGTCATGTAGGAGTCAATAGCAGAGAACCCCTTGAACTATATGAAGATGTTTTTATCCTTCATAATTTTAAATTTTTTTTCTGTGATTTGTGGTCGAAAACTCAATCAATTTGAGGTATTCAAGTTTTTTTTTCGCAAATAAATTGATAAATATGTGTATTTGATTCCCCCCTCCCCCTGATTGCATTCATTTACATTTGGATTTTTTTATAAATAAGCAAACAATAAGTTGTGAGTTTATTCGAGGTAGAAAAAAACCTCACAAACCTCACAAATAGTCGAATTCAAGCTCTTAAACGGTATGAGAAAATCAAATTAGAATTTAAAAAAAAAAACTCAATTTGAATTTTAACAATTCCCATGTCGAATTTGACCGTTATGCCCATAAAAAACCTTGAAAATTCCATTTTTTTTTTAGGTTTTTGGGAATTTTTTCTCTTATAATCACACGAAGATTGTTACAAGATTGAGGATTTCAAGGTTTTGTTAGCAGTTTTGAACTGTGGGAAACAACACTCTGGATCTAAGAACCACTCATTTGCATCTATTGCCATTTTACGTGACTTTTACTATGTTATACATTTGTTTTGCATCTCCATGTTTTATGAATTCATAAGCACTAATATTTTATAATTACATTATAAGTTTGAATTTACCATTTACATGATGATGATTTTTCTCTGATACTGTACACAATTTATTCATGGCTTGAAACCATACAGAACATGCTATTATTCAGCAGTCTTTTCCTTTTTGTGTTTATTTGTTTATATATTGCTGCAACACCTGTAAAGTGCTTTATTAGCCTTTGGGAGTGAGCAGTGTGGTATTTTTTGTTTTGTTTTTCTGCTAAAAGTGACAGTAACATTGTTAGGGCCGGTACACACGGGCGTTTTGGACCTGCGCTCCCCTGCGTTGCGTTTGGCTGCGCTCAGCCGCAGGGGAGCGCAGGTCTAGACGCACCTCATTTTGTTCAATGAGGTTGTACCCACGAGACGCGTGTAAGCGCCGAACGCAGATTCAGACGCAACATGCTGCATTTTTCCTGCGTTTGGCGCCTACATGCGTTCGTGTGAGTACAGCCCCATTGAAAATAATTGAGTGCATCTATACCTGCGCTCCCCTGCGGCTGAACGCAGCAAAACGGAACGCAGGGGAGCGCAGGTAAAAACGCCCGTGTGTAAGGGCCCTTAATAGCTAAGGCTGACCCATTTATCTGTTGTGTTGGCCAATTTATATTAGCTCTTTCTATTATAACATAGTTGTATCTTAAACAAATTATTTATGACCTTTTTAACCACATGCATTGATGCATAGACACTGACATGCATTCTCATACACATAAGTGCACAAGCCCATTCACACACACATATTTATACACGGACACACGCATACATTAATTCACAACACATATACAAACATGCACAGCTAGACAAAAAGATACTCTGGAGATATAGAATTAAATAGCAGTTCTTGATAGTGTTAGTAGTAGTAATAACAATGTGGCACAAAAGTGACAGGTTTGTTACCTTAGTCTCAGTTCGAGTAATGTCGTTCACCAAGGTTAAACCAAACCCACTAAATGATATGGTCAGTGTTACAGATGTCATTCAACTTTGCCCTTTTATGACGTTTGCCAAGCTGCCTTAATTCATGAGTTCTTCCTGCTGCGATTCACGGCCAGCGATATAGCATCATTTCCAGTCTTGAGCAACATCCAAACCCATACAGCTAATTTTGACATTTATTGATTATCTATTAAAAGAAAAGAAAATTGGGAACTGAAATTCATCCTATGAAAATAATGAAACAGGGGGAGTGTACTATATGAGCAAATGCATATATGCATGATGAAAATACACCAATTAATTCAGCAATAGAATATATTCAATATTCTGGAACAGCAACAGGCAATAAAGCGAAGGATTTCACTCCCCACCGCCACCAGAAAATGATCTAATATATTTTATTCATAAAATTCGAAGATTTGAATTATTGTAAATAAGCCAAGCAATTTGTCAAGCTCAGTATAAAATATAGCATTTCCTTGAGATGCTTTAACAATATCTAGGAATGAAAAATTGCTCATAAAACCTGCACAGCTTCTCGGCAGGTGAAAGTAAGTAAAACTGTGCCATTAATAAATCCCATCCATTGGGCAAGTGACATTCAGCATTCACATTTTAAACACAGATGGAGCTCGTTTCTGAACTCTGGGCAAAATTGCACAAGGGCTGTGACTGATAGCATCCAGGTAGGATTTAATTGACAGCAGTTGGAATTCTGGGAGTAACTACTGGTTGCTGCACCAGCATAAATCTGCCCAGTGTTAGCCCCAGTATCGGTTTTAAAAATTTTATTTACTGAGGCTTTATTTATCATAGTTTTGTTAAATATTATGACCTTCAACAATTTGTCGAAGAATTTATTTCAGTCAAGAAAACATAAAAAGACAATTAAAGGCATTCAGACAGATTTGGGGAATCTTTACCCATACTAAACAAGTCAGATTTAAGATTGTATCTGGTCTGCAATTTTATTGGGCTATTCCCCAACCCTTATAATTGGCCATTAACTGCAAGTTAATTTAAAGGTGAACCAACATGAAAAAATCCCTTGCACAGGACAGATGTGTATCATCAGTGTATCATAACCCTAAAGCAAATCACCTGGCTTGAGACATTGTTTTAGGAGTCAGAACCAGCAATGTCAAAAATGTAAATTGACAGCACAGATAGTGTCTTATTGGATGCGGCAAAACATGTTTTTTTCAAAATGCATCTGTTAATAGTGCTGCTCCAAAAGATTTCTACACTGAAATCTATTTTTTAAAATAGCAAACAGATTTTTTTAATTTTAGCATGGGGATAGACATGATGTCCATTTCCCAGGTGCCCCAACCATGTGACTTGTGCTCTGATATACTTCAGTCACTCTATACCGTTAAACTGCAAGTTGATCAGGTTCTCGGTTCAAGAATAAAATTTTAAATGGTAGAGTGAATTATTTACAATGTGAACGGTGTAATTCAGAAATAAAAAAAACACCATAAAAATAATGACATTATAACTTTGAGCTGGGAACTAAAGGAAAAGGGAAACCTTGCTGCCTCTAAGCTTTCAGCATTGGATGCAAACCACCGTGGCTTGGCCAGATCAGTTAATGGGAACAAGTTTCTGAACTTGTTGTATGACAATTTTATGGCACAGATTGTTGAGGAGCCAAAGAGAAAAAATGCTATTCTGGATCTAGTGATCTCAAATGACCCAGAACATGTCACAAATGTGCAAGCAATTGAACCTCTGGGCAATAGTGGCCAAAATGTGATTAATATCTGGTGTGAAGCACAGATATACAATGGGTCAACAAAAACCTTAAATTTCAGAAAAGCACATTTCAGAACCTGAAGGGCTGCCCTTCAAATAATAGATTGTGTATTTAGTTTTTTTTCTAAAACACAGAACAGTAATGGTTGGCATTTAAAATGATATTAAATAATTACTGTTCTCAGTTTATTATCTTAAACAGTAAATGTAAAAGCACCAAGAACGATCCTATGTGGCTTAATATTAAAGTAAAGAAGTTAAAGGAAAACTATACCCCTGAACAATGTAGGTCTCTATAAAAAGATATTGCATAAAACAACTAATATGTAAAACCCTGCTTCATGTAAATAAACCATTTTCCTAATAATATACTTTTTTAGTAGCATGTGCCATTGGATCATCCTAAATAAAACATTGCCATTTTAAAAAATAAGGACAGCCTCCTGGGATCATATGATACAATGGTGCAAACAAGCATATCAAACAAACTATAAAGTTAGGTCACATGAGCCAATTAACAGACAGAGTTGTGACTTTTGCTTCCACACTTCTTCCTGTTACAGTTAGAGTTGAAATATTTCTGGTCAGGTGATCTCTGAGGCAGCACACAGACCATCACAAAAAGGTGGTTCAAGGCAAGAGATGTAAAAGGGCAATATTTACTTAAATATATATACTAGTTTGGTAAGATTCTTTAATATCTCACTTAATTTTACTTTGCTCAAGTATTCATTTTGGAGGTATAGTTTTCCTTTAATATGAAAGAAGAGAAAGGCATTTAAAACAACCAGTCTGTTGGGACAGAAGCTACATTTAATGAATATAAACACTATGATAAATGTTGTAAAACAGCAATTCAAAAGATTGGCATTGTGGTAGGGGCTAAGATCATTCCCCAAAAGTTTTTTTAAGTATAGCATGGCTCTATAAATAATGGTACTAGCAATATTGTAACAGATACAGAAAAGGCAAAAGTTCAGTTTTAGACCATCCTCTATTTCTGATTTTCTCAGACTTTCTTTCATCTGGTATGATACCTTTGGATTGGAGGGAAGCTGTGGGCAAATTATTTGAAGGCTTATCTAGTATAAATAATTCTAAAACAATTAAACTTGCAGAGTAATCATTGAAGACCTTTCACTACTCATCCGAACAGCTTCTTCAGTTCAACTGACTGAACCCATCTGTACCCCGGCAGTTTCAAAACATTTCACACATACATTCATCATACAACTCTCGCAAGTAACACGTGTTTCTAGGAGTTGCATGATACCTTGGTAATCCTATCACGGTTACTACACAGAATCACACCCCTGTGAGTTTCAGATGTCACCTCTCGGAAGAGTTACAATGTGCCATTGTGATTGGATTGTGGAGGACTTCAGTCGAACTGAAGAAGCTGCTTGGATAAGTAGTGAAATGTCTTTAAAGGGGAATTCAACCCCCTGGTGCTAACCACCTCCCCCCCCATATGCCCCCTCCCCCCGGCCTACTTCTCCCCCCGGGCTATTGCCCCTAAGTCACTACTTACCCCTCTGTGTAGGTCCCCTCCAGCGATGTTCACAGGGGCCATTTTCTCTTCCAATAGCCCAGGGGGGGAGAGGTAGGTCAGGTGGAGGAGGGAGGGGGGCCTACAAGGGATGGGGGGATAGGGTTAGTGCCAGGGAGGTTGAATTCCCCTTTAATGATTACTCAGCAAGCCCAGTTGTTTTAGAATTACTTATACTAGATATACCATGACCTGGATGAATGAAAATATTTGAAGGCTTGTTAAGGGATCACATAAGGACTTAAAGGCTGTAATCTACAAATAAAACAAAGCTATGCATTAGAGCGTGGCAAAACTTATTTTCTACCAATATCGCCATGGATTCCAGGTAGTCATTATGGAATTGCTTTAGTAGTGCAGAATGTTGTTATTATTATGTTGCCCAATATTTTTATGTGACCTAAAGATTTGGAGGGTTTCAACATAAAAATTTAAAATGTATTGATATATTGATGTTTAAATCCTTGTGATTAATTTTACCCAGTGGCAGCAATAATTGCAGATTATATAGATCATTTTTTGATCAGTTGCTACCATCCAGAGTTGTTGGAGTTAAATAACTCCTAGTATGGTAGGAGTTTCATTGCTGTAATGCAGCACAATAATGTACGGTGAGAACACTTCAACTTGTGAGCCTGTCTAATTAGTAATACTTACCTTACTATTACCAATAATTACCTCTATTTCTATGGAAACCTTTATGCCCGAAGAATCAGGAACACATTTACATAGACTTTGTAAGCCAACTTGCAACAATTCAGAATAGTATAAGGGCATGATATTGATGTCCTTAGCTTTTGGACTGTCAGCAATAATAGGGGAAATGTCATTGTATGTATGGGCAGTTTCCAACTCATGCCTCTTAATATGTAAGCTTATAAAAACTGCATGGTTGAGACTTTAATTAAATCTGTGCAACTCTGGGTATCCATATAATGAAAATTTGGAAATGTTTACTAGACAGCAGAGGTTATGTAGTGCTGGATTTTCAATTTGGTGCCCTTTAAACTGGCTGCCCACCAAACTTTCCCCTGTTGTGTAATCAAGTGGCGCATACCACAACAAAGCCTGCTTAAACAAATTTATAGTGATCCTACTGGCACTTCCAACTGGATGGACAGAAGATTCAAACCGCTGTCAAAATCCTGCCCACCCCAGACCCCAGTACAGACACAGTGGCATGCTACCCTAGGCCTTGGGCTTTGTGGCCTTTCCACAAATCTGGGACTGAGCCTATGGGGCATATTTATTAAATTCACATAAATTCACATGAATCAAAAAGATTCAAATTTACAATATGCAAATTAGGCAAATTCGACCAAATTCGACCATCGAATAGTCGAATTCGAATAATTTGAATATTCAAATTTAATTTTATTCAAATATTCGAAAATTCGATGGTCGAATACTTCCCCTTTAAATTTTAATTCGACCACCTACGCCAGATTAAACCTACCCAAATGGGGATCATTCCCTAAGATCGAATATAGAAAATTCAATCGATCGCTAAAAAAATCGTTCGAATATTCGATTCAAATTCGATTTGAATATTCGAACAAACGATCGAATTTTCTATATTCGATCGTTCGATCATTCGAATTGCGGTATAATCCTTAGAATTCGACCAATAGTAAATCTGCCCCTATGTGTCCACTTTTATTTGCTGTTATGAAAATTTATCAATGGTAAACTGTATATCCATATAATCAGGGGTTACCTAAAATACATATATACCTCTATACATACATACATACATACATACTTAAATAAATAATAAATACATTCAAACTAGGGTTCATGTAAGAACACAAGTTTTAAATTATGGTAATTGGCAACGTGTTACCTTCCTTTACCAGAATTATGAAAAATACACAGTGCACTGCTGAATTCCCTATCGATGATGATACACTCTATGGGAAGGTGGAGTACAATATCATTTTAGTCATTCTCCGAGCTCACTACACTAAAAGTCATGCTTTCTGGCACATGTAAAATAGAGTGCGATGTACTTTGGTGTAAATCTCCATCACTTGCAGAGAAGACTCAGCCACTTCATATGAAAAATTCTTCAGAAATGTCAGAGATTTCTTTGCACAGTGAAGGAATGGAACGTCCAATTTAGGCAGACAAAGTAGTTAAAAAGAACAAGCAGGCTAAGAGGCAGGAAATGTATAATTCAGACAAAAAGGAAGTGGGTTCAAGATAGTTGTGGGTTACTACCTCTTTTGATGCTTAGCTATTCCCAATGTTTTATTACCTAAAATATTGGGGCAATGGCAACTAACCATGATCATTAGGGTGTGGCTAACTTTTTAAACAGATTAGTGATTCAAGGAAAGATCACCCTCTTTCCTACCAATCAAACCTGCTTTGCCTGTGTGTTATTTACAAAGAAATGAAATTGGACACCCATGTTCTAGCAAGATTTTCTGGTTATATTCATCATGCACAATTCAGCTGAAATTCTGTAAAAAATTACAAATCACACAAATTTTTCATTTTACTATTTTACCCCTGTTGCGGACCAAGACGTTTTCATGGAATGATCCATGAAGCAGCAGTGACACAAAATGTTTATATGGTCATCAATGCAAATGTAACAAACAAGGGAAAGTTGTGCTCACCACTAATTTTTGAAAACATTAACCAGGGGTGCAATGAGGTTGTGACCACAAAATTCACATAGACACATTCACCCAACCCATTATCAGTATATTAAGGACACTGAAACATTTTCCCCTATATGTAATATAAGGCACTAAGTTTGCCCAGGGGCAGTAACACATGGCAACCAATAAGATGCTTGCATTTAAACAGGTGACTCGTGAAAGCTACCTGCTGATTGGTTGCTATAGGTTACTGCCCTTGGGCAAACTTAGTGCCTTTTATTACATAACCCTATTTGTGCCTTAAAGGAGAATACAACCCGTAACATAAAAAATCCCTACCCCCCTACTGTAGGTAGACCCCCCTCCCTTCTTCCCCCAGCCTAGATGACCCCCCCCATGCAAATCCCCCCTGTGACTTTTGGCACATTCAGCACAGTTGTTCCGCACTAGAAGGGTACTCCAACTGCACGTGCACTGAAAACGCTGGTCTGCTTCCGAAGCTTAACGGAGAAAAGAAGATGGATGCCGTGAACTCCTGAGGACAGAATCTGAACCAAGGGATAATTAAAAAGTTAGGGGCATTTGCCCGGGAGGGGGGGCAGCTAGGCTGGGGGGTAGGAGGGAGGGGGGTCTACCTAGCTCAGGGGGGTAGGGGTTTTTTATGTTACAGGTTGTATTCTCCTTTAAGCTAAAATGCCTTACCCTTTAAACAAAACAGGGATTGTTTGTCCATATATTGCAATATATATAAGCTGGCCAAGTACGTCAAAGTCATCCAATATCTGGCCAGTCCTACGCTCAATTTTCATCTGATTCATTAAGAATTCTATTACTTCATTATACATTTTACAAAGGGACTGAGTTTTACCTGCAACTTACTTGCTGCTTTCAAAGTAAAACTCCTAAACTTGGTTGCCCTTTTATTAGACACCAGTAGGTCACCTGACTATAGCTGGGAAGCAGGACCGGACTGGAAATCTGTGGGTTCTGGCAAATGCCAGAGGGGCTGCTATAAGGTGCCATAGAAAGGCAGTATTTAGTGGGCTGGTGGGTGGTGATTGGGCCTCTCTGTACCTTAAATGCCAGGACCTATTTTGATTCTCAGTCCAGACCTGCTGGGAAGGGTGGGAGCTACAACATGGAGCTGGCACGAAATGTTTCGATGTCCTTAATATATTGATAATGGGTTGAGTGCAGCAGACCTCTTGTACATCAATACAAATGTGCCATAAAATAGTTGCAAAAAGTGCTGACACCTCCTAAATAAAGGTCTGTATTTTGACTGATTTAACATCTATGCTGAATTACTTGAATGGATCTAAAATATATGGGACTAGTCTTCCATTTAAAATCTGCCAGCTATCTGAACACCAGAAGGATTTTAAAAATGCATAAATTGTCAGATCACTTTTCACCCTTTTATAGAAAATACGCCATTTACAAATCGTTTTTAAGTGATGGTAAAGTATTAACATGAAGAGAATTTTGGCATCAATTCCCTTCCAAATCTGGAAATGATGTTAAACAATGATGAATATAAGCACAATTACTTGGTGGTTACCATGGGAATGTGGAGTCTTTCCCAAGCCTAACTGGCAATGTCGCAAGTTTGTACTGATAGCGTATGATACAGATATTCATCAGATTGATAGGTAAGCTTTTGTCAAATTAAAACGGAACTGGTTCCACCCACTCATACCCTGCATTCAATACAGATGTCTAATGCTCAGGTAGAAGTCACTAAGCAATTTCTTTGTACCGTTCTGTTCTATGGGAAATTTGGCAACAAAAGATCATAATTCATTATGTATTGTCTGCAAGTAATCTGAAATATCTAGACACATGCTTTAGTTGCTCTGCCAGTACATTATATAGTACATTTAAACTGGAGTAGAATTTCACAGCTTGGTAACAATCTTTTCTTTTTTAGAAGCATAAGGAAAGATCATAGAATATGTTATATAATTTTAAAAAGTGGGCTTTTTTTTAACAATTGTACTTTTGCATAATCAGCGGGTGTAATTGACAAATGCAAAAAACCTAAACTGTGAAGACTGCAACAACACTTAACCATGAGGAAGCTTGTTTATTAAATTCAAATTAGTGAATTTTAGAGGTTTTTTTAAGATTTGAGTAAAGTCAAAAGCTTGCCTAACTTGAATGTGTGTTTATTTATTATTATTTCATGCAGCAAATTCCCATTGACTTTTACAGTAATTTACCAGCTTTTAGAATTTGGGTTTTCAAGGGGTTTTTTTGTGCTTAATAAACCTCTAAAATTCTTGAAGTTGTGAGTTTTAGAGCAAAAGGATTGCTGTAAAAATTCAAATTCAGATATTGATAAATGAGATCCAAAATTTTGATGCTGAAGTGGGAGCTACTGATGTGAAAGTTGAAACAAACATTTACAAATGCTAGATGCAAAAATGGGCGCAGAACTGTTCTCTTTAAAAACAGCATTTACTTGCCAGGATAAGGGAACCCTCGGAGCTGGACCAAGAACTTTGATCAAGGGTGGAAAAAGTGTGGAAGTAGAAATCACATATTGACATATTATTGGGTAATAGTGATGGCCCACCGAAAAATTTTCTGGCTGTATGGCTGGAGCCCATTGACGGCATCGGAAAACGCCCGTCGCTGGCGCCAGCAAATTTTCTCCAGGTGAGGTTTTGCTGGCGTTTGGGGAATTTATTCGCAAATCGAGGCAATCAATAATAAATTCGCCCATCACTATTGGGGAAACCAGTATAGCTAGCACTTTTAACCAGTGAATTTATTATACCTGTAATATTTAGGAGTATATAGTGAAATATTTTTAATTTGATACACTTTAGACTTATAATTACCACCTTCCTCTGTGCTCAAAATGAAATTGCTTAATGTGTAATCTTATTGGTATTCATTTTGATTAGGGATGCGCTAAATCCCCTATTTTGGATTTGGCCGAACCCCTGAATCATTTGCAAAAGATTCGGCCGAATACCAAACCAAATCTGAATCCTAATATTCAAATTAGGCGTGTGAAGGGGAAAACATTTTTTACTTCCTTGTTTTGTAACAAAAAGTCATGTGATTTCCCTCCCCACCCCTAATTTGCAAATTCAAATTAGGATTCGGATTCGGGTTCGGCCGAGAAGAAGGATTCGGCCGAATTCGAATCCTGCTGAAAAAGGCCGAATCCTGGCTGAATCCTGAACTAAATCCTGGATTCAGTGCATCCCTAATTTTGATACATCAGGTAATCTAAAATATTAGATTTAAGTTGAGTAGATAGGTCAACAGTTATATGGCTATTTATGAACCAAGGAACAGGCTGAAAACAGTTCAAATTGATTTAATACACAAGCTCCCATTGTGAAAAGAGTCTTTATGCTCATGAACATAAATTATGTTTTGGGTGGCAAGAGCCTTTGTTAAGATGAACTCATCACCCTGCTAAATCATCATGCTTTCTGTGCTTATGTATCATAGATAGATATACAATGAAAACTTTGCCACTGGAGTAAAATCCCCTTCTATTCTATTTTTATGAATTTGACTGTCATTTCTTTTGACCTGTATACAAGCATTATTAAGGAAAGGAACATTTGCAATGAGCTTTAAACACACCCAAGCTTTATTTTTTGTACCATGTCATTGTGTTCTCTACATTAGTTTCCCAAGGACTCCCAGGTCTATTTTTATAAGTCAAGAAGTAAAAGCACAAATGACCATGATATGAAATGTTTTTTCGTGAACTCTGGATTTAATGATCCATCCTTAAAATGAGATTAGTTTCAGGATTTTGCTGATCACAAAATGTAACTGGAACAGCCAAATGCTTTTCTGCAGTTTTTATTCTGATCAGTTTGCAGTGAGAAGCGTTCCAGTGGGATAGAGCTGTTCCCAATGTAGCTCTGGGCACTTGTGGTTGGGAATGCTTTTAATTCATAGAAATAAATGAATTATTTTTATTTAATAATTAGATAATAAATGAATTACTGATGGTAAATTCCCAGTTCCTTCAAACCTATCTTGCTACAAATTGGGTCACGTTGTGAGATTAAACAAATCCAGTTTTTGTCCTTTGTGTTTCTGTTGCCTTCCATTGGGGGAAATTTATCAGAGAGTGCAGGGACTGTGATTGCAATGCTTGGAAAATTATTATTGTTATTATTATAAATAAATTGGAATATTAAGAATTTGTATGGACCTCAAAAATTGAGATCTAACAAAACCCCCTTATAGTGATCTTCAGTTTCCCTGGAGTTAATCCAGAGACTGACTAAGATCTATTTAAATTTTAAAGGAACAGTTCAGGGTAAAAATAAAAACTGGGTAAATAGATAGGCAGTGCAAAATAAAAAATGTTTCTAATATAGTTAGTTAGCCAAAAATGTAATGTATAAAGGCTGGAGTGACTGGATGTGTAACATAACAGAATACAACACAACATCCTGCTTTTCAGCTCTCTAAATCTGAGTTAGTCAGCGACTTGAAGGGGGGCCACATGGGACATAACTGTTCAGTGAGTTTGCAATTGATCCTCAGCATTCAGCTCAGATTCAAAAGCAACAGTTATGACCAATGTGGCCCTTCCTCAATTCACTGATTGGTTACTGCCTGGTAACCAGGGTAACCAGTCAGTGTAAACAAAAGAGAGCTGAAAAGCAAGAAGTAGTGTTCTGTTCTGTTAGGTTAGACTTACAGTCACTCCAGCCTTTATATATTACATTTTTGCCTAATTAACTATATTGAAAACATGTTTTATTTTGCACAGCCTATCTATTTACCAACTTTTTATTTTTATACTGAACAATTCCTTTAAATAGGAAAATACATGTATAGGAAGGAATACATTAAAAGACATCTTGAGGACATAGAAACCAATATTTTACAGGATTGGGTGCTTGCTATTGTATACTTGTTAAGTAGGCACCTATTCATTTCCCAGTGTAAACATGTACATATACTGTTGTGAACATATTTTTGCCTTTCTTTGTAGATCATTGGGGTAGTGCCTTGCCTTGATCTGCTCACTGGTTGCTTTATCAGTGTAATTTAGCTGTTGGTAAATTGTCACACTTTAAGGTTTTTTTCACGAAAAAAAGTTTCCCCCCTAAAAACCTAGACTAGAAAATTTTTTATAAATGAGCCCCTAAATAATCCCAATAGGTTGGTTTTGCTTCCAATAGAGGATTTATTATATCTTAGCTGGGATAAAGTACAAATTATTTTTACAGCGAAAAAGGAAATCACTTTTAAAAAATGTCTGTGAAGGTTCTCATTCAGCCAGGTCATTGCCATTGCATATCTACAGTAATAAGTCAAATCAACTGTACTTGCTGTATTTTCTTTTTCCTTGAAGACATTTTGCTAGTCATTTGGCTGTCTTTCTCAATTTAGAATGTCCTGTACAAAAATATTTGTGGCTATATACCCTGGAATCTTACTCCAATCAGCATAATCTAGTAAAACCAGCACGGGGTCAGAGACCTCATGGAGACACGGTGTTGATGGTATTAACATGGTTGGAGCTATGAGATGTTATTAAACTGTCCGGGTAGAGGTGCTAAAACAGCATACATGTACTAGGCTGTTCCATATATGCAGCATTTGGCATTAAAAGCATTACTCCTTTTCTTAGTCTGAGGGCTAATTATGTTTCCTGGGTGTAGGACTGACCACCAAAAAGTATTTTTACCATAAAAGGCCACCTTTAGATTTATATAACTGGTATCACATTTACATTTTAAATGCTAGTAGAGTTATAGCATATTAAGTATAATTATATTTCTCTTCTTTAAGACTTAGATAATACTGTATAACTTACAGCATCTAAATTTTAACTCCATTATGGTATTGGTAATTGCCACTGTAATATCATAATCACCCATTCCAATCAGCAGTAGCGGTTTTTTACAGTGAGATCTGTGAAGATGTGGAATTCTCTCCCTGAATCAGTTGTACTGGCTGATACATTAGATAGCTTTAAGAAGGGGTTGGATGGCTTTTTAGCAAGTGAGGGAATACAGGGTTATGGAAGATAGTTCATTATACAAGTTGATCCAGGGACTATTCTGGTTGCCATTTTGGAGTCAGGAAGGAAATTTTTCCCTCTCTGATTCAAATTGGAGAGGCTTCAGATGGGTTTTTTTTTGCCTTCCTCTGGATAAACTAGCAGTTAGACACAGGGCCGGAACTAGGGGTAGGCAGAAGAGGCACGTGCCTAGCGAGCAAAGAAACTGGGGCACCAAGCACGTACCTCTTGGTTGCCTTGGGCACCCGGCTGATAACCTAATTAGACAGGCTTATTGATGGAAGTGTGTCTTGTTTCAACCTAAATTACTATGTCACTATATATTTTTACCACTTGTCAGATTTCAGATTTGAACAGTTAATAATAAATCTAATCTTAATTCCATATTTATTGATATGTTCCTTGGAGTCACTATACATGGTTATATGATCCTGGTTTGAATAAGTACACTTAGCGATTTATATAGCACAGTGGACATGGGGAACAGTGTAGGTGGCTAAGAGCTAACATGCAACTCATGTAAAAGAAGTCCATGATTGCAAACCAAACCTTAGCAAAATGGTCTTACCACAAGAAAAAAAATGATGAAGAGCAATAAAAAATAGAATCCAACTAAGAATAAAGAGAACCTATTAAGGCCAACACCTACATAAGTGCGTGTGCCTAACTGCCTATGGAGCTGTAAATGGGGCTCTGAGTGCTGTTATTCATAGCAATAAATTGCCTGTGATGATGTAGCCCCTTGAGGGAGTCTTTAGAAAGGACATGACAGCAGGGACAGAATAAGAGCTCTTGAACATATAGCACTAACCAATCAACAGGAAGCCCTGTAGTGGAGCAATCAGAGAGAAGGCATGTGAGAGGGGCTTTTTATTGAACATGGGGCGGATAGCATGGCTACAGGTGTTTGAGTAAGTAATCATCATACAAAAGCATTTGGCCAGTCTTATCCTTTTATCCTTTTCCCCTATACTTAAAAACATGTATGTAAGAGATCCAGTATATATTTTACGATAATGAAATAATATTACTTGGTCAGTGGCTATGTTCTGCTTCAGCTAACCTTCCATTTACTGTTCAGTCTTATAATTACTTTACTTAGTAATGCTATGAATCGTAGGATTACTGTCTTTAAGATGTAATTGTTTCTATTGCTTTTAATGTTATTATTACCATGTACACATTAAGTAGAAACACAAAGGTAACTGCCCTGTCAGTGGAAGTCTAAGAAAAGGACATTACCTTCAATAACTTATAAGAACAATATCTCTTATTATCTCTGATAATATGGCCATGCTTTAGGATGCCCTAATGTAGTGTATGATTTAACTGCTTGCATTTTTTATGTCCATGCATCTCCTCTGATGAAATGTAAATTGAAATGAATGCATTGCCATTCTAAGCGATCATCATAGTTACATAGTTAAATTGGGTTTAAAAAAGACAAAGTCCATCAAGTTCAACCCCTCCAAATTAAAACCCAGTAAACACACACACACACACACACCTCCACTCTTTCACACAAACCATATATGCCCATAGCTATACTTACTGTAGAGTTTAGTATCAAAACAGCCTTTGATATTATGTCTGTCCAAAAAATCATCCAAGCCCCTCTTAAAAGTATCAACAGAATGAGCCATCACAACATCACCCGGCAGTGCATTCCACAACCTCACTGTCCTCACTGTGAAGAACCACCTACGTTGCTTCACATGAAAGTCCTTTTCTTCTAGTCTGAAGGGGTGGCCTCTGGTGCGGTGATCCTCTTTATGGGTAAAAAGGTCCCCTGATATTTGTCTATAATGTCCTCTAATGTATTTGTAAAGTGTAATCATGTCCCCTCGCAAGCACCTTTTTTCCAGAGAAAACAACCACAACCTTGACAGTCTACCCTCACAATTTAAAGGGCAAGGAAAGGCAAAGAAATAAAATCCCATTTTTACTTTCTTTAATGAAAAAGAAATCTATCTCCAATATACTTTAATTTAAAAATGTGCACTGTTTTATTAAGAAACCTGACTGTATGCAGTGAAATCCTCCCTTCGTTTACTGCTGTGGATAGGATTTGTCAGACAGTCCCTAAATTCTGGCAGGGAAAAAAAATCATACTTATGAACAGCAGGGGGAGCCCCTGCCTTACTTACCAGCGAAGCAGAACTCAAGCAGCTTTGTTTTTTGATCAGTTATGACGATCCCTAAGAAGCTCAGACCACACTGAGCATGTGTATGTAGTCTAGTCTTGCAAAGATGTATAACAAAGTTACAAGATGACAGCCCCCTGTGGCCAACTTTGAAAGCATAAATCATTTGTTTGATTAGGCTTGTGGTGTAGTAAGTTCATGTTTATGTTTACTATACAAAATACAGCATTTCTAGCCTTATTGTATTTAAGACTTTCCTTGCCCTTTAAGTCTTCCATCCCTCTAACCAGTTTAGTTGCACGTCTCTGCACACTCTCCAGCTCATTTACATCCCTCCTAAGGACTGAAGTCCAAAACTGCACTGCATACTCCAGATGAGGCCTTACTAGGGATCTATAAAAAGGCATAATTATGTTTTCATCCCTTGAGTTTATGGCCTTTTTTATGCAGGACAAAACCATATTTGCTTTAGTAGCTACAGAATGACACTGCCCAGAATTCGAGAACCTGTTATCTATACAAACCCCAAGATCCTTCTCAGTTAAGGAACTGCCATTTAGTGTATAACTTGCATTTATATTATTTTTGCCAAAGTGTATAACCTTGCATTTATCAACATTGAACCTCATTTTCAAGTTTGCTGCCCAATTTCCCAACTTAGACAAATCACTCTTTTTCAATCATGCTATAGGTTAGCATTAAAGGGCATGACTGATCTTTGAAAAACTGGGCATAAACATTTTAAAAAAGTGTTGGGGCTGAAGCATTATGGGTGAACTTTTCAAAGACTGTAAGGAAACAAGCAGGGTAATGCTTTAGAACCCCTCCTGTAAATGGAGAGGAAGAGGCTCTGCTTCTGTTGCTAATACAAAAGGCTACAGGTTTGGGGTAAATCCTAATAATGGGAGATTTTAAATGCCATGATATTAAATTGAGCATTGACGGTTGTTTATAAATGTGCATATAATCTGGAGCAACATCTAGAAGTTATAGATGTAAGATACAAAGGGGGCCCTGCTGAGGCAGGAGTCAGATATGAGTTCTTGCTGTGGATTGTACCTCTTGCAAATCAGTAAATTGGCACATAGCACTTGTAAAAAGAAATGGAAGTAGGCAAAAAAACTATTGCTTTCAGCTGACAGGTGCTTTTAAACAAAACAACATAAAGCACAACTGCTATCCAAAAAAAACACTGGCAATCATTAATTTGAATTCCTTTAGACGCTGTCAAAATGGAAAGGTTGAAAACATCTTAATAGAGAGTTTCTGAAAGCATATACTTGATATAGTTCATGTTGTGTATAATATATAGATGACACGCACATATGTTAACAAAATTCTGTTACAACATTTTAGTATGAATCCTTGGATGCTAAAAGTTATGTTTAAAGAACAAGTAAACGTTTTTTTTTTCTATCTCTAAATTTGCTCTAAACAGCCCCTCAAATTAATGTACCTTAGTCCCTGCTGCAAGTCTGCTCTGGTTTCTGTGTTATCAGCAGCTTGTTTCACCTTCTTCCTGGTGCAGAGTGAAGCCCCGCCCCTTAGCTTTCTGAGCTGACCTTATCTCTCAGACTAGTCTTGGAGATCATTTGCATAATGTGACATAGCAGAGAGCAGTGTGTGTAGCAGCTTTTGCTTGGGGAAACTAGCTTACTAATGCACACACTGGCTCCCTCTTCCTCTCTATTGTGGAACAGCAGCAAATGGACTGCTCAGTAAACTAAGGGGCTGGGCTTCACTCTGCACCAGGAAGAAGGGGAAACAAGCTGCTGATAACACAGAAACCAGAGCAGACTTGCAGCAGGGACTAAGGTACATTAATCTGGGGGGCTGTTTAGAGCAAATTTACAGAAAGAAAAAGAAAAACATTTACTTTTCCTTTAAAAAGTTGTGTTCAAAATTTGCAGAAATATGACCTCTGATTTGACATACTATAATAGCATAATATATAGTATAATAATATAATAATCAAGTCCATTTGCGATGCATTTTGTGGTCTCAGTGAATGAGAAGCAATAACACCAATAGTCATTTGTGGGATTTGACATACTACCAACTTGTATGGGATTTCATTCATGTCAATAAGACCAAACGTTGATCTTCATTGCTTATGTAGGGTTTGTAGCTTATCTAGGGCCTAGCAACTTTGATTTGGTTAACAGAATCAATTGTGGCCTAATAATATAATTTAGCTCAGCACAGCTAACTGAACTTTATCTGAACTACATACAAAAGTATTGGAAATAAGGCCTGCAGATAAGCACAGGTTGGGTATTAGCAGATCTGCACCTGCACTATATAGTTAATATAGATTTGGGTATATATCATTTATGTGAAGGTATGGAGGGGTGTGTGTATGGATGCTGAGTATTCATTTGGAGTGATGGACTTTTTTCAACCCGATTTAATATGTAACTATATGTAACTATATGTAACTAAGTAACTATTTAACTATGTATACTGGATCCTGTGTCTGCACCAAAAGGCACTTTGTTAGACTTGATTCAGACACACAAAGCAGAATTTTAGCAATTCGATGGGTATGCATTTATGCTCTGAAATAAGCTCCATGTGTCTGGCATCCAGGCTGACATAGTGCCTTTCAGTGCAGCTATAGGAGACAGCATAAGCTAGTCACTGTATCGAATGCTTGAGCAAAGTCTAAGTAAATCACCCAGAATTGAGGTCTGTGCAGGATCTATTATGCATAAAACTATGCTGGCACAAACTCATAGCATTGTTATTTGCTATGATGTCCAGTATCCTATCCTTTATTAATCCTACAAAAAGCTTTCCTACCACCAAAGTCAGACTAACTGGCCTATAGTTTTGAGGCTCAGAACAGGATCCCTTTTTGAATAGCGGCACCACATTAGCAATTTGCAAGTCTCTCAGCACCATGCCAGACCTCAATGTATAATGACAAATTAAGTAGAGAGGTTTGGCAATCACAGAGCTAAGCTCGCTAAGTACCGTGGGATGAATCCCATCTGGCCCTGGACCTTTGTTTATCTTAACATGTTCTAGTCTCTTTTGAATTTCATCATGTGTGAACCATGCAACATTAGATGTATTATTAGAATTGGGGCTATTAATAAGGAAACCTTCATTAGCTGGTTCCTTATTTGTGTAGACAGATGAAAAGTATGCATTTAGAATCTGAGCTTTTTGCTAGTTCTCATTAACCAGCTGACCCCCCTCTGATAATAAAGGCCCTACACCTTCCTGCTTCATTCTTTTACAATTAACATTTTTATAAATAATTTTGGATTCTTTTTACTGCTTACTGCAATACCTTTTTCCGTATCGATTTTAGCTTGCCTGATTATTTGCATGATTTATTGGCCTCCTTGTACCTTAGAAATGATTCGGCTGTTCCAGCTAACTTAAAGTCTTAAAAGCACGTCTTTTCTTACCCACCTCAACACCAACACTTCTATTGAACCAAAAAGGTTTTGCTTTGCAACGACGTTCCTTGCTTAAAGGTGGAATATACTGACATGTTTAACCCTGTGAAAAGCATTTCCCACTTGATATGTTGCAGAGATGCCCTTATACTGTCAAAGTTTGCACGTCTGAAATTCAGTGTTTTAGTTACTCCCTTATAGAGTTGCTTCTGCAACAGAATCTCAAAGGAGACCATGTTATGATCACTATTCCCTAAGGGTAAGGCCACACGGGGAGATTTCGGGGGGGTCTGTTGTCTAGCGACTAATTGCCGCGATGAATCACCCCGAATAGCTTGGTAGCAGTGCGCACCTGCTACACGTAAAGTTGCCTGCGCCTATTCACACGTGGCGAAGCGGTTTTAAAAGTTGCTCAAAATTGCCTCGCCAGGCAATTTTGAGCGATTTTACTTGTAGCAGGTGCACACTGCTACCAAGCTATTGGGGAGATTCGTCGCGGCGATTAGTCGACAGGCGACAGATCTCACCGAAATCTCCCCATGTGGACGAGCCCTAAATACTCACCCACACAAATGCTAGAGATGAGTTCAGTATTATTAGTTGTTACAAGATCCAAAAGAGAGTTATTCCTAGTAGGTTCTTGAACGAGCTGGGATAAAAAGTTGTCATTTAGCATATTTACAAACCTACTAACTTTCTCTGTCTTGGCAAACCCATTACCCCATTAGTCAATGTCCGGATAATTGAAGTCACCCATAATTAGAACTTGACCTAGTTGTGAAGCCGCTTCTATTTGTAAAAGTGACTGGGCTACATACTCGTCATATTCGAGGTGGTTTATAGCATACACCAATGTTCTTTGTAACCTTTTGCCCATCATGTGAATATAATGCTAGTTATTTATTTCCTCTTGTGTATAAGGTTATACTACATAACCTGCCTTACATATTAGAATTCTGTTGATTATCAGAAAGTATGCTTGCACTGAATAAAGCACATGCTGTATGCTTCTCTGAGCTGAGACTTTCTGGAACTCCCTAAGCAAGACATTGCACTTACAGTAGGCCAGATCTGACAATGTTTTGTGAGCATATCAGACAAAAGAACAGCTTAGGAGGTTAGGAGAATCCGAGTTTGACCTTACAGGCTTTGATTAATGTTCCACACAAGCCAGACATGTGCATGATATCTAAAGGTAACTTCATATCATCTATCACACATATCATCACATATCACCATACATGCAGATGCAGAAGCCGAATTGCATCAAACAACAATTTTTAGTCATTGGACTACGCAAAGCCGGAGGGAGATGCTACCATGTATATTGATAGAAGATACTGTCTGACTGGGTTTTGCATACAAACAGACCAGCTGAGATCCAAAGGAATCTGCTGAAACTGTCAGGGAATCCACCTGAAATCAAAGATAATTACATTTATAGCTGGCTTATGTACAGTATGTCAAGATACAATGGAAGAACGTTATAATAATGTCAGCAGATATATAAAAACATTGTTGCAACTTTCCAATTATAGTGAAAATCCAGCATTCACCAGTATTTAACCCAAAAGGTCTTCGGCAGGACCAGTAACATCAAAAAATGAAATTGTTTTAAAGTAATAAAAATTTAATGCAGTGTTGCCCTGCACTGGTAAAACTACAGTGTTTGCTTCAGAAACACTACTATTGTTTATATAAATAAGCTGTTGTGCAGCCATGGGGGCAGCCATTCAAAGGAGAAAAGGCTGTAGAACATAATGTTATCTGTTATCCATTACTTATCCTGTGCCATACAGCCATTTTTCAATTTCAACCATTGCTACTCAGCAGCTTGTTTATATTAATTATAGTAGTGTTTCTGAAGCAAACAGATCAGTTTTAACAGCGCAGAGCAGCACTACATGATATTTTCTTTAATTTAAAACACTTAATTTTTTTGGTGTTACTGTTCCTTTAAAGGGATTGTTCGCCTTTAAATAAACTTTTAGTACAATAGAGAGAGTGATAATCTGAGACAATTTGCACTTGGTTTTCATTTCTCATGATTTGTGGTTTTTATATTATTTAACTTTCTATTCAGAACTTCTCCAGTTTGCAGCTTCAGTAATCTGGCTGCTAGGGTACAAATTACCCTAGCAACCTTGCATTGGTTTGAATAAGAGACTGGAATAAGAATAGGAGAGGGCCTGAATAAGAAGATGAATAATAAAGAGTACCAGTAACAATAAAGTTGTAGCCTTACAAAGCATTTGTTTTTTTAGATGGGGTCAGTCTCCCCCCCCCATCTGAAAGCTGGAAAGAGTGAGAAGAAAAAAACTTAAAAAATTTTAAAAAAAAACAAAACGGTGCTTAAAATTGGCCATTCTATAATATACTAAAAGTTAATTTAAGTTGAACCACCCCTTTAAGTACTGTATTGATATCAATCGCTTCATACTGTATGTATTATATATATATATATATATATATATATATATATATATATATATATATATATAGCAGACTACCTGTTACACTACAAATTTAATAGAAAGGAAAAAGTATAGTGCTGCAGTCTGTTAGTATGGTCTGTCTAGCAGGACAGGGATAACTGTGGTAACCGGAATATTAATGGTAGCATACACTGGAAAAATAGGAATTCTGACAAGAATTTGCTTTCCTAAAGGTGACAGCTAGTTAACAGATGTGACTAATAGCCAGGTCACCCACCAACTGATGCTGAATGCACTGGCAGCCCTCTAGTGTAGGATGAACTGCTGCAGAGAAGTGAACGCATCACTGAGTGGTTTGATTGGGAGTTCTTTATAAAATAAACACAGGATTGTCAATTCATTAGTAATACATTCTGGACAATTACATGTAATTCCATATGTAATTGGTTTGTGTTTGCATATAAATTAGTGAGTAGTGTCTAAGAAGATGGGTCTGGAAACCAAGCCTAGTCTGTTCATGTGTAGTGTGTGTTTGTATGCAATGAGTGCAACACACACATACACACAAACTGGGGCTTAGAAGAGTGTTTTCTGGAGTGTTTTATGTTCTCTGCAGCTACTCAGTACCAGAGGCTTACTTGCCAGCAGCACAGGTAAGTTTGCCAGCCCCTTGGCTCAGTGTGTTCATAGTGTATAGGGATGGTGGTTGTTAAAAGGCAGAAAAAATCAGTGGCAAAGTCTTGTAGCCCTACACAGGAAGGTGTTTTTGGAGGAGGTTTGGGGACTAATAAACTGCAGAAAGTGATAAATGAAAAGCCAAAATTGCCCCTGAATTGTCAGTTTTACATGAATCTCTGGGCTTGGATTTTGGGCTAGTGGACCTCCCTTCTGATTCTAAGTGGGTCCTCATGGCACACAAGTGGTTAAAGTCTGATCTCTGTGTCCATTGTGCCAGCATTTGTTAGGTTAGTTGCCATGGTCTGTTTGATTAGAGACAAGATGTTACCTGTCATTCGGTAAATAAAAAGATGTCTGAACTGCAGCACCAATGCTTCCAATATAATAGGGCAACCCCCACCTAAAGAGCCGTAGATTCCACTTCCCCGTGGACATTACAGTGATGCCTGCAGGGAGTTATAGCAGTTGACAGCAAAGACTACCTTATTCGTCAGTCCCCATTGAGTCTGGTTGTGTTGCATTCAGGCTGCTTAAAATACATTTGCACCCAGAAGTGGGTCACACACAGCGCTCACGCACCCTAACAATGTCAGCTCTGCGCTTTAGCGCAATCCCTCTGTGATCCTGTGCGCTCTGAACTAAGCACCTGCCCCTCAGGCTCCCTGCAGAGTAACTATCTAACTGCCAACTCTTTACATGCCACTAAGGATTGGGAGAACCTTTATTGTGATTGTGAGCAGCTCTCTCCAGCCTGTGATCGCTCCTATCAACTTTATGTAAGTGCATTTGCGTCAACAGGTAAACAAAACGCACTGACTTGAAAGGGAACTAATCGACTCAGTTTTAAACCCCATAATTACACATAGATGTTCGTGCTTGTGGAGATGCTGGAAAATTAAGTTATGTAACAGATGCCGGATTTTTTTTTTGTCTGCTGGCTTTCTGTTAATGAGGTTTTCTGTTTGGTTTCATTCCACACCCAGAAACCCCTGGTTGGATGTCAAAGTTAATTCGCTTCAATGATGATAGGATAAAGGAGGTACATTAAGCAATAAAACCCATCACCAGCAGCAGGCTGCCAGAGCCATGGCCTTTGTGAGTGCATACTTTGAGTGCTGTTGTTGCATGTTAAGTTTCATGGTAGTGTGGTGAGAGCGCTGGAGAGTAAACGCCAGGGAGGCAGAGGGGAAAGGGGAGGGAGAGATGTGGAATTCATTTTCCCACAGTCTGTACTAAGGAGAAGACTATCTGGAGGTAAGTCTCTGCTGTATGATGATCTACCAATGCATAGGGACCTCTCTCGGTGATATAAACGTTGAAGGCCAATAATTGAGGGGGTATAGCTCGTATATTGCAGGTAAGCTTCACTTTTTCAATTCTGTTAAAGATCTATTCAAGGCACATCTTAAACTATCAGTTTCTAGAGGAGGTATATTTAGACTTACTGGACCCTGTGGGCCCCTCACTACATTTTGGGCATCTGTTTATGACTTTCCACACATTTTAGGATCTTGCATAGAGAATCCCGTTGTAGAAGGAGGTCTTTCTGCTAGAGGGACACCTCTCATATCTATTTATATCTGCAGAATCATCGAATGACTTCAACTTTTGTAACAATACGATTTCAGATCTCCTGCACCAATAGCAACGATGCATTTGCTTACTAAAGTGTAGCTCTTAACCCAGGGGTTCCCATTATTCAACACGCCTGATAGCATTTCGAGGGCCAACAGTTTCCCTTAAAGACATATTACAAACTGTGCTCATTTTCCCCAAGGCATTTAGGGCACTTAATACTGATCTTCACAACTGTAAAATGTTCTCTCTGTTTTGTAGTCACCGGTAGTTGCAGCAGAGGATAACAGTATCTGGTTTACTACGGCTCATCAATGTCAGTGCTACTTTGGAGATCATTTGAAAAGTACAAATAAGCCAATGTGACCATTCAAAGGCGAAATTGGGCTTTTGACATATAGATGCTTTACTTTAATAAGTTAGCAGATGTCTGATCAGTCACTTGTTGATATAGTGAATGGGGGGGGGGGGGGATAAGTGTTTGTGTACATACATGCAACAAAGCCATGTGCAGTGTGGATTTATCTTGTTTAACTATTTAGGTAGACGGACAGTTTATTCATTGATGTCAGTCGCAAAAATGATGGCTCCAGTCTCAAGCGCTGCCCCTGACCATAGAGAACAGTCCTAGTAGTTGATCAGTAATGGGCTAATGTTATGCAATCAAAAAACTACAGGTATAAATGTTACCAGTGCCTAGAATAATGTAAGCCTAAGCCTGCATAGCCATAAACCAGACCTCATTGTAGAAAGTCACGTGATTACCAAAAAAATCGCATTAAGCAAAGGCAATATAATCACTGTCTAGCTTGGGTTCAGTCACTTTCTACTGAAAATACACAGCTTTCTGTTATCTTCTAGGGGATTTCAGTAGCGAATTTGCTCTGTTTTCATTCTTGGATAAAAAAACACTAATAAGTGTATCTATAAAGCTAGTAAGTTCCCTTTTGGTGAACTCTGATTTACTCTATTATCACTCTGATAAATATTTTCCTTGGTATAATGATGATGATTGTTTCTGTGCATTAATTCACATAGTGTAGCCCTTACAAGCCCCATTGAGTGAATGTGGGTCTGTGTGTACAGTGTGGTGTACAAATAAACTCTGGCAAGCTTTCTTGGTACTGGCACGATATTAAGCAGATGATATGTTAATGTTTTTCTAAGGTCCAGGAAAAAAAATCTGACAAGCCTTATGTTTAATGGAGAAGATAAGGCTGAAACGGATTGCATAGTGAATCTCATTACCACTACTAACCCCCCCATTCACATAGCTGGGGTGTTGAATACTGTCACATGTGATAGGGCTATAATCTCTGTCTGTAAATCCCCATTATATGTTTGTTAATGCATTTTTCATTCATAGCCATTAAACATCTTGTGGAACAGATGAACCAGTGTGCTGCATGGCAGAGGTAAGGGAAAGGGAAATGGAAGAATGTTATTTATGGGGTCCAGCAGAGCTGAAGTCAATGATGCCTGATAAGGGGTATGTAGTGTGGATCTTTACCTCAGTAGGGGTAAGAATGATTACAAAAGCTGGGCTAAACAAAGCATCATGGTAGACGTATTGAAACATACTATATTTAGCTTTAGGTCTTCCAATAATAAAGGTGCTGGTTGATGTGTAGAGACATCCCCCATCACTATGTTCCGCTGGATCAATACCATCCGTGGCAGTGTCATCTCAAATCCCCGGAGTGGGTTTTTCCCCCTTTATGGTCACTGGTTTATATTAAATTTGAATCATTTGATCTTTAGAATCTTCCTATGGAAAAATCATCCATTAATATCCTCTGAACGAACTAGCAGCTGTCTGCTTAGTCGCAGGGTAAGTTGCTACAAATCGATGATTTTATGCAAAATACATACTGGATTATACCTTCTTAATTTAGGAAAGATTCCAAAACACCCATTTAATACCATATATAAAAGTGTGCCCTGATGTATTAGCCCGTAGCAGCCACATTATCCTAAAAGACCAGTGAAAGCTGATTTCTTCTTAACTGATAAGAGTTTACTGCACCGGTGCACTTAAGAATCTTGTATTAAAGAGGGGTCACAAAAGACAATAAACAATAAAAGGCCATTAGTCATCTTGAAATGATCTGTGTCATGTAGACAAGAATAACCATATGGCCACGAGAAACCCATTCTTAAGGACATTCTGTAGACAGGTACAAGCAGTCGGCACACATTGCTGGAGAAATGGTAAAAATAGAAAGACAGATATTTGGCTAAACTCCAGAGGGAAGGATTCTGTACCCTTACAAGAAACATGAAGGCACCGAACTTCTTCTAGCTATATACTAGAGCAGTATTTCAGGGCTTCTATTTTCATTCATGAACAGTCCTCTTAACATCTAAGCATCAGAGAAACTGTGTGTGAGATGCTCATCTTGACTGAAATAGCTGCCTAACTGCGACCTTCCATTTCTACTAGTATTCCAACAGTTGGGTGGGTGATAGGTCCTGCTGCATCATCTATTAGCATTCTGAGCTCCAAACCTTAATCACATCCCAAGATTCAGATTTTACACGTTCAATTATTATTATACAAATTGCTTAAAATAGTATATAGTATATTATTATCAATTATTATTATACAAATTGCTTAAAATAGTATATAGTATATTATAGTATAGTTATAGTATATAATATATATATATATATATATATATATATATATATGTCGCCCCCTCCCTTTAAATAATGTAAAGGAGTGCAATCTTGTGCAGGTGTATAGTGACACAATAGAAAAGGGTGACATACAGTAGTTGCAGATGACTACTGTGCAAAGGTTGCATCTGTAAAAGCCAAGATCGTGCGTCCAAAAACTGAAGAGGAAGAGCGAGCAGTATGGGGGTCCTTGGGTTTGGTGTGATCAGAGTTGTGCTTGTTTCTGAGAGCGGATACAGGGAGGTGTGTAGCTCTACAATGGCCAGAGCGAGAACACGTGCTTTATTAGTGTACACAAATAGGGTGAAAGCCCATGTAGGTCTGTGACAGTATAATCCCCTGGCAGAGTGTGACAGCAGTAGTGTAATGTAGAGCAGTGCAGGAGAACACAAGGCTAAGGTTGTATGCTAGTATGCAGTGAGCAGCAGGACTAGAGGGCTGAGCATAGAAGGGACAAGTTAGAGGTGCCACAAGCTAGAAGTGTCATTGGATTCCATGGGAAGCGCTAATAATAGTGGCGAGTGCTGGTTGCTGAAGAGGCAGCAGTGATTAGGCAGAGCGCTCTGCTATCCATAGACTCTTCCGTGCGCTCTCCAAGGTGCTGAAGGGAAGCGCCGCTCGTTGTCTCTGCTCTCAGCGATGTCATAAAGATGAAGCAAGTAGGTATGTAACCTTTGCCCGGGCTCATGAGCTCCATCTCTTCCTCCTGTCCTTCCCCATTCCGCTGTTTCTCCCTCGCTGTCCTATGGTGAGTGGCAGTGAATATCTCATGCCACCCATAGGAAGATTTCCACAAGCCACTGAACTTTTTCAATGCGTTTTATTAGACGAGGCTTTCATTTAAATACTGTACCGGGTACTATCCGAATGAATGCTCATAACTGTACGATTAACGCCGTGAAGGCAAATTTAAGCCCTGTGTAGTGTCCAAGGACAATGCAGGCTTGCCAGGGAATCAGAAGCAAAACAATCGATCCATGATATTACCAGCAAGCTGCACCTCCCCCCCCCTTTCACAATATGTTTTTTTTTATAATAATAAGCATTATCTACTTAAAAACGAAATCCAGTATGTAGAATATGGCATTGTGATTGTAAGTTCAGTACCTGGGTTCTTGGCATAAGGGGTATTAAATACAAGGAACTGATCACTGTAAAGCAATTGAAACCAGCAGTGGCAGCTACATGCCTTTACACCAAAATACGCTTCCCATGCAGTTACATAACTTCAGACCACAGACTTGAGTTGCTTCCAAACTTAACCTATTTAGGTACTTTTTGCATCACTATCTCATTCTCTATATTCTCTATATCATGTTTCTTTGTGCTACTCACATATGTTTTATTTATTATAGAGCATGGTATTCAGAAAACATAAGGATGAGCTAGGAGTATGCACACATGTCTACTAGTCAGTTCTAGGATTTATGCAGAGAGTACAGCATTAACGCCTTAGTGTGTGATGTGATTCCATTTATTTAGCAAGCTTGGTTGATCAGTCAATGCCATTAGAGTTTGCCAAGTAAAAACATACTGCAATCTGAACAAACTGATATTAATAGATTTGGCACAGATACAGTATATATTCTGTCTTGAACTGCATCATAAATAATGAGGAAGGTTTCTAGTTCTAGTTGATCTTGATATGTTTTGGGAGCCTGGAAAAGTGAACTGCTTAGAATAGATGCAGAAACACATAACTATTTACACATAGCTAGAAGATAAACAGCCCTTCTTCCCATACATCTAACATATAGGATGATGCTGTGGTCTGCATACCCATTATATGGAATCTTTTTACTTTATCCAATTGCTGAGGATATGCGTTTTACGTTGAAATTCTTGCTTGTGGACAAATACTTGATAAACTTGGCATTTAGTGCATTTATATGATACTTCTACCATAAGTATTATTAAGGCTGTGAGTATTGATATTGCCTACACTAGAGGTAGACATTTTCTTACAAAGATGCAATTCTTTGATTGTTAACCCCTTTGAGCAACTGATAAAGTCATTATAAAGTGGATTTCTTTCAACTAGGCTTTAGCTGCACCACAGCCAGACAAGGTTAGCTAAAGAGGAATCCACACATTTAATTATGAAACGTTCAGCTTTCCTGCACAGGGTTTTCAGCGAAAGACCTTGAACCTAAGGTTACAAATGGTTACATGTTCCCATAGCAATGTCTGTTAAATGAGGGAATTCACACCATGGTATTACCTACTGAGAGAATTATTCCCACTTTTCATTAGAGATGAATCATTAGTTAATCTGCTAATGCTGTCTTGTTTTCCACAAGCCTTGAGTTGTTACAGGGCAAAACCAAAAACGCTGACAGATCTGCATAAAGCGGGTTGCTTGTTTCCTTCATCATTCCAGTGCAGGTTGCCATTATCAGCTGTATCCCCATATCTTTGTAGTCTCCTGACTACTCTGAATCTCAAAATACAGTTAAACAACAGCCTAAGGACCAACCTGTTGAAATGTTTGAAGGATCTCTGAGATGATCTGAGCACTAATCAAATGAGACTTGATATACATAAACAAACATGACCTGTTTTCAACTGAACTTGTTTTATTGGGTTTGATTAGCTCATATTGCTCAGATGATATATTATATGTAAACATTAGAGTTAATACACAAGTAAACCCATATTACAGTCCTCTACCTTTCTCTTGGTTGTTTTTAAGTAATCTATGACACATTTTATTGCCTTTTGCATTTTCATTATGCACTCTCTTTGTTCCTTGAGTCCTTTTTGTTATGTTTAAAACAGCAGATATATTATATGCACATATCTGTGTGCTGAAATTCTGAATAGTTGTCTATTGTCGACAAGAAATTTCTTGCTACTTCACCTTGGAACATTTAGCAATACTGTATAATGTACCCATACTTTAACCTCCAAATCTCTAGTTTACATAATTACCAATAAAAACTGGTTTTGTGCCACACAATGTTACTTCTTTCTTGTTAACAAGAATAAAATTAGTAACATGAGTCATTAGCCTTGTAAACCAGTGGTGAATTGCTACAGAATTAAAAAATAATTTTAGACCTCTGAATGATTACAGTGTTACAAGAAAAGGTATTGTAATATGATGTTACATTAATATACTAAGAATTAAACAGCATTTCAGCAGCTAAATACAATTTAGGTTGGTTGGTTTAAATGCAGTCCTAAACCAACCAGGTATAGGATATTTCATTGAATATTATCTTCAATAATATTCATAGTAGATGAAATTGAAAAAAGACACATAGCCTTTTGCTTAAATAAAGCCTACTAGCCATCTCCAATATGCCTCAAAAGGCTATTTTTTTCAAGACAAACGGGTGCTATTCTTACATTGAAATCATGACTGTGATCTCCTGATAAAGATTCAAACAAATTTCCCACTACCGATGTCACACTAACAGGTCTGTAATCTCAGGTGTGAGACAGTAAAACAGTTATTGAATACTGGAGTTGTACCTGCTTTTCTCCTTTCCATTGATACCAGATCAATCTGACAACCCGTCCTTACCTGCTTTCAATCAACGATGAATAAAAATACTGTGTATAACGGAATATTTGCCCTTTAAAGTTTTATCGTATCAGCATATCTTCTCTGGTTGGTTCAAATAAATTCCCCACTACAGATGCCAAACTAACGGGTCTGTAATCTCAAGGGCGAGACAGAAAAACATGTACTGAATGCTGGCATTATACAGATATGGCATCTGTTATCAGGAAACCTGTTATACAGAAAGCTCAGAATTAAGGAAAGGCTGTCTCCTATAGACTCCATTGTACAAATAATCCAGATTTTCAAAAATGATTTCAATTTTCTCTGAAATAATAAAAAAGTACCCAAACTAAGATATAATTAATCCTTATTGGAAGCAAAACCAGCCTACTGGGTTATTTCATATTTAAATGATTTTCTAGTAGACTTAAGGTATGAAGATCCAAATTACAGAAAGATCAGTTATCTGGACAACCCCAGGTCCTGAGCATTCTCGATAACAGGTCCCCTACCTGTACCAGCTTTCCTCCAGTCCATTGGTATCAGAAACGTCTGACAACCCATCCCTACCTATTTCATCTATTATTCAGCTTAAATGTTTGTAGCCATGTCAAAAGGCCTATTCCATCATTTATATTTAATACAGTTTAGCCATTTAGTAGGTATTTCTCTACTGTTACTAGTGTTTATATCCAGCTTTCAGTGTTGATTTTAAACATTTGCTCTTTCTAGGCTGAACTTCTGTCTGTAAAATGTAACATGCTCACTCAGAAAAAATAACATAGACATTTAGCTATTCTTTCATTGAATCATTATAGCTTTTAGGGTCAGTTTAAGGCAGTGATTCCTCCATTATGGCTTGTGGAAATGGCAGAGTGCCTTTGCACAACTGTACCTAGGTGAGCAGTCTGATTAAATGAACTGAGACTCTGCTTGACTCAAAAAATGCTCATGAGACTATCAGGCTCATTAAAGTGGACCCATCAACCAGACACAAAAATCTGTATAATAAAAGTCCTTTTCAAATGAAACATGAAATCAAATTTCTAATTTTTATTAAAGCATTCATAGCTTTTTTAAGCTCATTTAAAAATGCCCAGCTGTCAATCAAATATTGTCTGCCACTCCTCTATGCCTTAGGCATAGAGGCGGGGCAGACAATTACTTTCACTTCCATTCAACAAACAACAACAACAAACAACATTTGTAAAGCGATTTTCTCCCGTAGGACCCATTCAGCAATTCCTAGATGCCACTGCTCCCCACACATTCCCCTAGTTCTCTTAACCATTTAATTGTGTAGCCAGGACATGGGGATGAACATCGGGTCCCCCATTCTGGTGCACAAACAAGATTCTGAGATGATGCAAGGGTTGCCTTAATAACAGTGTCCACAAAATGGCTCCTGCCTGCTTGCTATAATTATGAATTCCCAGACTGAAGAAAACAAGATTAAAATAATTTATATAGTGTAAATAATGTTCATTTTTCTTGACTAATGTGATAAAATGGGATTTTGAATTTTTTTTTGGGGGTGACGGGTCCACTTTAAACATGCCTAAAGAATGTACAAACTGTGTACTAAGCACAGCACACATAGAACTGCTGACTTGTTCCAAAATGCACCTGTCAGATTTAAGGGAGTATTGTTTTTAAATGGGATGTTCACCTTTAAATTAACTTTTAGTATGACATAAAGAGTGATATTCTGAGAGAATTTGCAGTTGATTTAGTTTTTTACTATTTGGTTTATTTAGCTTTTTATTTAGCAGCTCTCCCTTTTGAAATGTCAAAATACCCTAGCAACCATGCATTGATTTGAACAAGAGACTGGAATATGAATTGGAGAGGGCCTGAATAGAAAGATGAGTACTAAAACGTAGCAATAATAATATATATGTAACTTTACAGAGCATATGTTTTAGATGGGTCAGTGAACCCCATTTGAATGCTGGAAAAAGTCAGAAGAAGGCAGCAAATAATTAGAAAACTATAAAAAAAAGAAAAAAATGAAGTCCAAATGGAAACTTACTTAGCATTAGCCATTCTATAATCTATTTAATGTTAGCTTAAAGGTGAACCCCCTGGTCTAAGCAGGAGTAAAGGTGCAGTAACTTCTGGTGATGCTTCTCTTGTGCATCATGAATTAGGATCTTGCCAGAGGATGCCTATATCCTTCCATTCCTGGATGCAATTCTGCATAGATACACAAATCCACCTCTTTGTGCTTCCTTTCTGGGAGTGCAAAAGGACCAGCAAGTGGCAGGTATAATTCTTTGTGTTCCCATAATAGAGCAAAGTATAGCTGGTGCATTGGAGGCAAAAAGATATGGCACTTTGCACCGTGTCCTCTCTGCTAAACCTTATTACGAGCCCTCATTTCCTTAGCTTGAAATAACACATATGAACAGCACACACCTATGAATAGTGATGGGCGAATTTATTCGCCAGGGGCGGATTCGCAGCGAATAAATTCGCTGGCATCAAAAAAAAAAAACAAGTCGCACGTCGTTTTTGACGCGACGCGGCGAAAACGCGGCGAAAACGACGAGACGAAAACGCGACGAAAATGATGCGCGACTCGTTTCACTAATTTTTTCGCCAATTTGCAAATTTCTCTGGAAATTCACAAATTTTTCGGCGAAGCGAAACGGGTAGATTCGCCCATCACTACCTATGAACATTAAACCAAGAGTGGAAGTACATTAGAATCAAGCAACAGCTGGAGAGCCACAAGTTTACTAGCAAAACAGAATCTGGTACTTAAGTAACCAACTGCAAACAGTTTACAGTTTACTTATTTTATATCGAGAGTGCTTTAAACCTCCTCTTATTAAATGTTTTTTTTATATGCCTATGCAATGCCTGTTCTACCGCTTCTGCTAAGGTTGCACACACATTACACTGACTGATATATGCGGAGTACACATGCCATAAAATATTTGTCATTGGTTTGTAGCTATTACCTTTCCAGAGCAGAAGATTACCTTCCATTCCTCGCAGTGCAGTTTCCCTGGATTTTATAATGAGCACAGACGCATATTTCTATATGGAGTGTTCAGGAGGAACAAGAAATCGGTAGAAGCCGTTTTAGAATATAGTAAGAACTCTGTTGCTGTTTATAGGTAGGCTTTGAAAAGTGACAGCACTTTTGATTTCATTCTTACTTGTGTGTTAGGCTTGCAGGCTGGATCTTTGCTTAAGGGAGCATCATTTTACTAATCTCCCCAAATATGCCAAATATGTGGTTTAAAGCAGCTGCCTAATTATGTCCTTAGAAAATTACAGCTTGTTGCTGTAGGCTTAGTCTATCTCAAATGTGATTGGTCCTTAGTAAGTAAATAATAGCATTCATTGCTATTGAACAACATTTTCCCCATAGCTGATCACATGAGGCACTTTGTTTTAAATGTTTGTCACTTTACAACAAATGTAAGGTTTGCTTCCTGTTATATCCCAAATTTGGAAGTAGTAGTTAGTAGCAGCTAATTCGTACTCGAGATATGGCTGCACACATTTCAGGATCTGATTATTAAACCAACATGCATCATTCACTTCCATTCACGCCTTCATAAAAGAGCCCAAAGAAATTGACACATTTTGGATTGATGAGGAGGAACCTGTCCATTCCTTATGGATAGAAATATGGAGCAGTTTTCAGCAGTGCAAGAAATGTTAATGATAGGGGTCTGATGTGAGTCAGCAAGAGTGAGCGTACATAAATTCCCTCATTAACATAAATAGAAAATTCTGCATACTGTAGCTAGGTGAAATGCTTCTACTGAAGCATATGCTAACAGCTTCCATTTGCTTTTTTAAGCATGTTGTTTGCCAGAGTAACATAACATCATATGTCAGATATTTAGGTACTTTAATTTTTCCTTCCAACGACACAGCACTTTCAGAGCCAGTGGCCACCACAAAAACCCTGAATAACACATCCATCAACCATTTCTGACAGTTGACAAGGTGTTTTCAGGAAATATTTTGTCGGATTCTTCATATGTGTCTTATTTGGTTCTGCATGAAAGCTTTCATTTTCATGTCATAAATGCTTGCATAATTCAGACTGTGGCAATCACGGGAAAGGATGCCTTCTGACAACTGTCCCTTGCAGCTCATCCTATGTCGGAAGCAACTCCAGTAGCAGCACAACTTTTATTTAAATCATTTGGAAGGAGATATGGGTTATCTGCTAATCTGACCAACACAGATCTGCCAGAGATTTTTTTCTTCTTCCTGTGATGTCCCAGATTTTAAAAGAGATGTTTTAGTATTACTTTATTCCTGAGGCTGTTACTAACCCGTAATTTATTCCGTCTCTCTCTGTTTTTTTCAATAGCTACTTTAAATCATAATATTATCTTTTGGGGAGAAGCCATCATAGGCTGCAGATATAACTGCAATTTTAGATGCAAGTCACTATTTTTATTTTTACAGCCAAGGAATGGGGAAATGCCCCTGACACAATTGCTGATTTGGTCCGATTAGGCAAACCCCATGCAGTTGTACTTGGACACACATTAAATATTTTCAGGAGTCAGGATTGTATAATTTGCAGTGCAGTTCCATAACAATATACATTTGCACCTCATTCTTTAGGTATGTATACAAAACAGTAACAAAAACAGCCAGCATATAATAAAGTTTGTCAGTAAGTAACCAGCAAATATAGAAAATGCCAAAGTGATTGCTATAAAGTAAATTACAAAAGGTCCATAAGTGCATACATAATAATAACAAAGGAAGTCTTGCTAAAAGCTTTGCTATACCGAATGATAAACAGGAGCAAGAAAACAAGTATAGATAATAAGTTAATTATATTGGTCTACAAAATTCTTGTAGAAGTTCTAATTCACTGTAAAAGTTTAGAAGAAAAAATCTCATTTGATTCTTTCACACCCAACCTCTACATTCCAAATGGCGATCCACACTGGTGACTGAATTGGGTAAAGAGCCACATGATACCAGAGACATGAGTTAATCTTAATAAGTATGGCAAGTCGGAGGTAGAGATAGGAGTGAGTGTGTGTTGTCCAACTGGTGGCCCATGGATCTACCTTGTGTGGCCCCTGCTCTTAAAGAGATATGGACACCAGAAATTAAATAATTTTTTACATTTATCATAATATTGGCTTTGAAACAACTTGTAAATTTGCCATAAAGTATTTGTACAATGCTTTTACAGTACCAATCTGATGCCCCATGTTCCTGCATGAGAAGGCTGCCATATTTGAGTCTGTTATCATTAGAAACTGTAACTAACAGACTGAGATGGGACAGTCAGGTTGGCAAAGTCAGAGTGTCAGACAGTCAGGCATAGGAACTTCAACTAACAATTATATACAAAAACAAACCTCTCAGCAAAAAACGATCAACATGACCTATAGGTAACTTTTAATTTACTATCATATTTTAAAAAGTAGTTTTTATTGACAGTATCACTGTAAGTCTGGCTGCTGTGACTGCTTACTCTGGGGCCGATTTACTAAGGGTCGAATTTCGAATGGCAAAAAAATTCGAAATTCGACCAGGGAATAGTGGGGGATTAAAAAAATTTGAATTTGAATTTTTTTAGCGCAATTCGACCGATCGAATGGTCAAATAGGGAAATTCGATCGAATTCGATTCGAGCGATTTTTAAACGATCGATTTAATTCTTCCTATTCGATCTTAGGGAATGATCCCCATTTCGGTAGGTTTAATCTGGCGAACTAGGGGATCGAATTTAAATTTAAAGGGGAAGTATTCGACCATCGAATTTTCAAATATTCGAATAAAATTAAATTTGAATATTCAAATCATTCGAAGTCAAATTTGGACGAATTTGCCTAATTTGCATATACGAAATTCAAATCTTTTTGAAAATTTGATCGAATATTCGAATCCTTCATGTGAATACATGTGAATTTTGTAAATTTGCCCCTCTGTGTTAGCTTTAAAATGCATTAGCACTAAGATCAACTGCCCCCTGCATTGTTCACAGCTCATATTCAGATTGTAAGATCCTGCATTGTTCACTTGTTCTCACCTCAAACAGACTGTAAGTGCAGAGTGGGTATTGTGTCACTGTACAGGGCTGGTTCATAGTGGTCCTGACTGGTTATTTCTGTGGTCTTGATTGGTTTTCTCTGTGTTCCAACCCTAGTTGGAATCAAGTACAAGGTACAGTTTTATTATTACAGAGAAAAAAAAATAAATAAAATTGTAAGTATTTGCTTAAAATGAAGTCTATGCAAGATGGCCTTCCCATAATTCAGAGTTTGTCTGGATAACTGGTTTCCAGATCATATACCTGTATTGTAGATTCTATGTTTCCAATATGCTAATTTCTTTATACTGAGTCAAGTATTGTCTGGCAACATGCAGAGCAATCAAAGTCTCGGCACGCAAGGGGTTAGCCCTTTCCCCACTGGGTGACTTTGATCTTGCCATGCCATGTGTTTCAAAACAGTGCAGCACAGATCAAACGCGAAACCGGAAATGTAATGTCTACGGCACTGACAGTCAGGTATTGACAGATCTTACTACTTTTCAGCAGGTAAGTGGTTAAAAAATAAGCAAGGTTATAATAAGGAAAATGTGTTCATTTCACTATACATTTATGTGTACACACAGCCAAGGGGGAATGCCATTTATCTCTTATTGCTGCACTTCAGGGATTCATTGCTAACAAGCGTTTGTTTCACTGCTCTTTCCTATTAGCTGTATTAGATGTGTACTAGATATTTGTTCATACACATTGGCTTGTTACTAGTTACTGTGCAAGTTACTCACCCTCCTGACCACAAATCACATCATCAATCAGCAGTCGATATGTTGATCACACTTGCAAAAATGGCAAAACTGTGATCTTATTCCAACACTCCTTAAATACATACTGGAATGAGTTGTATAAAAAAGGAATGGATCCATAGTTAGCTGGGCTGCCTCAGAGGTTCAATACTGCCCAGATCATTCTATTCATTTAGGGGTTCTTTATTCTCATCCCCAGTTTGCTTGGTTGGCCTCCATATCCACCCACAAAGACATATTGGTTGATTAAGTGGCTCCTCATTAAATACAACCTACTGTGTGTTTGTGGTAGGGAAATTAAATCATACTTCTCTGGGATAGGGTCTAATGCAAATATTGAAACACTGCATGTACGTTGCATATTACTCCTTTGTCACAGGAAGTTAGAATACATATCTGAATAGTTGGAAAACTGCCTGGATCCTAATCCAGTAGTGAGTCAGTATTTTAGTTCTGCATATACTCTATGTTAACCTCACCTGTGAGAGGATGCGAGACTTCCCAGCATGACTTACACAGTGAGTAATTCTATGAAGCATTGTTGGTGGCTTGGTGTGTTCTGCTCCTTATAATTCCAATATATTGAAAAAAAACCTTTAAAGGGTCGTTTCACCTAACGTTTAGAATGGCCAATTCTAATTCACTTTTCAATTGGACTTCGTTGTCTGCTTTTTTTTTTTAGGTTTTTAATTATCTTTTTTTTCTGACTCTTTCTAGCTTTCAAATCAGGGTCACTGACTCCATCTAAAAACAAATACCCTGTAAGGCTACAAAAGTATATTTATTACAACGTTTTCTATTTCAGGGCCTATGCCAGTCTAATATTATTCTCAGTGCTTGGTTGCTACCAGATTGCTAAAACTGCAGACTGGAGAGCAAGTGAATAAAAAGCTAAATATCTCAAAAACTACATATAATAAAAAATTTAAACCAATTGCAAATTGTCTCCGAATATCACTCTATACATCAGTGATCCCCAGCCAGTGGCATGGGAGCAACATATATTCACCAGCCCCTTGGACGTTCCTCTCAGTGGCCTCAAGGCAGGTGTTGATTTTTGAATTCCTGGCTTGGAGCAAAGTTTTGGTTGTATAAAAGCCAGATGAACTGCCAAACAGAGCCTCCTGTAAGATGCCACATAAGGACTACTAAATAGTCAATCACAGCACTTGTTTGGCACCCCCAGGAGCATTTTTCATGCTTGTGTTGCTCCTCAACTCTGTTTACATTTGAATGTGGATCACGTGTAAAAAGGTTGGTCATCTCTGCTCTACATCATACTAAAATGTAATTTAAAGGTGAACAACCCCTTTAACTAATACAATCTCTTAGTACAGGGTATCCAGCCTGCAGACTTCTAGATTCCTGCAGTTGAAGGGAGCTGAAGTTTAATAATAGCTGAGATCAGCAGGTTGGGTTAGCAGCTGGATGGTTGCTGGGGAATTTGGAGCAAATTTAGTATTGTTTTGTTGTACTTATCTCACATTTATTCAGATCTGTTAGATATTTGCACAGGCACATGAATTAAGGGTAATTTGGTATCAGAAATACAGTTCATTTGCATTGCCTTCTACTTTATTATTACATATTGCAAAAACAAACTGCACATATGCCATATCATTTTTCATCACATCCATTGTTACGAAGGAGACGTGCTATATTGTTATATCGAATTTTCATCTCCTTTTCTTCAAGTGAAAAGACAAACGTTTAAGGGGAGCGAAAATAAATAGCGCAGAAGCGCATTATAAACTCATAGAAAGGAATGAGCCAGATAAAAATAACTTTGGCTTTTGTTTGAAAGTTGATATACAGAAAGCTGCTTCTTTACATCTTATAAATAGAAAACAGAGAATGGTGCACAGGCAATTGGAATTTTTCGAGAAGGTCTGCCATTAACCGCTTGTAGAATGTTGCATATGCAGAATGGAATATTGTGTATGTTGCACATGCAGGATGGAGTGTGTGGAAGATAGCATTTAATTGCCTCTCACCATGGTCCAATAAGTGTTGCAATTCATGCAATCATAATGGCAGTAGCAGAAAAGAAAACATGTCTCACACTTACTCATATAGAATGCACTTGTGTTAGTACTGAGGCCTGGGTTGACATTGTATCGCTATGATGGAATGAGTGTACCTTTTGTATGTTATCTTTTTGATGCATTTCGTGCCTGCTGGGGCGCTTACTCATAGTAAGTGCTCCAGCAGGCACGAAACACGTCAGGCGGTTATTTGTATGTCCCAGTAAATGATTTAAATTTTTAATTCATATCATAGTCTTTATTTTTTGGAGAAAACACAACTTTTTGGTATTTTGGACTTTTTGCACCAATGGACTGGGGTGAAATGTGAGTATTTTCTCCTGTTTATTAATTGTTTTGGTTATTTGCAATTTTTTGATTTATCATAGTACATTGGCATTACTCTCCAATCTTCATATTCTCCCTAAGACCTAACGTTCAGGAAACCACTCTTGCAGATTGCATGTTGTGTTGCAGTTTACATGCCTTCTATGTTCCACTAATGCCTCTCTGATTCCGCCATTGTTTTATCTCCAGTCCAGTGTTCCATACAGTATGCAAAATAGCTTGTGTTTAAGTCTCTTTTAGTAAGTCTTGGTGATGTTATAAACTGTCCAATGTTTACACCAAGACAGCCAATCAAATGTTTGGTGTCAAAAAGAATAAGAAGGTGGATTCTACCTGTTTATTGGTTGATGTAGGTAACTAAATGTGGTGTAAATATTCCATTTGGTTGCCATGAGTTAATGTCCAGTGCAAGTTTGCCCCATGTTTGTGGATTTCTGTGGCCACATTGTTCTGAAAGTACTGGTCTGGTCTGGTGTATATTACCCTGGTCTTGGGCTTTTATATATATATATATATATATATACCTCAGGCATATAAAGGCACAGGACTGATATTCAAACATGTAATGTGCTGAGACACTTTAAATTAAAGTATCTATACAAACTGTAAGCAACTGGTCTAATGGGCTGTTTTGTAGAAAAGATGGATGACTTCATCAGGGTCAGCAACCCTTCATGATGTAAACCCTCCCATGTAAATAAATATATTAGTATACAGATTTAAAACTTTCTTGATCCTTTCAACAAATCATATAAATAATTCAATGGTAGAGGGCATCACATAGAAATGACCCGTGCATCCATACTGCCATGGATTCAACACAGAGAAGGTTAAAAATAGGCAAACAAATTAAAATTGCATGTAATGTTAACATGCTTCAAACATGCTGTTTTAATACACATTTGTACAATGCCCAAACCTGATAGGAGAATAAACAAGTATTTCAAAAGGGCTGAGCCATTAAGGCATTTTTATCTGTTGCCTAAATAAGACAAGATTTTTTTTTCACCGTTATGTTTTCCTTTTCATAATGCAAGAGGGATTTGCCTCTTTAAAACAATTAAACTTTCAAACCAGTTTGTTTTACTTGTTTGTGGAGCAAATATTCAGTTGATCTCGGAGGGATTGGGGTTAGCAGCTGCATTGCTCTTACACTGAACATTGGGCTCTGAGTAGAGTGTTTGTAGAAACCTGGCTCTGCCGTTTGACCATATTGGCCCAATTATAAAAAGGGAAGGTTATACCACAGGGTACTGGGCTAGGGCAGATGCTGTGGATACTGTATTGCTTCTTGAAAATTGTTTTTTCACTATGTTCTTATGCACCTGCTCTGTAATTAGCAATCTGATTCCCTTATGTTCTGAGGGGAAAACTACCAATATCTTCAGTTACTGTATGGCTCTCCTCTAGCAGAGGCAGATAATCTGCAGCCTTTCCAATGCTGTGGAGCTACAACTACTAGGTGCATTCAAGCCCCTTAAAAGGGTGGTTCACCTTTAATCTTTTAATATGTTATAGAATGGCAAATTCAAAGAAACATTTCAATTGGTCTTCGTTATTTATTTTTTTATAGTTTTTTTTTTTAATTATTTGCCTTTCTATTCTGACTTTTTCCAGTTTTAAAATGCGGGTCACTGACCCCATCTAAAAAAAACAAATGCTCCGTAAAGTAAAAAATATATTGTTAAAGCTACTTTTTATTACTCATCTTTCTATTCAGGCTCTCTCCTGTTCATATTCCGGTAGCTTATTCAAAGCAATGTAAAGTTGCTAGGATAATTTGGATTTAGCCACTAGATTGCAGACTGGAGAGCTGCTGAATAAAAAGCTAAATAACTCAAAACCAAAATAATAAAACATTTAAATCAGATGCAGATTGTAGCAGAATATCACTCTTTACCATAATAGGAAAAGATAACTCATAGGTGAACAGAGAAGGAATGATACTTTGATACATTTTCATAAATTGATTCCTATAAATATATCTATTTATCTATCTAGGAACAGCAAATGCTGGAACTTATATATATATATATATATATATATATAGTATATATTTTTTTAACACATAGGGGCAGATTTACTAATGGTTGAATTTCGAATTTCGAAATTCGACTATCGACTACCGCAATTCGATCGACCGAATGATCGAATATAAAAAATTTTAACTATTTTAAGCGATCAATTGAAATTTTTATATTTGATCAAAGTTAATGATACCCAATTCAGTAGCTTTGATCTGGCGAAGTAAACGGTCGAATAAAAATTTAAAGGGGAAGTTATTCGACCATTGAATATTCAAATATGCAAATAAAATTTTATTTGAATCATTCGAATTCAAATATTCGATGGTAGAATTTGCCTAATTTGCAAATATGAAGATTCGAATTTAATACAAATTTGATCGAACTTCGAATTCTTCATGTGAATTTAGTAAATCTTACCCTTGGTTTATAAAATTCCAGCATTTGCTGTTCCTATAACTATTAACTTATACTATTAAAGTTGATTAAATTACATATGCCAGGAATAATTCAACTATTATAAAGGTGGGTCATGGATGCACCGTCATTTGACCTGCGGCTGAATGTTTATTTAATGGCCATTTCTCTCACTGTACAGTTAACTCTTTCCAGCTTTGAAAAAAAAAAATGAAGGAATGTGTTGTTTTGCTTTGAAGTGCAGGTGTAGGATCTATCATCTGGAGTGTTTGGGAATTGGGGTTTTCTCCATAACGGCTTTCTCTGTAATACCTTATGGCACATTTATTATTACAGAGAAAAAGGACAGACTTTTTAAAAATTGGAATTGTTTGCTTAACTATGGGCTTTGCTATGGGATATGGTCTTCATGTATTTCAGAGCTTTGTGGATAATGGGTTTCCAGTAAGGGATCCTGTATATGAAATCACTGGGGAGGGTGGAAAACCCATTAATTATTTATATCAGTCTGGCCAGCTCATATGCTTGTTATCAACAAAATATTTAAAGCCTGATGAGGAATGAAATGTTATCAGGCCCGGATTTATGGAGAGGCCACCTAGGCATGGGCCTAGGGCAGCAGGAACTTAGGGGGCAGCATGCTGCCCAACCACACCCACATTGGTTCAGAAATTTAAATTTCCCATGTGCCAGTTCCCATTTCTCCATCCCAATAATGAAAATTTGAGCAAATAAAAGGGAGGGGACAGAGGACATCGGGCCTAGGGGCGCCCATTATCTAAATCCGGCCCTGAATGTTATGTTTACTTACATATGATCAACATATATAGAAAAAAATGAAGTGCTTCTCTAATTTAAAATAATCTTCAGCTCCCCTTTTCACTATGTGTAGTTCATCTGTATGTGTATATGTAAGTAACAACAGATAATAAGCTGAACATAGTGAACAGAGGAATGAATAAACAAGATATGAATAAACATTTTGGCACACACATTTTGTATATGACGTTTCAAACTCCTGTCTTTTTCTAACAAACTGTTCTGGAGGTTTTATAATGAATCTCAAATACAACCCTTAAAATAAGGAATTGGATAGAATTTTCTTAGTGGAAGCAGTAAGGGGAACATAACATATTTGTAGATGTCTGTTGAAGTTTCAGAAATGTAAAACATGTTGCTCCAAACGAGTTTCCAACTCAAATCTGGCTTCAGTTTTGAGCTCAAGTGAGTTTTCCTCTGGTGGGATAGCAGTGTGCATCATTAATATGAAGAACATGCTCTGCATTCTCATCTCCAGCTGGCGGAAAGCTCATTTTGAGGTGCTGCTCAAACTCATTTCCACCTGAGATTGGAATATGGTCCACTATAAACCCAATGAGAAATGCAGAGGATGAAGCATTACCATCTGCAAATAATATATTGTACAATGCAGCTCTTGAGCTAGAAACAGTAGAAAGTAGGAATTTGTAAGCTGTTGAGAGATAAAGTAATGGAGACAGGTGTAAAATTAAAAAGGGGTCTCATTGTCTTTTAGTTTAAGCTTTTATTGGGTAAAAACATATAAAAGAACAGAGAAGATTTTTTGGATAGTGAATGAAAAGCAAGGTTCCTTGGTATTAAATGCTGTAAATAAGGTTAAGGAAACCCGCCTTAAAAGCCTGCCTCAAATGTCACCTGCAACCCCCACTCTGTAGATGTGACCCTTCAGCCTAACATGTTATCTCTAAAGGTTTGAGATTGATTATTAACTACAGAAGCAGATCTGTTGTTCCAAACTGTCTTGTTTCCGAGTATTACACAAATACTAATAGCTTGGGCATTTCTAAGTATGGTGTAGTTAGTGTCCATTAGGCATTCACTCCAAAAAAACAGTTTTAATATATTCACTTTTAATTAATATACTCAGCCAAGCCAATGTGTTTAATCCTTGGTACCCTGATGAGATGTGAGTTACAGAATAGCACCTGCACGGTAATAATTCTGACCACATTTAATTAATTACACATTCAAATTCCAGGCGCATTGCGTTTGTTAGGAGTCATGCTATTTTTAATTGTTGCAGGAACAAGATACTTGGATTTGGTCTGACACATTTTGGCCCCAGGTCTCATCCTTCATTTCTATTAAAATCTCAGCTATGGCAAGTAGTTGTGTTTGACTGACCTGAGCCATTCATACATTTAGACATTAGAGGCTATTTAGAGTCTGTTTTATAACAGAGCATGAACATATTTGTGGAATCCCAACCTCAGGAAGAATATAATTGTAATATATTTGTAATAAATGTCAAATTGCATTGTGTAGAAACTGGAAGGTATTTTACAGACCATTAAGGTCCATCTAGCTGATGTTGAATAAGTAACAAATGGTAAAAAGGTAACAGGTAATAACCCCTAATTTGACCAATGATTCCTTCTGCCCTTGCTAATATCCCATATTCCCTAAATTCATCCCTGCATAGTATGGCACATGTCTCAGGGCAGACAGTCTATGGATAGTTGGCTGGTATAACTTATAGACTTAAATGTTTGAGGCTCAACTGATACAAAGCTATTTTAAGACTTTTAGCTCATGCAAGACCTTGGACCTGTACTGATTGAAAATTGTCTTTGAGAGGCTGTTAATTGCACGGTAACTGTTGCTATGCATGGTTGACCTCAGAATGGTGGTGGCTCCTTTGCTCTTTGTCCAAAGACTTGAAGATATTATGGCACTATTTATACAGTTGCCTTTAGCATTTGGAAATGAGGCTAATGAATGTTTGGGTTCATCTGTTGTTAGGCTGCATGGTTATAAGATGTTGGAAAGTGTTCATTGACTGGACTTGGACTTTATGGGGTCCTTGATGATTCCACTGTTGTTAAGCATTGTGGCTGTTTTATTACTCTATGGTAGACATGCATAATGATTATTGCAGATATTCATGAGCAGTGGTTTAACAACAGTGCACTGGAACCCCCCTCTCACAATAACTCTTCAGAAGGGCCTGGCACACACCTACCCAGATCTCTCCTCACACCTACTGACCATCCATGTCCCCTGCTCCCCAATGCCCACAAAGTAGGTAAAATAGCAATCAGGAAGGGATTTCTTATAGTTGTAGAGGGGGCCAAGAATATCAATCCAGGCCCCCCATGTGTTCTGCTTCCTCTACAGTTATACCACTGGTCATAAGTGACTAATGTAACGCCTAGTGTATATTTAGTAGTTCCAAGAGTATTTATGCACCTTTTCTACAAAAGCTCAACTGGTTGCACTAGTATGAATGTACTTCCTCTTAATAATAAAAGTAGTTGCATGATAAGCAATGACATTTTGTGGCTAAACATTGGTTGAATTAATAGATATTAATATATATTAATGAGTAAAATTTTTGTGCAATTTGGACAAGATATTGATAGCCAGCCACAGATCTTGTCAACAGCTAATTGTTTTAGCATGAATGAGGAAGAATGTATCCTCCAAACTGAGTCAGTGTCCTTTATTTTTGTTCTGCGCAATCACCGGGTCACTGGGGAGGCAGGGAAACATGGCCATATAATGATCGGTCCAGAATTGACCTAGACTGAAAGAAAAATCTGTCCATGTCCAAGTTGGACTCTGATTATCAGCTTAATTGCATCTAAGATACAAACAGAACAACCTGCATTAACATTTGTTCATATGTCTGTCACACTAAACGGACTGAAACCCCAGAAATTCATAGCCTGAACTTCTTTCTCTTAGGCATATCAATCTGATCAGTGCAATTTGGCCCTTCACATATACAGCCAAATTGTATATCCCAGAAATGATCATCCATAACAGGTCAGCAACCTTGCCTGCTTGTAGCCAGCATTAATGAGCTTCTAGATTTACAGTATAGATTTAAAGTGAATGAAATGATATTTTCTTTACTATCAGAATTAAATGAGAAGCTGACAACAGTGATTACAAAGAATGCATATACCATCACTCACTCTGCTAGCTGTTGACCTCAAAGGTTAAGGAATCCGAGCATCTAAATGAGAGGAGTGGCATATTTTACAAGAACAAAATAAACTTAATAACAGTCGCTAACATAATACAGTAAGTAAAATATTAAAAGTAATATTCTAATTACCTACCTCCTACTCTCTAGAAGGAAAAAGTTGCATCAAAATAGATCCGTAAAAGAAAATTTTATTGGCACCATTAAAAACAACACTACACAACTAGCTGCTGCCTAGAGCATTTCGGGAGCATGCACCCTTAATCAAAGCCTCCTTCCCGTTTAACTTATTAAGTAATTTATTTCATATTAATTAAATAAAACCTTTATGTTATTACAGCTTATTGTCTGACTTTTTATCCTAAATGTTGGCAGCATTGCCTCTACAAATTCGAATTAGATGTTATCTATGCAACCCTCACTTCAATCTACAATTTGCATCTACCTCATTATCCCTCTAGATATATCAGAGCCGTTCTATTCTTGGAATTCTTCACAATCAATCAAGCCAAGGACCTCCAGAGCAATGTATAGGACACAGCAAAATTTACCTACACCAAATCTCCAGCAATGGAAACTTCAAATACATTGTAAGGAGCTTGCAGCTCCTTAGCTCTCCAATATTCTTAATCATAGTAATAGTGTCTTGTTAAGGGAAAAAGCTGTAGGGCCAATCTATTGCTGGTACCTGAAGTAGCTTGGACAAGCACACTATTCTGCATACATATAAAGCAAATGCACAATTTCTGTCAGCAGCCACTCTTAGTTCCATAATACCGAAGAACCCTGTTTTTCCAGTTTTCAGGGGATGAGAAAAAATAGTGTAAAATCCAGAAAAATGTAAAATCAGGCAAATGTGTTTTGCATTATCTATTGGTGGGGCCACAGAAAAACAGTGTAAAACGTAGGGATGTGAAATTGAGGTTTCACTGTATCATTGGAGAATCAGAAGGTTGCAATTATCATTTTTATAGTTCTGTACACTTAAGAAAGATAATAATGAATATGTGGCAAGTCCATAAGGAAAATCATTACAAGAGGGTTTCCAATAACAATGACAAGCAAGACAAACAGCTCCATGGCAGTATTATAATATTTACCTTATGAAAACTGAATATATGTATTAAATACAGCTGCTGAGTACAAAATAGATGTGCATAGAAAAGTAGATGACAGGATTTAAAAAATGTAATGGATTGATGGGTGGATGTTTGTTTACATTTGCATTAATATAAGCAGCATGGCTTGGTAACATGTCAAAAACAAAAATGTATGATATATGTGTAAGACTGAAAAGGTTTTGCTCATCTTTACCCTAATGAGTTCCTATAAAGGTTTATTCAGGGTTGGGTTTTGGGTGTCAGGTGTCCCTAGTCTTTAAAGGGGGAGTCACATATGGTTCTTTTGCTTTGATCCCACTTTCTGGAGTGTGTGGTCAATGCTCAAAGAGAAAGGCTGGTGTCACAGCCGAAACGTCAGTTGTTTTTTTGCCTACAATAAATATTTTTGTTTTTTATAAGTCCTGTGAGTGCCACCTGCTTTTTCTGGATTACATTTTGCTCCATCTGGAGTGCACCCAGGCACTCATTCGTGAGTGCCGCGACCCTTCCATTGGTGATTATATATATATATTTATATATATATATATATTAACAACAACAACTAAAAAAGTTCTTGGTATGCAGGCTCTTCTCTTACAGTCATGATTTTGTTTTTATTATATTATTGTCCAGTTGCATAGGGAATGACATAAATAAATAATTATGTCAATTAATTTTAAATGAATAATGTATTTAAGTGATGTTTGAGGATATGGGCTAATGTTGTGAGTGATCCAGTGCAAAGAGAGCATGCATAACATTAGGCACACACCTTCAGAATTCTGATGCTTCTTTTCTTCTGTTGGGATTGCCCTGATGTAAACAAACAGGGCTTCTCCTGTTATTTATCTCTTTTGTGGACAAGCACACGTGAGTTTGATGTTATATATCCAGCACAAATTAAGCACAAAAAACCCAGCACAACAATTGTATTTATTAAAACAAAAAGGTACTTGATAAAGCAGCTAAGATTCCAGTGTTTGGTCTTCCCTGACTAAAGTCCAGGACAGACACAATGAAAGATATTATGGATATGATAGAGCAAGAGAGGTAAACATATGTATGGGTGGTGATTTAGGTGTCTGAAAGTATTTGCCTGTTAAATATGGAATCTTGTTTGAAATAAAATTGAAGAACAAGAATAATCGTAGGACTGACCCTTGAGAGCTGGCAGGGTATTGTTGTCATGGTAAAAGAGAGCTCACAGTAATGTACTATTTTCCATGGATGTAGCGTAAAACTATTCCTGTAGCAACATCTAGCTGTGCCTTTTTCAGGAAAATTCTTCTTACATTGTTACATAGTTAAATTGGGTTGAGAAAAGACAAAGTCCATCAAGTTCAACCCCTCCAAATGAAAACCCAGCATACACACACACACCTTTACTCTTTCACACAAACCATATATGCCCATAGCTATACTAACTGTAGAGTTTAGTATCAAAATAGCCTTTGATATTATGTCTGTCCAAAAAATCATCCATTCTGCAAGTGCTCCATGTGATGCTTTCATATTTGTCAGTAATAATACTTCAGTATGGTTGTATAAGAGAAACAATGAGTGCAATGCAATGTCACTTGGGGTGACTTTCCCTACAGTAAGTCATTCATTTGGAGATTATCAAAAACTGTTAGCCTCTAATTGGCTAAGACACATGAAGAAGTACCAGTTGGAACAATTCCAGCTACACTAAGGGGCAGATTTACTAAGGGTCGAATTTCGAATTGAAAAAAATTTGAAATTTGACCATGTGAATAGGCGGGGAAGTAAAATCCTTCTAAAATCCTTTGAATATCAAATTAAAAGGAATTTACCACAATTCGATTGGTCGAACGATCGAATAGGAAATATAGAATATTTTTTATTCGATCAAAAATAATGAAACCCAATTCGGTAGCTTTGATCTGGCGAACTAGGCAGAGGAATAAAAATTTAAAGGGGAAGTACTTCGACAGTTGAATAGTCGAATAGTTGAATGAAATTTTATTCAAATCATTCGATTCAATCGAATTTTCAAAATTCACTGGTCGAAGTGGTCTTCAAAAACATTTGAAAATTCAAATCTTTTTGAAAATCCGATTGAACGTCGAATCCTTCATGTGAATTTAGTATATCTGCCCCTAAGGGTAAAAAAGTAAAATGGTCAGAGATTTTAGCCAAGTTTAGTCTTATTGGTAACCATCTAAATAGGCCTTCTTAAAGTTAACCAACCAAAATAAATCAGTAAAGCATATTCTTTACATTTATAGTAATATATGTGCTTGCTATTGGCCCCTGGCAACTGCTGGGCTTTCTCAACAGCTGCCCAGAGTATATTGAGCATATGCATGTCACTGACATGACACACAAAATCCAATATGATGAATCATTACTGTTATAGAGAGTCTAACCCTTTAAGCAGACACAGTTCATTATTAAAAGTAGAGAATTTTCACACATATGTGTTTTTTGGGTTTGTTCTTCTTTAATGAAAACACAAAAAAAAAAAACCATCATTGTATTACACCACAATATTTGATATAAGGTATACTCATTTTAGTAATCAGACAAAAATGCTGTTGCTATTATCTATTTGACATATTTAGTACATGATGATTCATTTTGTGCATAAAATAGGACGATCAAATGCATTGAGTTCATGTGTACTGATGGGACACTGTTTATTTTTGCCCTGGCAGCTACACCAACTTCTAGAAGACATTGAATGGAGTGACTGCAAGAATATCTGACAATTAAGGAAGCCTTCTGATCAAGTTACTGCCATTAAAAGCAATGGGCAACTTCTGAGAAGAGACTTTGGTTTTGTTTGGTTTAAGGGTTGCCTGGGAAACAGAGACTTCTCTTGTCTTTAAAATTATAGCCTGCTTGCACAGCATGCTTACTGAAAATAGGATGAAAACATAAGACAGATAAAAATTATGCAAAGTCACCTGAGAATTAAGGGTAGTTTTTAGATTTTCAATCGGAAGAAGAGTTCTTTAAACATCTGTCCTACAGCCTCAGTTAAAGAAATAAACTCCCTGCAATTGCTATTATTAAGACAGCAAGCTGAATCAAGCTGTAGTTGCCAACATTGCTTTATAGACTATAAATACGATTATACAATGGAAGAATATGAGTTCAGCGTTAAACAACTGCAGCCAAATGTTATATCTGTGCGCCTCTTTAAGCGCAAAGTGGGAGGGCTGGGGTTCCTGGTTAAGCAAAGGAAGAATAAACCACCTGTAATTATTTCTGATTTAATTCGGGGAGGGGCAGCAGAGCAGAGTGGATTGGTGCAAGTAGGGGATATTATCTTAGCTGTGAATGACAGGCCTCTTGTAGATGCCAGCTATGAAAGTGCCCTGCAGATACTGCGTAGCATTTCTTCAGAGACTTTCGTTGTAATGATCCTTAGAGGTCCAGAAGGATTCACAACCCACTTGGAGACCACCTTTTCTGGAGATGGAACGCCAAAGACCATTCGAGTCACCAGGCCTCTTTGTTCTAAGTCCAAGTCAGCTGACTTGACAAGTCAGAGCCTTTATAGCAAAGATCACCAAAACATGGTGGACAGTGCCACAAGTTCAGCTGGCTCTTCTTGGCAGGAGGTTCATCAGCTTCTTAACTTGAATGGACTTGATGGTGGTAAAGGTGATGACATCAGCATCAGTCCTAGCTTTAACGGAGGAGAAAAGGCTAATGACATATTAAAAGAAATCGAGCCAGTCGTCAGCCTTCTACAGAATGCAGGAAAAGAGTTAAATGGGGATGAACATCGAATTGTGGAGCAAAAGGATGCAGAAGTTCAGGTTGAAAGGTAAGCTTTTACTAGAAAAACATAAATATGTAAATCTATACTGGCCACAGAAATCTAGCAATCATCTTCCCTTTACTATGATAATGTAAATTAATCACAAGGAAAACTGAAGCTTTTCTCAAAACCTGTGAAAAGTAATTAGGTTTTACATTAACAGCATTTTCTCTAGAGGAACTTTCAAAAAGCACAAAATAAACAGGTGCGGGCGTAGCTTATAAGGGACCAGTACTGGAAGGGATTACTTCAACTATCGTTGGGTCCCTAATCAATGCCTGTTGGTGGGAGAATCACAGGGAGAATTTGTCAGGTTACAAAGGCACAGAGTGAGCAATTTCCCCTTGGAACGGAAAGCGCATTCTTTTCATAAAATGCATGTGACCAGCTAAATGTTACATATATTTATTTTATTCCTTTCTACCAACTTTAAAAAAAGGGGTTTAACAATAATTCACATCTTTGCATGCGTCCGGGTTCTAGAAAAGCATACATATGCTGTGACCCTGACCTTATAGCATGCTTTATAATGCTGATGTCCAACCTGCTCTGCTCCATCTACTTTGAACTGTAGCTCCTGGCAACCCTAGAAGGTTGAGGAGGCCACAGTTTAGAGATTATGTTTTATATTCTTTTCCCCCTCAGAAAAATAGAATTTATGAAATGGAATTTTCTCCATAAATGGAAGTGTTTCCTAAGACTTGAGTACTGTTCAGAATATTAAATTGCACATAATATTTATACCGCTATCTTAATAGAAGCCTTACAGGTAAATCCATTTTTATTTAACCAGGATATTCTCCATTGTATTAAACCTGTTGCTACTCTAAAGGGCATATTTATTAATGGGTAGAAATAGGAAAAATAAATTTTTCCATTTTCTGCAAAAAAACTAAAACTGAATTTTGCAGAGAATTATGTTTGAACTCTTTTTACCCTATGATAAATATGTCCCTAATGGTAACAATGAAAAGGTTGTGTTTGCAACTTCCTATTCTCCTGATCCTTTTCTGATCTTCAGTTTCCCTAATTATCTGCTTTCGGGAGACTAAAACTTCTATTTTTATGGGAATTGATAACATGCAGATGTCACATAAGCCCACTGCTCTGTTTTTCTAACCTCTTGTTAGGACTACAGACGAGTTCAGCTCACGCAAACACTGTAAATACAGCTCAGATGATCTGCGGTGTAATGAAGCATAGAAATGGACAGATTTAGACCCTCTTTGCTCCTCTGCCATCTACAACAATAATCTGTGAATACCCTTCTGTGTGCTAAATATTAGTTCCAATTAAGTAATCTTTTGTCCCCTGGAGGAAACTCCTTGTTGGCTGCATGGCATCTGACTAAATCCAAGACAAAGTGGAAATCACAAGTCAGAACAAAGTCACACTACAAACTTGACACACTGTGAAAAATATTCCTGTAATACAGGTCAGCATGTAGCCTTTAAAGTGCACTTCTTTGTGTTGTGAGTCTGAATACTTTAGAACTAGGTATAGATTCAGTTTCTCATTAATATGTACATTGAAAAATACTGGAAAATATATTATACAATAAATACTGGGACATAGCTACTACAACTGCTGCTAGTTTCAGCTAATGCACACACAGAAGACCTCAAAAATAATGCAAACATTATTTTTAAACCACTGAGTGATTAAATATTGTACAGTTATGGGGCCTGTTATATAGTATGCTCAAGATCTGGGGGTTTCTGAATAAGGGATATCTTTCTGTAGCGCTATATCTTAAGTCTACTATAAAATCATGTAAACATTAATTAAACCCAATAATATTGTTTTTCCTCAATAAGTTGTAATTCTATCTTATTTTTATTTGCATTTTTCAATAAATGTATCACAAGTGTTTACATATAGCTGTTGGTAAGAAACATTTGTTACATTTTGATGCAATATAAAATGTAAAGTTTAAAGTTCAATTGATAACATAAAACACTCTTGTTTAAGATGCACTAACATTGGCAGTGTAGGCTTCTAGTAACAGATATATTCTAGATTTAAGAAATGTATATATAGGGAAGGTAGGAATATTGGGATATTAAGAATGTATGTGCATATATGGCATAGACTAGGTCTAGCGGATGGGAGGCTTGGGTGGGGCAAATGAAAACGCTTCTCATGGTGTTGGGATTAGGCCAAACCCCTCAACTCCCACATCAACCAAATCGTGAGGTAGTGGTACATTTTGTTTTGCATGAATACTATACCTGCCTCAAATGTCCTATTGCAATTTACTCTCCTAATTTCTTTAGGTTTTGTAGGGGGTGTACGGCTTTTCCATTTGGAGGCGATTGCTAGGCGGGGGGCTGTTACATTTGTGTAGTTTGGGGATAGGCTTGCCCAGTAGGAGTATGGTAGGGTCCAATGGAACCAGTCAAGCTGTTAATTGACTTATGAGAGCCACCACCTCCTTCCAGAGTGATTGTATTTGCGGGCAGTCCCAGAAGATATGTGGAAGAGTACCTCGGACTCCAAAATTTCTCCAGCAAGTTGGGAAATGGTTTAGAAAGAATTTGTGTAGCCTGTCCGGGGTATAGTACCAAAAAGTTAGAATCTTGTAGATGCTGTCCTTCTGCCATACACATGAGACCATTCGTTTGGCATTGTCCCAAATTAGGGGCCAATCTGCTGCTGTGGTAAGGCTTGGTCCCA
>CM044431.1:180623867-180642552 GCA_024363595.1 Xenopus borealis | reverse complement strand
GGCAATATCTTTCTATAGAGACCTACATTGTTTGGGGGGTATAGTTTTCCTTTAAGCAAGCACTTCTGCCTGGAGTCTGCACCTTGCACTGGATAAGAAAAAATTGCCACACAGCATTGGCAGAACCAGGCCAGCCCTAGCCTTATCTGTATAGGGCAGTAAATACTGAGGCATCTTGAAAAACATTGAGGCATCTGAACGTACAAGTTTGGGGACTGGAATAACCTACGTGCTTCTCCTTTCACCCCAGTTAGAGACTCCAACACACACGCCCCTGCTGCTTGGGTGCTTGCTGAGGCATGAGCATGTCAAGTTTAAGGAAAAGAAAGCGTCTGGGAAGGGAATTTCAACAGTAGGGTCAGGCTTCCTCTACAGTTATGCCAGTGACCCCAGTGTAGATACAAGTTTTTAACTTACTGGCTTTAGAATGCACTGGTAAATATTGGTGCATGAGAAATTTGTGAGCTTTGTGATCACTAGGAGCCCTGTTCAGATGCATCTGCCATCAGGAGATACCCAAGGTGTGAGGTTGGCAGGAGTGAGCCTGTGTGAGGAGTAAGATTGTTAGCAGAAGCCATATATGATAATATATATAAAATAAATAATAAATGAATAAAAATAAGGTGAAATTAAAGTGGCAAAACCAAAAATAACCAGTGGTTATGCGGGTAAACGGGTGAGAGGTCATACATAGTAAGTTAGGTTGAAAAAAGAAACACGTCCTACAAGTTGAACTTAAGTCTATATATAATCTGCCCAACTGTTGGCTGATCCAGAAGGAATAAACTCCATTTGAAGCCTCTCCAATTTGCTTCAAGGGGAAAAAATTCCTTCCTGACTCCAGAATGGAGACTAGTCCCTGGATCAACTTGTACTATGAGCTATCTTCCATAACCCTGTATTCCCTCACTTGCTAAAAAGCCATCCAACCACTTCTTAAAGCTATCTAATGTATCAGCCTGTACCACTGATTCAGGGAGAGAATTCCACATCTTCACAGCTCTAACTGTAAAAGAAAAAAACAAACCCTTCTGAATATTGAGGTGGAACCTCTTTTCTTCTAATCGGAATGGGTGCCATGTGTCAGCTGCAAAGACCTACTGGTGAATAAAGCATTAGAGAGATTATTGTATGGTCCCCTTATACTGTATATATTTGTATATATGTGCCTCTTTTCCAGCCTTAACAGCCCCAATTTGGCCAGTCTTTCCTTATAGCTAAGATTTTCCATACCTTTTACCAGCTTAGTTGCCCTTCTCTGTACCCTCTCTAATACAATAATGTCCTGTTTGAGTGATGGAGACCAAAACTGTATGGCATATTTTAGATAGGGCTTTACCAGTGCTCTGTACAGTGGAAAAATTTACTCAAACTTCATCAAAATCATTTTGAAATAGAATGTGAATTTTTCTGAAAGCTTGCTATACGGTATCAGTATCACCTTTCCACTGCTTTTATTATTTGTCAGTTTAAAACTGTTACTGTGACACATGCAGGAGTGAGAGTTAACCAGCAGCACTACACCCAAGCTTAGAGGACTTTGCAGAACTGCTAGGGATAAATGATAAAGCTTGGGGGATTTCACTGTCAGAAGAGGAATGAAGATTACATTGTTTTTGTGAAAATATCTTCTACAACCCAAATTCCTTAAATCCTCTTGTTGGAATTATAAAGATGCAATATATATATCTATCTATGATTCGTTTGTTCAGAACACACACATCCCATTTCCACAGTTACACAAAATACAGTTTGTGCTGTTTTATATTTTGAAAACTTACATCCTTTTTTTTTTTACTTTACATCAAGAAATGCCATTATTATTTAGTTATGTTTGCCAGGTCTGATTCATATTTATTTAAATAACTTTACAACAGACATGATGAACAGAACTAGGTACTGCATAGTTCTACTATTCCTTGTTCAGCCAGTTACTATAGTTTTTGGTGTTGCATGCTAACAATCCAGCACAAGATGAATGCAACAAAGTGCTTCCAGATATGCCAATGGAACACCCCATTCCATGAATTGGGTGCATGTGGTAATGTGTCAAGTTCTCTATTTGCATTTGCAATTCATATTTGTAATTTTAGTAATACAGAGAATTTAAAATTTTCCATAATTCAGAGCTTTTTGGATAACAGGTTTCCAAATTGCAGATCCCATACCTATATAATAAAATAACCCAGTGACTGATCTAAATCCTTTCCCTGAATCACAGCGTTACGAAATATATAATAACTAGACATAAAGCCCGTTAAATTAACAGGCGCTAGAACATATGTAGTCAAAAATTTATAAAAACAGACTTGTTCCAGTCCAAAAAAAAGTGGACAACCATGGTGGACACCTAGAGTGCTTCTCAGTAGTTTTAAAAATACTACTGCTTCCTAAAGAGTTTGGGCAATGTTTGTTTGTGGTATAGATCACACCAGTGTTTTTTTTCCACAAAAAATGTTTGTCCTACAGAATTTCAGAGGCGACTCTGCCTCAATGTTACTTTTAGAAAAAGAGCCGCCTGACTTTGTCAGCTCAGCATCCCTGTTGCCGTAGCAACATCGGGGACATGAGCTGAGTGAGTGGGTCTCGCTTCTAACAACGCGAGATTAAAGATAGGAACAGTTGGCAAATTCACTAAGATCAACTTTTTGCTGTTCGTTAGCACTTACGCTAGAGCAATACAATAGATAGGAAAGTTGAAAGTCCCAAAAAACGCTGTGGCGTGTTTTACCATTGTGGGTGATAGTCTGAAAAACATAGTTTTTTTTGGGGGGTGTTTCCCTCCTTCCCCCCTACATTTCCTGACATATGGCATATGACTATATAGGGGGCACATGTAGGGCAATAGGACAACTTTATTTTTTTTGATTAAAGGTGTTCTGGGCATGTGTAGTGGCTGTAACATACACTTCTTTTTCAGACTATCACCCACAATGGTAAAACATGCCACAGCGTTTTTTGGGACTTAGAAAAATTTTCTATTTTTTTTTCAAACCTCCTATCTATTGTATTCTACCTACTTCGCTAGCGTAAATTCGCCAGAGTCGGTGTTTGTGAATTTGCGATTACGATTTGACGTCACACTGGCGAATTTGCGCTAGCGTTAGACGCTTCGCGCTGGCTGTCCGTGGGGCACATGCGCAGTTGCGCAATTCCACGGACACAGGGACTGGACGCAGAGACACTTGAACTTTATTATATAGGATAATAATCACCCAGAAACTATGAAATCATTTTTGAACTGGGTTGAGTATAAAAGATACTTTGTGTCACTGTGTTAAGTATGTATTTGAGCAAACAGTACAAATTATTTTAAAGCATATATTTAAATGTTGGTTTTATTACAACGCTTATGCAATTATTAGACTATTCCTGGAGGAAGAAAATGAATTAAGGAAGTCTGATATTGTGGGATAGTTTATTCTTCTGGTGGTATTCTACTTGGTAGAGGAGACTTCATGGTACAGGTATGGGATCCATTATTTGGAAACCTGTAATCCAGAAAGCTCTGAATGAAAGGCCATCTCACAGACTCCATTTTAAATTAAAAATAATTTTAGTTTTTAAAAATGTTTACCTTTTTATCTGTGATAATAACAGTACCTTGTCCCTAATCCCAGCTAAGATGTAATTCATTCTTATTAGAGGCAACACAATCTTATTGGGTTAATTTGATGTTTATATGATTTTTAGTAGACTTAAGCTATGGAGATTCCTTATCCAGAAAACCCCATGTCTTGAGCATTCTGGAAAAAGGTCCCTATTAATTTAGGAAAAGCTAGGGAGTTAGTATCTGTTGCTGCTTTACTTGGCCTTTTGTTATGACTATATATTTGGCTGACCTATCTCCCTGCTACTGCAATCTAGTAGAAGTGGTTATTGGGAAGAGATAGTAAAATACGTGGCAAGAACAGAGAGAATGGGCCAAAGAGTGGACAAGACCATATCTCAAAAAGACCATTATAGTAGCTTGGGAAATCCCTTCAATAAAAACAGAATAGTTTATTTTAATGTCCAAATGCGTGCATGACATCAAACGCTTCCAGTTACATTGACATGGTGGTGCAGATGTAAACTCATTCAGGCTTTCAATCATAGTCTTTGGGGTTATGATATCTTATAAAAAGAAGACGCAATTTTATACTTCATTGACGAAATCATCATAAATGATGAGTTAGAAAGGTTACAAGGGTCTTTGAGAAGAGGCTTGTAATGAGATACTAAAGGTGCAAGCCACACAAAAGGCCTGACATCAGAAACATATTTGTACACTCATTCTCCTGGCTTTCTGGATGTTCATAAACCATGACTTCCATAACCTGCATATATATATTTCTGTTACAGCTCATTTACTAGATGACGTGTATGGCTGTTCGGTACAGCCCTGTATAACTTTAGGATGCTTTCATTCAGGCAAGGAATACACAAATTCTAATTATGTTGTATCAGAATGTTAGAAGTAAGGTGTTGGAGGTTATGATTGATACTGAAAAACCATGGGAGAAAAATTAAGACATTTTCACAATTAAGACAAAATTTTAGACATATTACAATTTTATTCTGTACCTTTATATTCAGCAACTCGCAGACACAGCCAAGTATGCAGAAGGACCAAGTCGTCAATGGTATCTGGAAAAACAACAACAAAATACCTGTGGTTTTGAACAACCCATATCTGGAGTGTGACCAGGTAGGTAAAAATGGATTTATCAATAAAGTTTGAACCTTATCTGGGACTATACATCTTTATCTCAGTTTTATCTTTTTTCTGTTAATGCTATGGCTCTGTTTGTTGTGTTGTAAAATCCAGTTTGACTTTGTTGAAGCTAGCCCAGTTTCAGTGCTTAAATTGTCACCCTGACTTCAGACAAAACAGACAACAAATCCTGTTTTATCTCTTTTTAATCTCAGATGTTTTACTTATAGCAGACTTTCTTGTGCCAGTACCTCTTGTGCCTATCAAGACTTCAATCTTTGCAGGAGAGGGATTCACTATATCTAAAAAGCAAAATCTGTGGTATGTCAGCCTTGTATTTCACTATAATCAGAGCATAGATCTCTAGGATATGGTGTGGCTGACAAACTGGCTTGCTGTTTTTGACTGTAGCTAAGCAACTCATTGTGGCTTTGAGCCTCTTCATGCAGTTGAACCACACATTCCATTGCCAGTTTCATGGGAATCTTGGTCTAACCTCATGTACTTGCAATGAGTATTTCTTCTAGGGGTAGTATGATCAGAAACAGATATAACCTTTTTTTAATATTCTCCCAAAATTGTCAATATGTCAGAAAGTAACCCTTTCAGTTGGAAGCATAGGTGAATGATGTCCATGGAATATATGTTTTAAGTTTTGATTTTCACAGCTCTCTGGGAACAAATGATGATGGTCTTCAGCAGCTGCTGGTGGCTATTTCCTAAGTGCACCCCTACTCCTCCATACAAGGAGACTCTCTAGTGTGAATCATATATCGCTGCTGACCACAATCGGTATCAATATCTGATCAACTGTAAAAATACATGGTAGCTTGATTGCAGATTTCTTATCATTCAGTTAGCAGTGTTCTGGTAGTCCGTAAACAGAACCAGCCCAAAAGGGGGCAGCCAGAACAATACATACATACAGTCATACTGTATATGCTATGTAAAATTGCGATCCACTAAAAAGCATATTGCACAACAGATAAATACTGAACTCAAAGGAAAACTATACCCCGAAAATGAATTTTTGAGCAACAGATAGTTTATATCAAATCAAGTGACATATTAAAGAATCTTACCTACCTGGTATATATATTTAAGTAAATATTGCCCTTGAACCACCATTTCATGATGGTCTGTGTGCTGCCTCAGAGATCACCTGACCAGAAATATTTCAACTCTAACTGGGAAGAAGGGAAGAAGTGTTGAAGCAAAAGACAGAACTCTGTCTGTTAATTGGCTCATGTGACCTAACTTTATAGTTTGTTTGGTATGTTTGTGTGCACCGTTGGATCCTAGGATCCCAGGAGGCTGTCCTTATTTTTTAAAATGGCATTTTTCTATTTAGGATTACCCAATGGCACATGCTACTAAAAAAGTGTATTATTATGAAAATGGTTTATTTACATGAAACAGGGTTTTACATATGAGTTGTTTTATGCATATCTGTTTATAGAGACCTACATTGTTCGGGGGGTATAGTTTTGCTTTAATGGAATATATTTATAGAAGTCAATTGCGAACAAAACATGTTATGTAACATACTTGCTATTACATTTACAATGTATTTTGTAGTGGCTGAAGTAATAATCCAGCTGGTTACTGTCTTTAAAAGCAGAGCAGCATTCATTGCATGAAGTGGAAGAATTCTAACAACCACAGTCACAAAGAGGCTTATACTGCACTTGTCTGCAACTTTTCTACTTAATGTCTTTATTTGGGGAAAAAAATTGCCTTTCCCTGGTGCTCTTTTGTTCAATTAAACACAGTTTAATTATTCTTGAAGCATGACCTATGTTCCTAATGCCACATTGGCACTTCGTTTACTACACCAGGTTCTTTGAGTCATATATGTGCTGTGTTGCTTGGCTTCCTTTGGTCTTAGCTGATTTATGCCTATTTTTTATCTCACTACCTATACGCCTACCTCTCCTAGAGTATATGAAAAAGTTATGGCAAAGGCTTCCACAAACAACCATTTCAACTATTGCACAATTCTATTCACATGAAAGGAATTGTCATTAAACAAAAACACAAATTGCATATAGTCCTTTTACATAAAAGAACAATTTTCTGTAATAAACACCCTGTATCCATTGTGTGCATTTGCTTTGTCTTAAGCAATTCTCATCTATTGTAAACCTTCTTGATTTGTTTCATCATATGCATTGAGACTGGTATAGGGTATGTGTAAACATAATCCAATGTGCTCTGAGCACCTGGCTTCCAGCAAACACCTAGAACAATGACAAATCCCTGTCATTTCAAAACTGTCAAGTTCCTAAAGCATATGGGTCACAAACAACAACCCTTGTACTTGCAAGCTTGAGACATGCAGAGGCTTGAACATGTTCATGTTAACATCAGTGGGGGTCAGTGGGGTAGATTCATCAAAGAGTGAAGTTCCGCCACTAGAGGGAAATTCCACAGCTCTCAATTCATTTCTATGGGATTTTGCAAGGCGTATTCATCAATGGCTGAAGTGAAAGTTCACCCTTTGATGAATACGCCTTTAAAAATCCCTCTAGTGGCGGAACTTCACTCTTAACTTCACTCTTTGATGAATCTACCCCAGTGTCTCTTTCATTATAGATGTTTCAGAGCATTCAGAGCACATGTTTGTGGCACATTTATTGTAATAAAAAAGACAGCCCAAGATAACCTGGCAACATAAAATTAGAGAATATTCAAAATCAGTGCCCTTCCTTTAAAAAAAATAACAAAGAATCATACAAGCAGAGCAAATATGCTTATAGACAAATGCAAGAGGTCCTCTGCACTCAACCCATTATCAATATATTTAAGACATTGAGACATTTTGTGCATACAGCTACTAAAAAATGCCTTACCCTTTAAACAACAGGGATTGTTTGTCCATATATTGCAATATATTTAATCTGGCCAACTACGTCAAAGTCATCCCATATCTGGCCAGTCCTACGCTCAATTTTCATCTGATTCATTAAGAATTCCATTACTTCATTAAACATTTTACAAAGGGACTAAGTTATACCTGCAACTTACTTGCTGCTTTCAAAGTAAAACTCCCAATCATGGATGCCCTTTTATTAGACACCAGTGGGATCACCTGACTATAGCTGGGAAGGGTGGGGGCTACAACAGAGAGCTGGTCACTGCTCCAGTATAACTACAACAAACAAGAAAAAGTTGTGCTCACCACTAATTTTTAAAACCATTAGGCGGGGGTTCAATGAGGCTGTGACCACAAAATACATATAGACAAATACAAGAGGTCCTCTGCACTCAACCCATTATCAATATATTTAAAAATGAGACATGATTGGGAGTTTTACTTTGAAAGCAGCAAGTAAGTTGCAGGTAAAACTTAGTCCCTTTGTAAAATGTTTAATGAAGTAATGGAATTCTTAATGAATCAGATGAAAATTGAGCGTAGGACTGGCCAGATATGGGATGACTTTGACGTAGTTGGCCAGCTTAAATATATTGCAATATATGGACAAACAATCCCTGTTGTTTAAAGGGTAAGGCATTTTTTAGTAACTGCATGCACAGAATGTCTCAATGTCTTAAATATATTGATAATGGATTGAGTGCAGAGGACCTCTTGCATTTGTCTATATGTATTTTGTGGTCACAGCCTCATTGCACCCCCGCCTAATGGTTTTAAAAATTAGTGGTGAGCACAACTTTTTCTTGTTTGTTGTAGAGCAAATATGCTGTTGGTTCTTTAGTACTTACTTGCTGTAAGCCATTCTTTCTCTTTTAGTCACACAGATGAAAGGTACACCCCATCATTTTCCATGTGTCTGTTGCTTGTAAGATATTATCTGGTTTATGCTGCAAACATGTAACAGCAACTGTTCACGTCTGTTAAAATGTGTAGCATGTTGTAAGTCAGGTAAAGAGCCCACGTGTCAGAGTACTCTTGTAAATTGCATTATTGATGTGAATACAAGCAACATAAAGGATAACAGAAGGACATAAGACTATTCTATACACATATGTTTGCTGCTGTTCAAAAATAATCCCATTAATACATTGTCAACGTTCAATTTGCCTTGAAAACTCTTTAGCCATGCACTACTAGATTTCCTATATTTCCATTTTCCATTTCAGGAAAAAAGGATGCAGGAGTAATAATTCTATGAATTATGTTGTTCACTTAAATGGATTTAATGCATGAATTATCGTGAATGAGCCTTACAGTTGTATGCATGCTGTACAATCGGATATGATTAAGCCTATAATAAATAAAAACCCACTGCGGAACCCACTGCGGACAAAAAAAACTGTTCTGCATTGCTGGATGTTTGCATTGCTCTAGAAAAAGATTGTAAACATTATTGTTGTCTTGTTCAAGGACAGTTGTAAGGCTCATTCAGTCATGCATTAAATACACTAAAGTGAACAGAACCATTGATAGAATTATGACTCCTGTGTTTGTATTCCCTTATATGGTAGATGTAAATAAAGACAACATAGTAATTCATGGATAAGCAACCCTTTCAACCGAAGATTGGTATGTTTCCACTGCTCAAGTCCAATAGCAGTGACTCCTGCGTGATATTTTATTTATTGTCTCAGAAAATGTCATTTACAAATACTGGTGGAAGTAGTATAAGAGCATGAAGGGGCACAAGAGCACTGCAACTGGTTACTGTGGGTTTATTAGTGTATATGTGGCCAATAGTGTACTTTCCAACACCTGTCCAGCAGCATTATCACCTAGGTTTTAGCACTTATTCCTTGGCAGACAGATTAAACCTAACTGTCCTCTATCATGACTTTTGTTTGTATTTATGTATAACAAACTCTGAAGAGGGTCATCAGCGTGGGAGTTCCAGATCATCTGCCTCTGTACTCATCATTCATCTAAATTAGGAAGCATAATCTAGTGAAGAAAAAGGTCTTTGCACATACACACACACACAATGATGGGATTCCCTGGCAAATTTGGCAGAGATTTCCCTTTCTCTGAAAGATAAGCTCCTTGACTATGTTAGGACTGTTAATCCCTATGACTAAACGTCTGCTCTGGTCCTGCCTTAATCTGCTTTTAACTTGCATTTTTTACATAAAGGCAGGATATCCCTTCAATCTTATAAGTGATCCAAGCAAAGGGTATTCTCCTAATACCTGCCATGATCTTCCCCACTTCTCTACACTCAACATGCTATTTATTTTCTGCTAGAAATATATTCATATTTTTTCTAGTTGGTATTTATTATCATTGGTGTAAGGGATGATATATTGTTTACAGGGGATTAACAGTAGAGACACTAGATCCAACAGCTGCTGGAGGGCTCAAAAATATAGGTCTGACTGTGGTCTGGACTGATGAGAATTGATGTGAGCAAGGCAGATCATCTTCTCAAAGCTTCTAGATACATACAGTATATGTGCAGTGTATGTAGGCAATCGTAACACCATGACAGGAGATGCAACTAACATATAATGAATACAGCCTGCAATATATTGACTTATTCAAAAGTAATGTCTATTTCTGAACCAGAATGGAAAAATTTGACCCCTTAGAGCAGGTGTGTGTAAGAAGCTTCCAGATATAAATGCAATATAAATCAAAATTAACAATAAAAAAAAATTCTCCCTTTTCTTCTTTTCCCCTCTATAATGCTTTCCTTTTGCTGAAATGTAGGTCACATTAACTGGTAGACATTCCCCTGCAAAGAGCCAAGTGAATGGAAGTCCATCCAAATGTCCTCGTTATTTGAAAATTCGTAACTGGGATTCAAACACTACTCTTAATGACACTCTGCACAGCGAGGCTTCCATGGTATGGTTTATAACTGGAATTTGTACTGTCAGTCATGAGGCAATTAATGTGTATTAGTGAACTTGATGTCCTGTGTTCTTTTAGCCAACACCATGCACACAACAAATATGCATGGGAGCCGTGATGACACCCCCACATTATGTCCGCAAACCAGAGGACATTCGGACCAAGGAAGAGCTTCTTCCCCTTGCTAAGGAATTTATTGACCAATATTTTTCTTCAATTAAACGGTAAGGTTATTAATCCTTCAAAGGAGAGTAAAAGTTGTGCACAATAAAGATATCAGTTGATCCACTAGACTTTATATGGCAGTTTATTATGAGTTTGAAAAGTACTGAATTGCCCCATTGCAGTTACTAGTAGCAACCAATCAGTGTTGCTTTAAACATCTCACTTGCAGAAAACAGATCAAGACTAACTGCTGCTTGGTAGCTATTGTTAACTGTACTGATGCAATGTAGCCTCTGTCTCAGAGAGCTACTTGTAACCCAAATCCACCAACTCTGCAAGTCTGAAGCATACAGTCTCTTAATGCCTCTGTGTTTCTCTATTGTGCAAAGGTTTGGCTCTAAGGCACACATGGATAGACTACAAGAAGTGACAAAGGAGATTGAAGCCTCAGATACCTATCAGCTACGAGATACAGAGCTTATTTATGGAGCCAAGCATGCCTGGAGGAATGCATCCAGATGTGTGGGGAGAATCCAGTGGTCAAAACTGCAGGTCAGTGACTTTTCTATCTATGTTGTCTAGGTTTTCCACTTTTTTTTTATTTCTTTTGTTGTGAAGTATCCGTAACATAGGTATAACAAGAGTACAATATATTATCACAGAATAGTTTACATGCTTATTGAGGTAGACATATGTTTACAGTAAATGTAATCATGGCAGATTGTCTTATACAAACGTGAACCTAATAAATAAGCTTTATTGTTGACCTTTTGTCCTCTTGTAGTTATTTAACTGATAATGGTTATCCATTTTTTTTATAATATATTAATTAATAAAACTACAAACATTCCATTGAATTAATTAAATGCATCATGCCATAAGCCAACATGCTACAGTATTTATATATGATGCACTCAAGGCTGAGCCAAAGGCATTATTTATGTGCAGTCCTGTCTTAGAGCTGTAGTCCCCACTAAGGCAGAATGAGCTAAGAAATTACAGCAACATATAGATGAATTATATTCCTTTAGAAACTAAAAGCCAACTAAAAGTAAATAATATTGCTTTGTTTTAGCCCTGACCCTTGTGATCTACTGAAGGAAAAGAACTAAAGTAATTCTAGGAAAAGAACAGTGATTAGAAGCTGTAAGGTAGTCTTACTGTGGCCAAACAAGTAGTGCACCACTCAGCACAGAATGTAATAAAAGTGTATAATATGGGTTTGTTTAGTCCTGACCCTTGCAATTAACAGGAGGGAGTGACAACTTAAAACCATATCCAACATTCCTTGGGAACCCCCTGTTTAATGTGATAGAGAATACTTTTCCTTAAGAAGTCAGCAATTCATTATGGAGCAGAGGAGGTAGCTATAGTGTGTAGGGCTGTGACTAATTAAATAGGGCACCACTATGAATGGAAAAGGATTGCTCATAATGTGACCAAAGGATTAAACCTGAATGTTGTGACGGGAGTGCTGCTTTCCAGCTAACTATACCATTTTTATGACTAAGCACGTATGCTCCAAGTCAGATTGGAAGTACTTGAATATGACATAAATAGATCAAGGCCAGAGCTTACCTTGGGGGCCGCTGACAGAGGTTTAGGAGTCTCTGTTTGGTTTGTAATGTACCAATTACCTTTCCACTATGTATCAGCAGACATTGTGTATAGGCATGTGCTGCCCTGAAAACCTGCCAATCAGTGCCTACTGAGTGATTCAATTGGACAGCTCTGATCCAGGCTGTTTTACCCTCAATGTATTCATTTCTTCTGCTTGAATGTATTGCCTGTCAGCAATAAATTAGGGTGTTATGTACATCTGCTTGTAAATTGTTTCCTGTGCAGCAAAGCTATGTACTACGTTTAATTTGATAGAATTATCCTTAACTCAGGAATATGGAATATCCAGATTGTCCCATTGAGAGTCTGAGTTTCTGTTTACAGTACATGTTAGAAAACCAATAACAGAAGAGAGATGATACCAGCATAAGCTCAATAAGGCCTTGAGGCAGCATAAAACATACATTTATCAGTAGAGCTTAGCTGTAGATTACATTATCGTGCATGCAGAACAGGAGAAAGAAAAATCCTCACATTTTATTTATTAAACACTCTATTTATAAAGCTGTGTGAAGCACAGCTAGAATACACCACACATCGCCACTTTAAATCCATGCCACACAAGTATATCATCTCTGTCTCAAGTTATACATGGACTTTAATCTGTGGATGGGGAACATGATAGTGTTAGCTTCTACAGTAAGTAATTCCACACTTTGATAAGTTAGTTTCCCTTTACTCAAGAATTAGACAGCTTTACAAATACCATTTTATTTTACATCACTCTCTTCACCTTTATTTTGCTGTAAAACATTTTACACAGTTTATAAATATGCACCTACTTTAGGTGAGAGATACTATTACTGTTGCCCAGACGGCTAGGTTGGCTTAGGTCCTGGGGTGGGTTATTGGGCCCAGTTTGCAGAGAAAAGAGAGGTACCTGTGACTACAAGATGATCTCCCATTTCTGCTCCTAGTTATTTGATGCTCGAGACTGCACCACTGCTCATGGGATGTTCAATTACATTTGCAACCACATTAAATATGCCACCAACAAAGGCAACCTCAGGTGAGAACTACTTTCCTTGTCTCATTCAGTTTTTTATACCATGCCTTCAAGGTGACCATTAATGGAGTTTACGCAATGTCTCCTCACAGATCAGCAATCACTATCTTCCCCCAAAGAACGGATGGGAAGCACGACTTTAGAATCTGGAATGCTCAGCTTATTCGCTATGCAGGATACAAACAACCTGATGGTTCGGTGCTGGGAGACCCTGCAAATGTAGAATTAACAGAGGTAATATCATCCAAAGCTCCACTCTCTATCTCATCCCCAGCATGCTCCAGTCTATAAGGATATTATATTAATATCACAAACCTAAGTTATGTATTAGTGTTGAATAAGAAATATCTGTATATTTCTATCTTTAGATCTGCATTCAGCAGGGCTGGAAGGCCCCTCATGGACGCTTTGATGTACTACCTCTACTGCTCCAAGCAGATGGCAGTGATCCTGAATTGTTTGAGATCCCCCCTGAACTGATCATGGAAGTCGACATAAGGCATCCCAGGTAGGAGAAATGCTGCATGGGTATAATTAAAAATTACCATTATAGATATATGCACAATCATGTTTTGCATCTTTCCCAGGTTTGGGAATTTTTATCTGGAAACCCATTTCAAGCAAATAAAATGAATTTAAAAAATTCTCTGTAAAAATAAAACAGTAACTTGTACTTTATCCTAACTAAGCTGCATAGTATTTGTTAGAATTTAGCATTTTCATGCACATTTGACATTTAAGTTTGTCTTTGCAAATAAATACCAACAGTTCTTTCCCATCTAGCAATTAGCACCTCTTAATTCTAAGTGGATAGATTTTAAAGGAAGATAATTCATGACCCGTTCATTAATGCCATCTTATGCCTGAGCAAACTGCCAAGTGAAAAGGGACACGCAGAATCTAATTGAATTCCTGCTTTAGGCTGCCTTTTAGTACAGGTCTCTCTTTTCAACACAGGCTACTGAAACTACTGTAGCTTTTGCTTGCGTTTCAAGCTGTAGATAGATCAAGGAAGAAATGTACTTCATGGACTTTATTCTCTGCTTTTCAGTGTTAGCTTTAGGGAAAACTGTATACTAGTGATGAGGGATTTTATTCGCCAGGAGCGAATTCGCGGCGAAAATTCGCCCAAAAAACAAGTCGCGCAACGTTTTTGACGCAACGAAAACGTGCCGCGACTCGTTTCGCAAATTTTTTCGCCAATTCGCAAATTTTGCTGGAAATTCGCTAATTTTTCGGCAAAGCGAAACTGGGTAGATTCGCCCTTCACTACTGTACACTTTTTACACCAATGCTGGCCTTGCTTGCACATGAAGGCTAATAGCTTAGTGTCTAGATAAGTCCTGCGAAATAACACAAATAAACCAAAATATGGCTTAAAGGAAAACTATACCCCCCGAACAATGTAGGTCTCTATAAAAAGATATTGCATAAAACAACTCATATGTAAAACCCTGCTTCATGTAAATAAACCATTTTCATAATAATATACTTTTTTAGTAGCATGTTCCATTGGGTAATCATAAATAGAAAATTGCCATTTTAAAAAATAAGAACAGCCTCCTGGGATCCTAGGATCCAACAGTGCACACAAACATACCAAACAAGCTATAAAGTTAGGTCACACGAGCCAATTAACAGACAGAGTTCTGTCTTTTGCTTCCATACTTCTTCCTGTTACAGTTAGAGTTGAAATATTTCTGGTCAGGTGATCTCAGGCAGCACACAGACCATCACCAAATGGTGGTTCAAGGCAAGAGATATAAAAGGGCAATATTTACTTAAATATATATACCAGGTAGGTAAGATTCTTTAATATGTCACTTAATGTGATATAAACTATCTGTTGCTCAAGTGTTCATTTTTGGGGTATAGTTTTCCTTTAAGTGCCCTAACAAATGTATTAATAAAGGAACACATGTCCAAAGTAAGCAAATGATCTAAGTCTCATTATTTGTATTCCTGACAGACTAGAGTGGTTTCAGGATCTGGGATTGAAGTGGTATGGATTGCCTGCTGTATCCAACTTGCTGCTGGAAATTGGAGGCTTGGAATTCAGTGCCTGCCCCTTCAGCGGATGGTATATGGGGACAGAAATTGGTGTTCGAGATTACTGTGACAACTCCCGCTACAACATACTGGAGGTACTGTGGCCTGGTAAAGAGCTCCACCTTTTGACAAACACTGAATACTGCACAGACAGGACTGCAACAGCAGATCACTTGACTAAATTCACATGTGGCCTGTAATATTAAAATACATGGAACACTAATTTGGTCTATATTAGAGCATAACAGGTTAATATCCAGCTATACAGTAGAGCAAGGGTTACAATTGACTCTAACACACAAGGCACGACTTTCGCTAAGTGGAAGTTATGAAGGAAATGTGTAGTTGAACTACCACTCGCATAAGTTACTGTGTAAAAATAAAGTTAAAGGATGATAGGAGGTTCTTGGAGCAAAAAAAAGGAACAAGACCATTAACAAAAAAGAATAGGCTATACTCCCAAATCCACAGAAGCAATGTACAGTATGTATAAGATGTTACAAGGCCAGGACAGTTCAAGTAGAGACAGCACAATGTGACACAATGTGGATGCAGAAGTTTAAGGTAGGATCAATCCAAGGCTGTAATTTAAACTGCAAAGTGCTTTATTGGGGAATTTCCCACTACAACATGTTTCTTTGCAGTTTAAATTACTGCCTTGGATTGATCCTACTTCCTTTGATCGTTAACCAAATTAATTTTGGGGTGTGGACACAGGACACCCTGTAGGAGAATCCAACTACTTGGAAAAGTGAGCTACAGCTTTTGGTATTATTAGAAGTTTAAGGTACACCGCTAGGATGGAATGCCCTGTCGTGGTCTGGATCCCATACAGTTGAAATGATCAGGGAGAATAAATCTAAGCCTTATTCCCTATACAGCTGAGGTCCCTTCACTTTAGGCCGACTCAGAGTCTAGGCGAGAGCTACTTCCTACTAAAATCCTGGTTTTAACACAGACTGCTCTTTCTATTTAACCTCTTTATCTCACTCTCCTACAGATGGCTATAAAATGATCTGACCACCTGGTCACTGACTGACCATATTCAGGAGATGAAGCCACTTTGGATTGTGCATTTGACACAGAAAAACTTAACTCATCTATCTCATTTATCCCACTTAGCACAGAATATTGTGTCACAGCATCCCTTCGACGCGTTGCGTCGTAGTCGATGCGCATCGCTTTCGTTGCGTAGTTTTTAACGCGCGTCACGTCGTTTTCACTGCATCGCGTCAAAAACTACTCATTTTTTTAGCGAATTTTCGCTAGCGTTTCGCAAATTTATTCGCCAGCGGCGAATCGTGGGAATTCGTCGCAAATTCGCCCATCACTAGTCATGACGCATTTAACTCACAAATCCAAGTGGCTGCATCTGTACCCAGAAACGAATCATAATATCTTATCACATATACCTCCTGTACAGACCTCCACAAACAAAGCTGTTAAACCAAATATCCTAAAATAGAATGTAAATGTATTTTTCTTATAAATGGCAAGCATCTGTTCAGTCCAATAGACCAGTATGTTGCAAAATCTCACTGATACAACAAAAAGAGCGAAATCAAAAGTTAAAAGGGTTGTTCACTTTTAAATAGTTTAGTATGGAGTGTGATAGTCTGACACAATTTGCAAATGGTTTTCATTTTTTTATTATATATGCTGTTATTTAGCTTTTTATGCAGCAGCACTGAAATTTGCAATTTTAACAATCTGGTTGCTAGGGTCCAAATTACCTTAGCAATCATGCACTGAATTGACTGAAATGTGAACAGGAAAAGGTTTCATTAGAAAGATAAGCTTACAAGGGAATTTGTATTTTAGATGGAGTTAGTGACTCCCATTTGAAAGCTGTAAAGATTCAGAAGAAACTCAAAAACAAGAAAAAAAATTATTAAAGCCCAATTGAAAAGTTGCTAAGAATTCGCCATTCTATGGCATAATAAGTTAGCGAGAACGTGACACATCCCTTTAAAGTTATTGTGGGAAAATATTCCAATATGTGCATCTATAGTTAAGGTTAGCCAAATATTGAAATAGAGGTTAAAGAAGGAAAGCTACTGATGCAGTTTGTTGCCAATAGATTAGCCACAATAGTGCAACATAGAAAACTATATTTACTCTGCTGAGCGGTTTACTATACCCAAGTAAAAAGCTCCAGAAGCTTTGTTTGTGTAGGATAGGACCTGCCATATTAGTTTGGTCTGACATCACTTCCTGAGTCTCTGCCTGCTCAGATTACAGCAGGGTGGGGAGAAGGAAGAGGCAGAGGAGCAAACTGAGCATGCTCAAGACCTAGCCCTGGAGGTATAAGCTGAAAGAAGGATGTCTGACACAGAAGCCCACGTGTATACAATAGAAGGAAATAAATTAGGTGTTTCCTTCGACAGAGAGCTCAGAGTAGCATTACTTTGAGGGTTTACTTTTGTATTTATATAGGCCTAAGTAATAAAACATAACCTTTTCTTCTTCTTTAAATATGTTGCAGTTATATTAACTGGGATGCACCATCCATTGGTTCCATCTTGTTCTAAAACTTAGCATGATGAATAATACAGAAAACAGATTATGTACTTGTAGTCTGGTATATGCTGTTAGTGTTAGTAAACTAACCTTGTTAATAAATTCACTTTTATTTGTTACTGTATTTTGTTTTGGACTCACATTTTATACAACTTTAATTGCAGGAAGTGGCCTTGAAAATGAATTTGGACACAAGAAAAACCTCCTCTCTGTGGAAGGATCAAGCTTTGGTGGAGATAAACATTGCTGTGTTGTACAGTTTCCAGGCAAGTTCTGAAACCTCTAGTATCAACCTCTAGCCATACACCTGCAATACATATTGAAAAGTTAACTAAATAGAGCACATGTGCAATGGGAACATGGAACGAAATAACATGAAAAGTGAACCCTCAGACCCAACTGCTGGTATGGTGTAGGGTTAAAGTTATACAGACACTTAGGGGCAGATTTACTAAGCTCGGGTGAAGGATTTGAATGTAAAAAATTTGTTTTTTCGAATTTTTTTGGGCTAATTCAACCATCGAATTTGCAAAATTCGATCGAATCAAATGAGTTGAATGAATCATTCAATAGAATCTAATTATTCAAATAAATCGTACGATTCGAAAGAAAATCTTTCGACCATTCAATGGTCGAAGTACTTGCCCTTTAAAAATTTTTACGATTGCCTACTACGCCAGATTAAACCTACCGAGGGGTCTGTTTACTAAAGTGCAGTAAAAATTTTCGCACAAAATATAGACAAATTTAACACAGAATGTGTTTACATGCGGTAAATATAAATTTGCGAATATTCTTGCACAAGAATATTTTTTCGCCAGTTCTCGCATTCGCTGAAAATAAC
>CM044431.1:180584667-180595290 GCA_024363595.1 Xenopus borealis | reverse complement strand
TTCTGCCTAGTGACAGAGATCAGGGACTTAACCTCATAAGTGCCAGTAGAAAACCTATGGGTCACTACATAAAAATTGCAAGCTTTCAGAGCACACAGACCTTGCAATTGTTACTTATTCAGTTAGCCAATAAAACTTTACATTTTCTGCATTTTTTTAAATGGCTTACATGGTACTACATCTTAAAACTAACGCTCCTTTAGAAGGGAAATGTAGTGAACACTGCCTCTGTAAGCACTAGGCACCCACCATGCCTCGTGATCTGCTAGGGTGTAGGCACTGAGTTGCTAGTATTCTTAACGTTCACAAATAAAATCTCTAGCACATTGCCAATTTATGCTTAAGCTAAAACCAACAAACACCATTTTAAAGCACACAGATCTCACAATCAACTTCTCCTGCAATGATAAACAAACAAATGAAATAATTTAAGAAAGCTTACTGTGTGACCTGTTGTCACTACCTTTTTTTTTATTGAATTCTGTAGCATGTAAAGCTGTGGAGCTTTATGTGATGTCACATGGTCACTGAAAACATGACCCAGACATTAAACAAATATCTGAAACCCTCAGAAGGGTGAATTTGCCTTAGAATTAATAGATGATATGAAGTCATACCCTGCTTTCTTTCTTCAGGATGACAATCGATACCATGAAGATATTTTTGGAGTCACTCTTAGGACATATGAAGTTACAAATCGACTCAGATCTGAATCTATTGCATTCATTGAGGAAAGCAAAAAGGACTCAGATGAGTAAGTTGAGGTACATCATTGATCCATGCTTCCTTTACCTATAAGTTTATAATCTAAATGTCCTTCACACAAAAAAGACTGGTGCAAAGCTTGCTTGTAGAGAGAGCATAAGAAACATAGGGAAGAATAACTGTTATTCTAGAAACATTATTATTTTTGTGAATTCAAGGTTTAATAGGATTCTTCCGCACCCTTTATATTCTTGTATGTATGTATTTATATGGGACCTGTTATCCAGAATGCTTGGGGCCTGGAGTTTTCTGGATAACAGATCTTTCTGTAATTTGGATCTTCATACCTTAAGTCTTCTAGAAAATCATGTAAACATTAAATAAACCCAATAGGCTGGTTTTGCTTCCAGTAAGGATTAATTATACTGTATCTTAGTTGGGATCAAGTAAAAGGTACTGTTTTATTTTTACAGAGCAAAAGGCAATCATTTTTAAATATTTGGATTTGCATAAAATGGGGTTTATGGGAGACAGCCTTTCTATAATTCTGAGCTTTCTGGATAATGGGTTTCCGGATAATGGTTCCCATACCTGTAAAGCAGAACAATAAAGTAATAGAACAAACTTGGGTCATTACAATAAAAAAATACAAAGTACAGTTACAATAAAGATTAAGAGCTTAGGGGTCCATTTACTAAAGTGCGAAAATTTTGAATTTAAGTTTCCGCATGTTATTGCTGAGAATATTTTTCCGCCAGAATATTCGCAGCGAATAAGTTTACTAAACAGCGATACACTCAGAAGTTATTGCGATCACTTGCGGTAACTACGTTAGCGAACCATCTTACGTTAGCGGTATTTTAGCGAGTTGCGAATTTTCTGGCAACAAATTACATTTGCAAATATTTATTCTAGAAAATAGTCTTGTTTAATGGCGTTAATAATGGCCATAAACTTTATTGACTGATGATTATACCATCCAACAACATTACCAGAGTGACACCAATCAAACATGTATGCATCATATAAACCGACACTTCATCCATTTACTCACACAACCTTCTACCAATAGAATCATATGAACAAGAAATCATACCACTTGTCTCTCTGTATCATTTAAATTCACAGTTTAACAAGAATTAAACTCCCATTGAGAATTTTCTGGCCAGAAAATAAGTTAACGCCACTATATAGATGGCGGTAAAATGTTGCGAATATTCTGGCGTTAATTTTGTCTTTAACACATTTCGCTGTTTAGTAAACCAGGCGTTAATGTGTATGTAGCATTATTTTCAGCGAATGAGATAACTGGCGGAAAAATATTCTTGCGCAAGAATATTCGCAAATTTATATTTACCGCAGGTTAATAAACTCGCGAAAACATATTCTGCATTAAATTTGTCTATATTGTGTGCGAAAATTTTTACCGCACTTTAGTAAACGGACCCCTTAGTGTCAAGGAGACAAGAGGACAATGGTCCATCCCCCATAGAATTTACAATCTAATCTAGATTTTACATAAATTTCTGGTGGAACACACAAAGGTGGGTGGTTACCTGGTTAGGTAGAGATGGATTGTATTTAAGGCTTGGGACACAAGGAATTGGTATATATAAACTATGCATACAGTTTAATCACTGCATAATATACACAGCCTGCCTATAATATATATTTTTTTTTCAAATTCCTTAGGGTTTTCTGCTTATAACTGGAATGCCCCCTTTGTCAGTGGATGCCAAACTGGTCATGCAAGCACATGAGATACCACACCTGCATGTACACTGTTTGTGGAGACATACATAAACCATGTGTACTGCATGTATGACACAGCCACATACTGTAACACCTACACATCTATATGGCAATGCTGATATTTACATATGACTTGCTTTGTTCTTACTCGTGTAAAGCCCCCATTTCAGAATGGATTTTGTAACTTCAGCAGCAAATGATTATCTTTTTTTATGGGACTCTGAGCACCTCTCTGCCTGCTGCCCTGTGGTGTCTATGTCCTGTAACCATACAAATCATTCTCTATATATATAAATATATGTATGTAAGGAAAGACATATATATGCAGATATCTACTACTTCATCTAAATATTGGATCCCACTTGTGTTGGATATAATCTCACTGCAGTGTTCTTGCTTGACATCCAGCAGTTCATCTTGAAGCAAGACATGAAATGCAAAATGACCAGAGTCCATTTCCTGATGCATGAATCTTCTCATTTTCCTCAGGCCTTGCTTGACACTCTCTGGACTGAGAAAGTCTCTCACTTTTACTCCATAGACTTGTAGATAGCACTGTTAGTTGCGTTGGATGTTAGGTGGCAAGATGCATACTGTATACAATCTGCATTTCTGTACCATGAGTTTTATTGTCCCACTACCATCTTTGATCATCCTCAATCACTATTTCAAGGATAAGGCACACAAATGTAGCAACATTTAGCTAATTGTTTTAGAAGAAACACTGACAGAGTGCAGCATGAAAGCATTTTGCACTCCTGTTATGCAAGATTACAGGTTGTACGATTTACAGTCTACAAACACCAATGTTTCTGCACTTGGGAAATTTGGTTTGATAAGCAGATTTCCTCAGACTTCCTGTATAAGAACAAGTCATAATAATATATATTCAATTCTGTGTCTAAGAATTCTTTTTATTGAATCAACTGAGGTTAAAGTTCAGGGTTTGAAGGGAAAAAAATGGCTTACTTTAAGGGCATACATTTCACCATCTAGTCTGTGCTTCACCCTGCATTAGACAAACATGAGGACATTTTTTGCAAACTACATGCGCATAAAAAAGATCTTCCTGGAGAAAAACTTAGGAAAGCAACAGTTGCAAAAAAATAAATAAATTAGTAAAGTGTTGATAATTGTGCTCTTTAACCTCTGCCTTTAAATGCTGTGCATTTCATGCCATCTGAACCATAAGTGGACCTTATCTTTCTGCCTGGAATTTCTCAGTCCTAACTCAATGACATTTTTTTTAGAACACGAGGGAAGCTAAATCACTGTGCTTATATGTTTTTCAGTGCAGAAAAAAAGCTATCAATCACGTAAATGTAATGAGAGTAAGCATTGCATAGTTTCCTGGAGCCTTTTACAGTTTTTTTCAGTCCTGAACATTATATCCCTAATTCATAGAAGTGTATACGATCCTTAGGGAAGCTTTTTAGTAGCCACTGTATTCACAAAACAGTGTTAGGAGATACTACTGGACCTTTACAAACTGGGAGCCTGAAAAACAATACCCAGTACTATCAAGAAGTCACAGGGCCTACATAACCTCCTCAACCTGGGCCAAAAGAACCAGATACGTAACTAACAACCCTGATTTCAGCAGACCTGAGACAAGTCTAGTAAGAGAATATTGCATACACCACATGCAGATTCCATTCATTAGAAGGTTTGGTATATTACTCCTGTTTGACTATAAGCATGCACCTCCCTGTGTATAGTCACAAGAGACCAGTGGTATGAATAAACAATGCATATGTCTGTTTGAAAACATTAACTAAATAAACAATGTAACTTCTTTGTGAAACTGTGTCTTCTTTAATTATTTCAAGAGCTGTCTTTTTGCAGAGTAATGAGCGGACTTATTGCTCTTACTAACAGACTGGAGTCAGAGCTTACTTTGCAGAAAGACTATGGGGGTGGGATGGGATGACCACTAACTTGCAGCTTGAATATCTTTTAAAATATATATTCTAGACCAATGCTGTCGAAATGATTTGGGAAAAAGCCATGTGAAACAGGTAAGTATTTTCCATAAGACATTGTTCAGGCTACACCTTTTTTTAAAGTAATAAAAATATAATGCAGTGTTGCCCTGCACTGGAAAAACGGTTGTGTTTGCTTCAGGAACACTACTATTGTTTCCATAAATAAACTGCTGTGTAGCAATGGGGGCAGCCAATCAAAGGTGAAAAGGCTCTGTAGAACATAATGGTGTTATGTTCTCCACTATTTAGCCTGTTCCAAAATTAGCTTGTTTATATGAGCTATAGTAGTGTTTCTGAAGTAAACAAATCTGTTTTACCAGTGCAGGGCAACAGAACATGATATTCTCATTAGTGTTGCATTTAAGCACCAACCAAAATATATATATATATATATATATATATATATATATATATATATATATAGTGACCTATACTCACTAATAACCACTTTCTGTTCATCTGCAAAGAAAAAACTTGCTGACAATTTCTGTAGCCAGATATTGCCAAGGAACCATGTTATGTCAGAAGGCAGAAGAATGGGAAACATTTTGATCATGGTGGTTCTTCATTATCGCACATGTCATTGCAAAAAAACAGTGTTTCTAACATAGGCAAAAATGCAATGTACTGTATAAAGGCTGGAGTGACTGGATGTCTAACATAACAAAACACAACTTCCTGCTTTTCAGCTCTCTAAGTTAGGAGAATTCAACCCATAACATAAAAAACCCCTACCCCCCACCCTACGTAGACCTCCCTCTTTACTCTCCACCCCCAGCCTATCTGGTACCCGGGGCAAATGCTCCTAGCATTTTACTTACCCCTTGGTGCAGATTTTGTCCTTGGGAGTTCACAACAGCCCTCTTCTTTTCTTTGCTAAACTTCGCAAGCAGAGCGGAGTTTCGTGGCATGCGCAGTTGGAGTAAATTTCTGGTCCTGAACAACTGCACATGTGCATAACGTCATGAAAATTTCTGAATAATTTTCTGAACTTTTCGTGCCTTTCGTCGCATGTGTAGTTGTTTGGGACTGGAATATTACTCGAACTGCGCATGTACCAAAAACATTGATCAGCTAGCTGCCATGAACTCCTGAGGACGGATAAAGGGGCAAATAAAATCTTATGAGCATTTGTCAGTGGAAGGGGGGCAGCTAGGCTGGGGGAGAACTATGTAGGGTAGGGGTGTAGGGTTTTTTATGCTATGGGTTGAATTGGGACATAACTGTTCAGTGAGTTTGCAATTGATCCCTAGCATCAGTGGCGTACCTACCAGGGGTGCAGAGGGTGCAATTGCACCAGGGCCCCACCCCCTTGGGGCCCATCGGAGCCAAGAAAATGGTTATTGCAGGTGGTTATCTAGGGTGAAATTTTACAGCACACATGCTATCAACACTCCAGCATGTGATTTATATAGGTAAGGGCCCGACTGGGGGGCCCAGGTGCGCATCCTGTACCGGGCCCACCAGGGAGTAGTTACACCAATGCCTAGCATGCAGCTCAGATTCAAAAGCAACAGGTATAACCCATGTGCCCCCCCCCAAGTCACTAATTGACAACTGCTTGGTAACTAGGGTTGCCACCTTTTTCCAAAAATGTTACCGGCCGGCAGGGGGCGGGGCTAAAAAGGGGCGTGACATGATGCAAAAAGGGGCGTGCCGTGATGCAAAAGGGGCGGAGCCACGGCGATCGATGGAAGAAGGGATTTAAGGCAAGGCAAGGGCCTTTTTTAAGGGGTATTACAAATTTACCGGCAGCTACATTGCCGGTAAATTTGTAATACCGGCCCCGGCCTTGGCTGGTGTTTTACCGGCTAGGCCGGTAAAATACCGGCTGGGTGGCAACCCTATTGGTAACCAGTCAGTGGAAAGCAAGAGAGCTGAAAAGCACAGTCCACCACATGAATGATTACAGAGTAAAACCGTATGATTGAGGGCTTTCTGCTCACAAGAGCTTACAATTGGATTCCACATGAAACATGGAATGCATTGTTTGTCTCAAAATAAGTTTTGGGTTCTGTACAACACCTCTCTGGAGCAACATGCTTTTGTATACTGTGACTTACACAAATTGTGTATCACAATGAATGCAAATTATGTATAGCACAAGTGCTGGCAATATTAGAAAACAAAATGCAATTCTATGAAAACAGAAGCATTTAATAGTAAACTCTGGTGTAGGCTGCCATGGTCCATGGTTGCCAGGTTGGCGGTATTATAGCTAGGTTTGCCACCTTTTCTTGAAAAAAATACCGGCCTTCCTATATATTTACCTTTTTTGCCTATTAATAACATTGGGATCAACCATCAAAAATACTGGCCAGGCCGGTAAAATACAGGCCAGGTGGCAACCCTAATTATAGCCAAATTGGGCTACTTTTTAAAGCTACTGGCGAAAGTCCAAACCCGCCAATGTTCAGAATCAGTTTTCTTTGCCCAGCTTTCCTGCTCTTATTATCTGTGCCTAGGGTTGCCACTAGGGTTGCCACCTGCCCAGTTTTTTACTGGCCTAACCGGTATTTTTGATGGCTGATCCCAATGTTATTAATAGGAAAAAAAAGCTAAATATATAGGAAAGCTGATCTTTTTTAAGAAAAGATGGCAACCCTAGTTGCCACCTGGCTGGTATTATACTGACCCAGCCGGTAAAAATGCAATAATATAGGAAGGCCGGTTTCCAGAAAAGGTGGCAACCCTATCTGTGCCTGTTATTTTAATTGAAAAATCTCCTTATTCCCCTCCAACCCTGGCAGTTTCACTATAGAAACAGGCATTGATTCCCCCTGAGTCTACCTGCTGTTTGTTTGGGGATGCCCATCGCCTAGGGTTTTTCTCCTATTAATAATATTGGGATCAGCCATCATTTTTACCAGCCAGGCCGGTAAAATACTGGCCAGTTGAGAAACCCTACCATCACCTAAGTTTGCCACATTTTCTGGAAAAAAACACCAGCCTTCGTATATATTTATATTTTTTCCCTATTAATAACATTGGGATCAACCATAATTTTTACAGGCCGGCCAAGCGGCAACCCTACCATCGCCTCCAGTTCTGTGCAGCTAAGGTTGCCATCTTTTCTGAAAAAAATACCAGCCTTCCTGTTTTTATGGAATTTCCCTATAACATTGGCAGCAAGCAACATTTTAACTGGGCAGTAGGATTGCCACCTGGCAGGTATTTTGCCAGCCTGGATGGTATTTTTGATGGTTCATCCCAATGTTATTAATAGGAAAAAAAGATATATACTGAGGAAGGCTAGTATTTTTTAAGACCAGGTGGCATCCCTGCAATCGGACTCAATTCAGTGTACAAATTGGCCTATTTTTGGGCTTTTTTATTGTCTTTGGCTAGTTTTGAAACGTAAACCTGGCAACCATGCCACATGGTCCCAGGAGCTTATAAAACTAAAAAGTTACATATGCAGGAACATAATGAAATATCAGATATTCAGGAACACCACAATTACTATGGAAGCAACACGTTGCCTCCCCCTAAGTTCGCAGCTGCCACGGCGTCATTACTGTGCGCGTTCGCACGCCGAATGTACGTCAGGCATGTAAACAAGACAAAATGGCAGCTTCCACAACAATAGCCGGATCAGGCAGCCTTGAAGACTTTTCGGCAGATGATAACCCGTGCCCTCTGGGCTTAGCGCAGCTTCCCTGTGAGATCGTGGAACACATATTGTGCAGTGGGAAACTCGGCCATAAGGACATCGTTAGTATCAGCTGTTCGTGCCGGCGGCTGAGGGATGCGTGTGCTGGGCGGGGGAAAGTCTGGAGGCGACAACTGTTTGACAGGTGAGTGACAGAGGACGCTGAATTCATCCACAGACACTTTTTGTTGATTCGACTTTCTGCCCACGATTGCTTCCATGTTTTTGTTACCAGAATGCAATTTGCCTTCACTTTCTTCTCTGTATATGCAATTGTTAGTAGAGTGATAGAATTCTAATCATTATTCCCAATTTTACACCCCCCCCCCCCCAATGCTTACACACTGACTCTCTATGGCTATGTCTGAGAGGAACCTTGACACCCAGTACTTATTTCTATTACTAAATGTCACATCATTTAGTGGAGAGGAGACATGGGCCTAGGGGCTGATTTAATACCAAATATGGTACACTGAACCACTGCTGTTGCCCATGGCACCCAGTCTTGTCTCTTCATGTATTGTCTCATGTTTAGTAGTTAGGGTTGCCACCTTTTGTATTATATTTAAATTTTGTCTCTATTAATAACATTGAATTCAAGCATCTATTTTACTGGTCAGGCCTGTAAAATACTGGCCAGTTGGCAACCCTAGTAGTAGTCTGCAAAAGTGTCATTATAGATTGCTTGCTGTGGGCAAAGCAGAGAAATGGAGGCATGTTTGGACGTGTTATGTGCATGATCTAGGATACAGGTGTGTATGCTAACGTACATCACCAATACGTAAGTTGGATTGCTGCTTGCCAAGTAAAGCTGAATCCCAACATCAATGTTACAAACAGGGAAGAAAGATAACCAACAGTAAATCTAGTATTTTTCCCACAAAATATGATTATTTGATATTAAAGCAGCTGTGATAGATCAGTAAAGGGCAATCAGGGTCGCAAGCCAATATTCCACTGTTATGTAGTTAATTTGTTTTTAAAAAATAACATAAGTACCTCTAAATGACCCTCAGTTGGCCCAGATTTGTGGAAATCCCTAGGGTGGCAGGAGTTTTAGGCATGATTGTTGCTCAGCCACATCCTAATTCATTCTGAAGTACTGGGGATGATAATAAGGATATGATATATATTTATATACACACACACACACACACATACCCCTATACTTATTAGCTGTGCATCTTGAAATAGCAATAGCTTTGGTTATTATGCGTGTTTAAGAAATCATCCCAACACAACATTACCCAGCAAAGCATTCCATAACCTCACTGCTCTCACTGTGGACAACAACCTATACTGCTGTTTATTTGGCTTTTACTTTTCCTTTAAGGTGCATATTTACTAACATTGGAGACAAGCAACACCAATGGTGTTGCCCATAGCAAGTAATCAGCTCTTTGCTTTTGTTTTCTAATTTTTTTGTAGGTGACTATTCAAATCACTGATTGGTTGCTGTGGGCAACATCACAGGTGATGTTTGTCTCCAGTGTTAATAAATACTTAATGTAGAAAATAATCACTATTATAAAATTAAATGGTATTTTATTAAACACACCTTTTAATATATATTTATTATATATATTATATACTGTATTGAGTTCTTTTTCTTTATGCTAATGATGATGGATGGTAAATGAACCTTCTATAATGCATGATTATTTTAAATGCCTTTCAGTAAGTACCAAGATGTGTAAGGACTCTTACACTACAGGAAAATTATTATTTCCTTTGTGCAGATGGCCATCTTTAAAGAAGTATTACGGACCCTTGGACTCTTTGGATTGGTTGGAAGAGTACAAAACACGATACAGTGCAGGGATATCAACACATGCCACTGTAGCAGCCTTCACTAAGCAGCTCGTTGTAGAACATGTAAGTCAGGTGTTCAGTATTTTTACAAAACATTTGACTCTTCTCATTTTTCATGTTACATTTTAGTAATTTTTTAAATTGTATTGCTCTTGCCTAAACAATTAAATTTGATTGTGCCTGGTAGAGGGTATATTTTAACTAAAGGACTGGTAAACTTTATTTTTTTTATTTTCTTCTACTCTACAAAGTAACACTTTAAAGGAGAAGGAAAGGCTGGAGGCACTTAGGGGTGCCAAACTTTAGGCACCCCAAGTGATTGTATCTACCTACCTGAAACCCCCAGTCCTGTGCTCCTATCAGCAAAAATCTGCACTGGTCCAGGGTTATACGAGTAAGCACCATGGTGCTACTTCTGTTTTCTTCTGTCTTCGATTCCCTCAGACTAACGCATGCGCAGTTTAACAAAAAAGCCGACTTTTTAGTTGAAGCTCGGCATTTCATTCTACTGCGCATGCGCAGCCACGCGAAGACAGAAGAAGACGGAAGTAGATCGAAGTAGATCTCTCTGTGGTGCTCACTCTTATAACACCGTGCCGTTGTAGATTTCTGCTGATCGAAGCACCGGCCCAGGGTTTCAGGTAGATAGATACAATCACTTGGGAGTGCCTCCTGCCTTTCCTTCTCCTTTAAAGAACAAGTACACGTTTTTTTTTT
>CM044431.1:180552603-180575566 GCA_024363595.1 Xenopus borealis | reverse complement strand
TTTCTGGTGATCTATCTGAAAACAACTAGTTGTTTGAAGGTGAACAACCCCTTTAACATTACATGTACATATGAGCTCCTCATAGACAAGGGCTGCTGTTGGAACAGGTGGAGTAGCACAGAGATATATCATGGTGCAACTAACTTTGACAACAGGCAGCTTCCAATAGGACCATATCAAGCACCATGGGTGTCTTTCTAAAAGATTTTACCAACTGTATGTAAACTGTGATTCTAATCCGCAGGAGCTCAAACATCTCAGACTATCTTTATGTTGATGCATTTGGAGGGGGGAGACGCCTGACTGCAAAAGAGTGTGAATGCATGATTGGGCAACATGTGACAGAAGAATTCTATTCAGCTGTCAATACCAAGGAAGTCATGCAGCGCATGGTGGGAAACCTTCTCAACCTAGGGAAAAGGTATGGACACAAAGCAAATACCTGTGAATAATTAGGTGGCACCATGATGTATAGTGCTGCTCTATTTATTTGGTTCAGACTTTGTAAAATGCAGACTCGTTCAAATGAAAGGGCAGCTCAGTACTGGCTGTTGATGTTTTCAAGCTGTTTCAGAGAGCATATGAATATGTTCTACTGCAACATGACTTGGCCAACAGAAGTTGCTGATCAAACGAAAACACTTCATTGCTACCATCTGTGTAACAATATATGGGTTAATTTCTCACACAGTACAATTTTGCTTACATGCATTGTTTGGTCATCTGCAGTGTTCAGCCATTTTGGGCTGCTGCCCAACAGGAAGTCATTCTTATGATACATCCTTAAGAAAAGGACCATTATGCAGTTATGTATTCTGAATTGCCATTTTGTTTCAGCCCATTTATTATTGTCTTTATCTAGAAATGCAGTGTATGCAGAAAAAACTGCTTTGTCTTGTCAGAATGACTCCTGTTATATACATTCTCTTTTCAGCCCATTAGTGTTTTGCTTAAAAGATTAAAGCGGTTTCTGGTTTAAAAAAAGATTTGCAAGCCAAATGCACATTTCTTGCAGTTACCACGAGGCTATGTCACCAGTGTCTAATAAACTGCTGTGTGCACCTGTCCAAGGAGGAAAACTTTTCATAAAACTTTACATAAATCTGTGTTGCCCATGCTGTGGCCCTCCAGCTGTTGTTCCACTACAACTCTCAGCATCCAGCTCACAGCCTGTTTGCATGCATTGGTCTGGATTGGGGTGTAATTCAGCAACAGCCAGGGTTGTAAGGATTGCACTTCCCTGTTGAAGATACACAAAATATCTAATATTCACGGCTAAATATGATTGTAAATAGTCGTTTAGATGAAAGTGGACCCGTCACCCCAAAAAAATATTCAAAATCATATTTTATTACATTATTCAAGCAAAATGAACATTAATTACACTATATAAATTATTTTAATCTTGATTTCTTCATTCTGGGAATTCATAATTATAGCAAGCAGACAGGAGCCATTTTGTGGACACTGTTATTAAGGCAAGCCTTGCATCATCTCAGAATCTTGTTTGTGCACCAGAATGGGGGACCTGATGTCTATCCCCATGTCCTGGCTACACAATTAAATGGTTAAGAGAACTGGGGGAATGTGTGGGGAGCAGTGGCATCTAGGAAGCGCTGAATGGAAAGTGAAAGTAATTATCTGCCCCGCCTCTATGCCTAATATTTGATTGACAGCTGAGATTTTTAAATGAGCTTAAAACAGCTATGAATGCTTTAATAAAAATTTGAAATTGGATTTCATGTTTAATTTGAAAAGGACTTTTATTATACAGATTTTTGTGTCTGTGTGACGGGTCCACTTGAAGGGTTTTGTAAATCTAAATTTGTACTTTGTTTTTTTCCCAAGACAGGGCAAAGACAGGAGCTTTATGCTGCTCAGAGTGTCCTTGGAGCTATACCTAGTGATGTACCCAGACAGTGTTCAGCACCTACTTCTCCAGGCCAGACTGTATTTCCACCTGGGCATATGGCCTGAAAAGGTACATAACCCCTGCACATTCATAGTCCAAAGCAAATAATAACAGCATAATTACAATTCTTTTCATCAGAATGGATTTCTACTGTTTGTTAAAGTTGTACAAATACCTTTAAAAAAAAGTTGGTATCTTCTGGATCCTGGGGGTTTGGGAGGCACTTTTTTCAAAAAGGTTGACTTTTGTAGCCACTTTAATAATTATGAAATAACTTACTATTTGAAGGTGCTGGACATTCTACAGAACATCCAAGCACTGGACCCTTCACAGCATGGTGCTGTTGCTTACTTAGTCCAGCATACACTGGTGCATATAGAGAAACGAAAAGAAGAGAATGCACTTGATTGCAAACTACGATCCAATGAGAACCACGTCTCCTACTCCATAGGGCTTGTTGTCCGGCACAAGAGGTAGGCAGAGGCAAATACTTCTGCCTTCTGTATGCTTCACTTACAGCAATGCTACTCCATAGTGTATTCACTTTATTAATAGCTTTTTGGCATTTTATTAATATATATATTTATAATATAAATATTACTGGTCTATATTGTTCACATATTAGGCTGCACACAAGAGTGCTGCATAAATTGTGTGCTAACCAAAAGGCAAATGGGGTTGATCACCTTTAAATTAACTTTTAGTTTGACGTAGAAAGTGATATTTTGAGACAACTTGCCATTGGTTTTCATTATTTGTGGGTTTTTTTTTGTGATTTAGCTTTTATTCAGCAGCTCTGCAGTTTGCAATTTTAAGTCAGATTACCCTAGCAACCATGTAAGGATATGAATAAAAGACTGGAATATGAATAGGAATAGGAGACGGCCTGCATAGAAAGATAAGTAATAATATTAAAAAGTAGCAATGACAATAAACATTAAGCCTTGCAGGGCATTTCTTTAGATGAGGTCAGTGACCCCCATTTAAAAGCTGAAAAGAGTCAGAAGCAGAATGCAAATCATTGCAAAACTATAAAAGAGAAAAAATGAAGGTCAATTGATTGAAAAGTTGTTTAGCATAAGCCTTTCTATAACATACTAAAAATAAACTTAAAGGTGAACCACTCCTTTAAGGCATTAAAGTGGATGCAATAAACATGCATACGCAATAGTTTTGTTGCTCATTTGTACTAGTGCCACGCACAAACTTTTAGGTTCCACTGGTAGAACGTTTAGGGTGTAGTGTGTGCATGTGCAGTGGTGCCCTGTACCTACTACCTGCCTTGACCAAACATTAAGTGCAGAGCTCCTATTGTGCATTTATATGAAATAGATGCAACTGAAGGTTGTGTAAATGTACCTCTATATCCTGTCTGCAGCTCACCTCTACCTTTGACAGCACAATTTGTGCCCATTTGTGTACAATTTTACAAACCGGTGCTACCTTTGTGCCTCCTGCATCTGGTGTAAACTTTTATTTTTGCTTAATTATGCTGGAGTTCTAGGTATTCATACATGAAACATCAGGAGGTCATGTAGGGGTAGTCCTCTTGTAGACAACCGGTATGAGATGAGACTAATTTTCCACATAATGTTTGTCTACTAATATCTGAAAACATACCGGGACACTGTATTTTACAGGTTATCATTTGGAATCCATCAAGTTGTGTTTAACCACTTACTGTAAGGGAACACAACAAACCAAAGCAAAATGCTGATTACATAGTAGTCAATCACATAGGTATTTATTGGATTAATACTAGAATATCACTCCACAATTTGCTTTCCTCTTATGCCTGTTTCCAACTTGCAATTTAAAATGCTCACTGGTTGTTGGGGGCCACTGACAGCCAAAAAAAAAGATTGCTCTGTGAGGCAATTTTTTTTTTTACTTTTTATTATTTATATTCAGACCATCTCCTATTCATCTTTTAGTCTCTCATTCAGATGATTTTAAGGGAAAATTGTAGCCTAGCTAATGGAGCATGGTTGAAAACAAAAATGAAGCAAATTATGTCATAACTGTATACATCATACTTAATATCATTTAAACCATTTTTTTGTTAAGATATTTGCATCCATATTCTCAGTCACTCACTTTCTACTTGTACAGGAAAAACTATTACAAAATATTAACTGTATTTGAAATATTTGAAATTGTTTGTTTTTTTTTTTTTCCACCTTCTGGTGGAATGGTTAGGTATGATTACAGCGGAGTCATTTTTGGCTGGGATCCTTTTTGCATGATGCCACCAGACTGGATTGACAACACGGATATACACAGCCTGCCTCAAGGAGCCGACCAAGCATTTTATAATGTGTTGCTGGAAGATGGCTCCTGCAGTTATGTAGCACAAGGTGAGCAGAGAAAAACTGTGCCAGCAGTTTCATTCCGAGCACAAGTAAGCTAATGAATTCTGACTGGAAAAATTTGATATTTAGAGCATAAACACAAAGGGAGCATTTCAGTTCCAGAAAAATATTTATTTAAACACATTATATATTTCACTGCTAGGGACATACTGGTTCTCATGTTTCACCTTTTTAGCACTTCATTAAGGTGATCAAAACATCATAGCTTAAATATATGGAAGAGGACTGAAGTTAAAGGTTCCAGTGAACATTTGTTGGATACTACTGTGTGGCTTGTATTATTACTGATTTATATGTTCATTATGTAAAGGGGCATTTGCCTAAATACATTATTTTATTGTTTATTAAAGGGGCATTATTACCCTGATTCACCCTATCCCCCAGTCCATCATCCTGATTGATGCAAACTGCCTTAGGGTTGGGGCAGACAGGAAGATTTAGTCGCTTGGCGATTAATCGTCTTTTCTGCGATGCAACAATCTCCCAGAACTGCCTGCTCCCTTCCCAAATCACCAGTCCACAGGTACACCTTTGTATGATAAGCTGTTCCGTATCTCGGAGCCTAAAAGCAGTTGCTAGAAAAGTAGGAGGGGTTTGCTTATATAGAGGGCATATCGGGGGACTGGTTGTTTGTACTGAGCAGCTCTTTCGATCCAGGAAGTTGGAATACGGATAGGTTAAACCAACTGGAGCCAGCTCTAACAACTCTCTAATTCTATATATTAATGATCACCTGCAGATCTTGCTGTAAAATAATCTGCTATTTTTTTTTTTTGGCTGCAGAGAATTTAGAGCCACATACATCGCCACTAGAAATCTCCCACCCAGAGATTGGCCTTTACTTTTCCGAGTTTACAGGCACGTACTACATTGCGAATGAAAACCTTCAACTCCAGTACCCAGAGGATACAGAATTCACTCAGTCCTTTCATCAGACCTCAACTAAACAGTCTCATTCTCCCCAGCATGAATCTTGAAACACATGTTCTTGTATTACTTTTGTACACATTTATACGCTGTATAGCTTCTACAGGAAACATAAGAGGGGAAAAGAATCTGCTGTTACAAAACTGAAAGCAGCTTGGGTCAAGATAAATTGGTGCTGCAGCAGAAAAATGCACAAATACCGCAATATAGCATTAAACACATTTCTGAACACGTCATTTATTCTTCAGCGGGAGATGTTTTAAAGTCATTATTTTGTCTAAGGCTACATTAAAAAAAAAAACATCAGTGCCAAGTTTATTGTATAAGTGCAGTGTCCTAAAGAACGATTCAAAGCGATATCCACATGTCAGGTACAGATGAGCAGATAGTTGGATACGCTTTCATTTTTAGGCAGTCTTAGTCCTTTAGTCTTTTTAAAATATGTTGTATTTAAAATGTATTGCAAAACACTTACCATGAATCTTGACTCTATAAGTCTATAAGCACTTTACCAAAAACTTTCCTTGACAGTTGGTTTAATGGTATAACCAGGCTAATGATAATATGGACTCTTCTTTATCTTGATTTATGTTCGTAACTAGTTTGTTTGTTTCTAAGTTATGGCAGGGTTGTCTAGCCTATGTCAATGATTGACATCCCTGATGTGTACATTGCCACTACAGACATACATTCATATGACCTAGGACCATTCACTTTCCTCATACTGCAATTATTAAATGTAAAAAAAAGGATTGAGTGCTACTTGGACACGGTGATATCATCTGTCACTTGCCTCTGTCTGCTCTGATCTGCAGTGCAGCTGCTTCTGGGGCTGTTTATTAATGCAATGCACTGTACCTGTCAGCTCAGCCAAGTGGATCCAGTTTCTTGAAAAAAGATTTATGTAACAATAGATGGGAATGACAATAAATATGACATTCCACTTTCATATCGCCAACGTGATTTGCCGTTGTCTCTTCTTCTTGTGTCATTTTCTTTCAAACAAAATGTAAACTGTAAACGAAGCTTGTATAGATTAATGAAACTGAACCACTCTACTAAGGACACATTTTCTGTACCAGTGTATGCACAAAGACCGTTTTTTTTTTATTATTTTTAGAAGCATATTTTGATGCATGTTGATACATTGAGATTGCATGAAATTAGAAATCCAGTGCTATCCTTTTGCACATGGTCAAATATACTGAGTTGCATAGTTGGTGTGGAAAATATACCTATATCTAAGTCCAACTTGGACTGTAGCTCTTGTTTACGGTGCTTCTAGAAAGCAGGGAGTTGCCTTAAGGGACTGAAGTCCACTAGCTTGAGCCTTCGGTGAGCAGAATGGATAAACTGAAATCTATAGATTTAAAGACTGACACTCCAAGAAAATATCCCCAGAATGTGCCTGTGATGGTATGCAAGTTTATTGTACATAATATGACGTTGGCTCAGCTGTACATGGTTTATACTTTTTAAGCCTGTGAGCAAGGGGAAGTGTAAGGCTGAGTTGATCTTTTAGTATCTACAATAAACATGGATGCTTTTACAAGCCTGTAAAATAGGGGAAGGGCAAGATACTGAAATGGTCATTTGGCAGCCAGTTTTTGCATTTTTTTTTGGTGCACCCTTAGGAATGAAATAAAGATCTCTTGATGTAATTTAATAAATGTTATAGACCCTTATCCTGATATGTATGCTGGCTGCTTTATACAACCCAGGAGTTGTATATATATATAATAAAACTGTAACACTGCTGCCTGCTTTGTACTGACTGGCTGTAGTGTGAGGGCACCTCTAACTAGACCTTCAACTGCAAACATTTTTAATCTCACAACTCGTTTATGTGGTCATCTTATACTGTAGTTCATTTTGTATCTTGAGCAAGGGGGCATTATTGGGCTGAAACAGGGAAGAACATTCCAACAACTGTTGCCACAAAGAAGGAAGCACAATATTGTTTAGATTGTTATTGTATACTGTAGCTTTAAAGTTAGTTTTCAGTGCCACCAGGGTCACTGGACCAAATCATTAAAGAATGCTCCAGACTAATAGTCTTCTTCCAACAATGTTTAGGGCAATGTTACACTAGTTGTGTTCTCTGCTGGAGGGACAAAATGCAAAGCATGGCAGTCAATACAGATTTCAGCATGGAAACGCAAACACATGCATTTTTGCATCAAAAGCCACCCTGTCTGTGCAGATGCCTTGCCTATTGGTGTACATTGTCACCATATGCTGGCATCTGCTAAATTCAGATTTTTCTATCGGATTACCAGTAGAATGCCATTTATCACTCAAGAGGGTTTATTTTTACTTTAAACAACTCCTGCAAACCCTTGGCATTAAAAATGGCATCTGATATGATGCTCACTATGACTAGTTTGGATGCTGACATTGTTTCTGAAGACAGATTGGAACTCAGCAGTGAGTGTTCCAGCTGAGGACATGTCATTTTAGATGGAGTATTTCGATGCTTCTGCCAACATATGTGTCCATAGTCTTTGGAAAATGGTTGCTATTCTCATATATCAGGAATTGTTTTCATGAGAAAAGATTAATGCCAGTACTTCTACACCTACATATTTATAAATAACCTCACCATCTACTTCTAAAACAGAAGTTACATGACTTTGCCAGTCTACATGTGGAGAAAAAAGAACTTTCATTTGAAAGACTGAGGGAAGAGTTAAACAATATTCAAAGCGTGTCACAGTTGAACAGAAGTCTGTGGAGTAATGCATAGTCTGTAAGGCATGAGCCATAAGCGAAGTACCAGTGGGTTAAGCAGATGCAGAGATGACCAATCTGGGTTGGGGCAGGCAGCAGAGGTTCAACATAACTTGGCCAAGGTTGGAATAGGCAGTTCACCACGGGATATCTGCACAGAAGGCTTGGCTTCAAGGAGAGACCAAAACAAGCAAGCAATTAATCAAAGCCTTTAACTTCCTTGGCATAATAATGTATGCACTATGTGTTTATTGGGCAGCAAATAGGCAAATGTGCACAATCAAGTGCCACCCCAACTTTCAAAGCAGCAATGAGCATGAAGATGGGCACCGGTAAAGTACTGTACATGTGATTTGATTGTTGTGCTCAAAAAAGTACAAGCAGAAGTATAAGTATACATTGTCTATAAGCAGAAGTATTTTTTCATTAAATGCTGGTGTTTGTTCTGTTTACCACAGCCCGGAAGAGAGAGAGGACAAAAGACAGGAAAAAATCCATATGTGTCAAAACTGAATTATAGTCATTTCCTTTTAGAATGATCATGTGTTATCCCATAAAATTGGGCTTGTTTTGGCAGCAGTAGATTGGTTGATTCATATTCAATACTCAGTGTACCCTGTCTGATCCAGAGAAGATTATATAATGTTGTGTACTGCAATGAAACCAAATGAGTGCTGTTGCTGCTATTGTATAAAATATCATCTTAGCCAGTACCAGTTACAGAGAGAGAGAGAGAGAGTGACTTCTATAGATTGGCAAAATGTCTTTAATACATCACTAGTGACAAGCAGTGACAAGCAATGTCTGCCTATGTTCCAGGGACTGCAGTAATGAGTCAGACAATAAAATAAGTGGACTAGGGGTATGCAGAGGAGCTACCAAGCCTTTTTAAATTATTATTGATGTATTTTCATACACAATCTGTTTTTCCACCAAATTGTTTCTGTGTGCAATTGTACAAACACACATGGAAAACCTTCCGCCAAAGGTTCTCATCTTTCCCATTGCCTCTGGCTCACCTACATAGCCTGTCTGATCTACCTCATTGTTACTGTATCACATGCAGCTTTCTAACCGGACCGACTCCAGCTCCTGTTACTGAGTGCCCTGACCAATCTGCTCTTCCGCTTTATTTTGTTAATTTCTGGTGTGCAGTCTGGTCTCCAACATGTTTACCAGAGATGCCCCAGGTTTGTCAGCATCTTTCCATGATAGAACAACAATATTTTGTACTGTATTTTCTTCTTTTAAATTTAATTGAAATGCAACATGCGATGATATAAACAAACTACAATGCATATTTATCAAAAGTAACTCAAAGCAACTGGACTTGCTGAGATATTTTAATGAATATACTAAATATAATAAATATACCATGACCTGGATGAATGAGAATCTTCATGGTCAAACTACAATGCAGGTATGAAAGCCTATTCCCAACCCCACATCCAATGCACAGTTGCAAAGCAGTCAATGCCCTCCACTCAATGATTCTTCATTGATCTACAGGAAGAAGTTTAAGCCGTGCAACAAAGTTCGAGACAAATAGAAGTGCATACTGTAGTGCAGGAAACTATTGTGTGTTTTGGCTTTTTATTTTATTGCTGAACTTATTTGTTGAACAAAATATAATCATGAAACACAGCGCAACCGATGAAGAGAAAGAAAAGGAAAAAGATAATCGTGTACTTAAGAGTGCATCTTTCAATGAAATAAAGAAAACTTTGCAGATGAACAGACACAGACTGGTCACAACACAGTAGGTAAGTACAAAATCAATATTGCATTTGAAGTCATCCTGTACCATCCCTTCAAAACCCTGTAGCTAAGGTTTAGAGTTAATCAGTCTAAGGGCCCTTACACACGGGCGTTTTTAACTGTGCTCCCCTGCGTTCCGTTTTTCTGCGTTCAGCCGCAGGGGAGCGCAGGTATAGACGCACTCAATTATTTTCAATGGGGCTGTACTCACGCGAACGCATGTAGGCGCCAAATGCAGGAAAAATGCAGCATGTTGCGTCTGAACTTGCGTTCGGCGCTTACACGCGCCTCGTGGGTACAACCTCATTGAAAAGAGGTGCGTCTAGACCAGCGCAGGTCCAAAACGCCCGTGTTTTCAGACAAATGTTACATTTTTCTTGAGTACAGAAACAGGTGCTATGCTAAATTGGGCTTATTTAAAAAACACTAGGCAAATCTGCAACCAGGCAGTAACCCAAATCCTTTTTTTAGCGTTCATTGATCATCCTACAGCTGGCTGACAAAAGCTTATCACTGACTGGTTGCTATGGGTTACTGCCCATGTGCAAATTTGGCCGGTGTTTATTATTATAATTAGTTGTTATTGTTACACCATAGTACTTAAAGTGGCAGTATACCTGCTTGTATAAAACGAATAGGTCTTGTGCATAACTTTTGGCCTATTTTGAAGTACAAAGTTGTAGGAAATACGTATAGTTTTTATTTCTTTCACAGAGCAAAAGTTTGATATCAGAATAATTTGGTTTAGTCTTGACAGTCAGACGTTCTGGCTCCTACCACGTGTAATATATTGGCCTATTTTGGTGTTAAAAGGATCCTGTCATGGGAAAACATTTTTTTTTTCAAAACTGATCAGTTAATAGTGCTGCTCCAGTAGACTTCTGCACTGAAATCCATTTCTCAAAAGAGAAAACAGATTTTTTAATATTCAGTTTTGAAATCTGACATGGGGCTAGATATTTTGTTAATTTCCCAGTGCCCCTGGTCATGTGACTTGTGCCAAAACTTTAGGAGGGAACTGCTTTCTGGCAGACTGATGTTTTTCCTTCTCAATGTAACTGAATAGTACACAGTGGGGCATGGGTTTTTACTATTGAGTGCTGTTCTTAGATCTACCAGACAGCTGTTATCTTGTGTTAGGGAGCTGTTATCTGGTTACCTTCTCATTGTTCCTTTGTTAGGCTGCTGGGAGGGGTGATATCACTCCAACTTGTAGCATAGCAGTAAAGAAAAAAGTAAAGACTTGGGGCAGCTGGGAAATCGACAATATGTCTAGCCCCATGTTAGATTTCAAATTGAAATATAAAAAAATCTGTTTGCTCTTTTGAGAAATGGATTTCAATGCAGAATTCTTCTAACTGATGCATTTTGAAAAGAAAAAAAACATTTTTCCCATGACAGTATCCCTTTAAGGATAGATACTTTTGATGAATTATCTATAGCCTATTTTTAATGTGTTTCCAAAAATGTTTAATTACTAAATGTCCAATATTGTAAATATTGCAAAATGCTTGCAATTATAGCACTGAGCAATAATCACCTGCAATGCGCAGTAAACATGCAACACAATATTCTCTATGCTTTTTTCCCATTTTACATCTGTTTGTTATAGGCTAATATTAGTGTGAGGAAAGCTATACTGCTACCTACAACCAGCGACTCTAAACATAATAAAATATGTTTTACATAATGAATGCCCTTACATAATGAAAAAAGAATAATTTTAAGCAACTGTGCACTACAGATTTTAATGTATTTACAGTTAAATATAATTGCTATTGAAAGCAGTGTTCCGTCTGTTTGTATTCTCTGCACTCCTGGATCTGACTTCTGCAACAATGTAGCAGAAGCTAAAAGAATGGAGCAGAACTGAATTTTGCTACACTCAAAAGTGTTAGAACCAGAGAACAGAAAGGGATAAACAAATACAAAGAAGTTTAAAACCATTTGGCATAGCAACCCAACTCAGACCTTCCAATTCCAGAGCAATACTCCCCTTTCCCAAGTATTTAGTATCTGTGCAAGTGCATATATTTTAAAAAAAAAATGGTTGTTAGTTACAATACAAATTTATGATCATCTGAAATAACACGTCAAGTTAAACCCCAACCCAGGTCTTGCTTATATATAGGGGCATGTGATACTGATGCACAGGTCTCCTTCACTGTTCTACAAGCCATAATAAAGCAAGACAAATAATTGTGGTTCATCTTGCATTATGATGTGTGATATTTGTCAGGCTACTGAACCCTCCCCCCAGGACATGGGTTTTAAAATGAATGTTTCAGGATATTGTGGTTGTTTTTATAATTTTTTTTGTTTTCCTTTTTTAGCTGCAGCTTCCTGTTTCTTGTAACAGCGGTAGTGTATGTACAATTATCCTTCAGTCATCAGCAGACCTTTATTCCCTGTCAACAGACAAACAATGGGTGAGGAGTTCAAAGATGCCGTTGAATGATTTAAATACCCAAAGTTGCCAGGCAAGGCAAATGATTTATATAGATATTTCTTCTCCTTTGCTGTGGGTGCAGCAAAAGGAAGCTGACAATACAGCAGTGGGCAGTTATAGTATCTATAGCAAATATTCCAGTGTGAGCGTGTGGTATCATTCACAACTTTCTTTGGAAAAGGGCACATGTATTAAGTACTGCAGACATATGCATTAGCACAGAGATTTGGTGACAAAGCCATATGGATAACATCTCTGACTTTATAGATGTGATTATCCTCATTGTATCAACCATTCATTAGTGATTGGTCTGTGAATATAAAGCTAGACCCCAGATAAAGCAAGACATCGGTGGTGTGCTATATTGAATTTGTAAAGAATCCATCAGATCACTGCCAATTACAGGGCTGCTATTTTCTGTATAATGAGATCCACTGGATCACTTGCACTGCAACACAACAAAGCCTATGGATACCATTAAAGAACTAGCTGGATTCTTATACAAAACAGAGCCAGTAGAGATCACTAGCTGAAATGTTATTTACAGTACAGAGCATAAAGGGATCATTAGATCGTTCCCTGGAATGAGCTTACTCAGAGCTACAGGATTATAGTTGGATTGTTATACAATACAAATGCTAAGGGGAGATCGCTAGCTGACCTGTTATACAATACAAAAGCTAAGTTGGATCTCTAGCTGGCCTATTATACAATACAAAGGCTAGAGTACCCGCTGGTTACCCACAAAAACCAGCAGTACACTCCGGGTTGCAGGTAGAAGTTTCGGGAGCGGGTATAGACGTGGATCTCCTGGTTTGAGGGTTACTGGTCGGGTCATGTGTCTTCTCAATAGCGACTTTAACTCCTTTTTTTCTGATCACGCCTACTTCTAATGACGTCATTTCATGTTTCTTGATAGTCAGCAGATTGGGTGCGGATAAGGTACTTGCGGGTCGGGTAACGGGACCAAGCGGGTTTCGGGTTCGGGTGCAGGTTAGGTTTAAAGGACCAGTAACATCAAATTTAAAAAAAAAAAAATTTGTTAGTATACAACGAAAAATAAACACCAAGACAAATTGAATAATAATAACTTACAGAAACTCTGTTTCCCCCTCTTCAGAAAAGGCGACAGGGCGACCATCCATGCTGCAGCGTGGTTCTCAGTGGCCGGGTGATTGGATCGTGTAGGTTGTGATGTGGCGGTTCTGACTGTGGAGACAACATGGTTAAAAGTCAGAATGTTGAGTGCAGCATGGGAAAGAGAGCCGAGCAGGGGGCTGGAGTGAGTGGCTGAGCCCAATCAGACTGCTGGGTCTGGTCTGCAGCTACACTGGCTGGAGGGGATAAGGACAGACAGTTTCCTCTGTACTCTTACCGGCAGCACCACTCTTTTTGCGCAAACTCTAGTCTGTTCTAGATGTATGGGTAGCTGGGCACAGCAGCCAGGCTGTGCCAATGATGAGCGACTTGCTGTAGGTAAAGTCTGGGTCGCTTATAGGTGCCTGTGGGAGGCAGAGGGGAGAGGTCATGGTGTTCGGGCCATTGCATGATGCTGTTGCTGCTGGACACCAGGAGGAGGATGAAGGAGATGCCTGTCAGGGAATAGACAGGGAGGAGAAATCGATCACTGCAGCATGGATGGTCGCCCTGTCACCTTTTCTGAAGAGGAGGGGAGGCAGAGTTTCAGTATGTTATTTCTTAATAAAGGCTTTGCTATTTAAAAGTTTAATTTGTCTTGGTGTTTATTTTTCATTGTATACTAACAAATGTTTTTATGTTACTGGTACTTTAATAAATTGGTTCTGCGCAGGACTCTAACAAAGGCTAGTGGAGTTCACTAGCTGGGCTGTTATACAATACAAAAGATGGGTGGTTATCACTAGATGGCTTGTTATTTGTTACATGCAAAAGCTTCACCTGTAACTACAGATCTTTCTATATGTCTTATTCACCTGTCCAAACCTTCTGCTCCCTGCTAGTGATGGGCGAATCTTTTGCGAATTTCTTTAGAATTCAGAAAGCGCTGTCTCATTTTGAACACTGTGTCCATTTTTGGACACCGGCGCCCATTGCCGGCGTTGAAAAAAATGGACGCCGGCGTCCAAAAACGGACGTGCGCATCCAAAATGAGACGAGGCGAACATTAGCGAATTGCGGGTATTCACTACTCCCTGTCTAATGTCTATAGAGTGAAATTAAACAAAACCAGAGGACATCTACATTACATTACATAATGTAACATGAACTTGCCACCAAAGGATCACTAACAGATTTCTGCTTAAACAAATGCAACATGACTTGTTTCCTAATGATCATTAGTGCACTTCCCCTTTTATTGACTTGATGAACGTATACACTTCTGCATCTTACTCACACTGGCTCCTTATGAACATGTTTTGACAATATTGTTTTGTACTAAGATGAGGATATGTCCTAAACAGGAATCCCTAAGACTAACTAGTACTAATGAAGGCCACAAGAAATGTGACAGGAATTACCGGCTTTCTCCTACTGATCCTAGAAAGGAAATGTCTCTCTCTCTCCAGGAGTTTATTCCCCCATACACACTAAGTGCACTTTTTTTATTTCCAGCTCAAGGGAACACAGAGCTCAGACAGCACACATCAAAACAAATGCATCACTCCTTGGCTGTAAAACCAGTCTTCTGATGAGAAAATAACCATATGCAGCAGTTTCACAGACAAATACATGCTTCATTCTGATTATAAATCTTAGTGCAAGAAATGCACAGACAGAGTATGCCAGTGTGCAAGACCATCTGTGCTAAATGGTATTTTGCTGATTATTTATTCCAGAAATTGCTGTAGGGGAGTGTTTTTCCATAGTGTATTATTATACATATCTTATAGTAATGACCCCCTCTATTGTAGGGGTCACTAGCAATACATCCCTTGCTTTATGTAAAAAGCTGCTAGGTGTAGGTAGCATTTAGTAGCTGAGCTGGTGTGTGTGTGGGATGCTGGGTAATGTCATCCTAAAAATAGTTGAGAATTTGGCATTAGCTTTCCCCACTCTTTACAGATGAAGTATTCCCTTAATAACAAAAGTAAAATTTTTACACTCACTTGGCTATTACTCTTTGTGGAACTACTGTTGAATGTTGCTATATCTCCACCCCTAATTCCTTAAGTAAGGGCTGATTCCATAATTCCCTTGGCCTTTGGTATTGCTATATGTGCAGCATGAGGCATATGTCTTTTGTCTACATTTCTATCCACAGAAAGCACAGACTACTAATCTATGTCCTGTGGAATTGGCTACATGTGCCATGTCGCCCTGTTATATAATCTAGAGCCTCTCACTGATCTGGTATGTATAAAAAATGGTGTCTCTGTAGCAAATTACATTGAATAATATTGTATGAGTCTTACTGGTACATCCTTTCATAAATCTACTTAGAGTTCCCCTTCATCTTTATATTATATACTCAGCATGAGACCAGGGTCTTTCACATACCAACACACTATTACAGTTACCCCAGTTCCAGTGACTCTCAGCATGATCAACAGTCTATTCACTGACTAGTGGGTTTCCCTTTTCAAGTACCTGGCAGATACCTCACATTTGCAGTTTTTAGTGGGTCACATTTCCAGGCATTTGCACCAGGAACCACTAAATTCTACTTCTGGAGTGTTATACCACACAGAACAAATGGAGATACATTAAGTCCATGGCCTGATGTACTGTACAGGGGCTATGATAATGGATTCATCCTATGTATTTTGCTGGTACTTTTAATTTTAAATCATCTCATGTGTAGAACATAGACATGTACTGGGGACTCTGCCTAATACACTCAGCAGATCACAAATCTGACTCTGGCTTAGCCTAAAGGTTGTCATAGATGCAACAATTACGATCTTTCCTGTGACCATGGTTCATTTTCAATACAGATGAGTTTGAGCTGAATCTTCGGATATACAGTTAGAAACAATAGAATTTTACCTGTATGTGACGATTCAGCACTAACAGTGGCCAATGTTTGGTTGCCTTCAAAGGAGCCCAATCAAATTTTTCCCAACCTGCCCGATCGACGAGCCGTTATCCAAGTCTTCTGCTGTTATCCAAGTCTTCTGCCGATATTGGTTATTATGTAAATAATCACACAGCCTGTCCTATATATACCATCAGAATCCTCTAGCGCCCCCCTATACAGGAGTAAGTTTTTGCAGCGCTCTTATGACATACTGAACAGTTATGTAACTAGCTTTCCTCTTATGACTGATGACTGTCCCATTGCTTTTAATAAGTGACAACCTACTTTTAAAAAGTATCTTTTTAGAATCCATTTTGGGGGGAGGTGGGGGCAGAACAAACTTTTAATACCTTGTTAAATGTGCATCCATTAGAATATCACATTATTACAGTGAGAGATACCAAACTTATCAGGAAACCTAAACAACTGTCTTATTGATGCAATTAAGCACAACGCACAGATGCAAAATATTCTACTTTCTGCAAAGGATTAGGGATTTTAAATAAATATTTATAAATGTTACAAAATACCCTTTCAGCTAAGACAAACATGACTTTGTAAAACATAACTGAGCAGATTCTATTGCATATTTTAATCATTTCATTTCTATCATTAAAGATAGACTTTTCACTAATTCAACTTTTTAATGCTTAGAATAAATAAGTGTGGCATGCTTTCTGCTGGCCATCTTCATTCAATGAACTACTAGCAGGATGTATATAGCTTATATATATGTGTGTGTTTATACAGTATATCTATGTATATTGTAAGAGGAGTCCTGGAAAAGATCCTGATTACATGCAATTTTCAACAATGTTGAACCTGGTAAACTCCAGGGAATGTAGCTGCAGCAAGTAAGCTGTGTTTGTGTACTGGCTCGGATAAATGTGTCCCTGACGTGAATGGAGGAGAGCAGGTTGGGCCCTCCATTGCAAACCCCATTTATGGTTTTTCAGCTGCTCAGTCATAGGTAGCTACCTGATCAGGCTGCCATTAAAAAGAGGTGTGGGCAGGGTCAAACTGGGTGGGACACCGTAAAAAAAACTTGGTGGGACCCGCTGACCCAGACCAGCTCCCTGCCCTTGATGCCCCTGACCACACTCTAAAGGGGGCTGCGATGGGGGGTTCAGAGGGGCTTTTCTGCAGGAGGGCCCTGAGACAGCAGCCTGGCCCCCAGTTTGACCCTATTTATGGGACTACACCTCAGTGCCCCCGGGATACCTCCTTATGCTGGAGGGAGGTGTGTGTGTGAGTAGCTGGGAAGTACAATGTGTTCCCACACCAAGCTGCGGTAATTGTGAAGAACAAGTGACTGGAGAGAAACAGATAACCCCTCCTAAGATACAGTATGCTAAAAAAACAGAGGATTCTGGGACTTATTCTGACCAAGTGCTGAATGTTACTGTAAGCTCACGGAATCCACAACAGACACATCATACAAATAAATTGTGCCCAATGGCATTTGATTAGTTTCCTCACAAAACAGGGCCACTTGTGGACTAACAGCAAAAACCCATAAACTGGGGTCACCCCTCACGATACTTCCTTTTGGGGGGTTGATCAGCCTCCTGGCTTTTCCTCAATGTCTCACTCAGAAACACGCCGTCACTAGGTCACATCTCCCTCTGCTCCTTGCAGTGGCAACCAGCCCCTGTGGGAGTTCCTAACACAGACAGGTAACCTTCCTGCTCAGAGAGACCTTCCTAATAGTCTCACTAGAATGAAATAATTTTCCACAGGACAGCCTTCCTGTGGAAGAGCTCCAATATGTGAGCTGGACTACTGGATTAGAGTACCATACCTCCTAACTGTCCCTTTTTGAGAAGGACATTCCCTCTTTTGACAGCTCAACCCGCAGTCCCTGATTTGTACTGAAATGTCCCGATACAAATTTTCTAACTTAATTGGCCAGAATACATACCTAAGATACTTTTAATACTGTAAGATACAGTTTTAGATAAGATAAGAACTAAGACTCACAGCTTAAAGGATAAGTAAACATTTAAAATAAGTGGATGTTAAACTGATGAGGGGGCTATTCTAAGAACCTTTGTAATTTACATGCATTATTTATTTTCTTTTAATTCAAAGATATTATGGGATATCTGTACTGTTAATACGAATTAATTTTGTTCCAACAGCGCCACCTGCTGGTCATTTTCCCACCAGTCTGACCACCAAGTAGTCAAGGAAGTTGTCAGGAAAAAGAAAGAGGCTGCTCTGATGTTCTTCTGTTTAGGAATAAAATTAGAAACATTTCTGACATCTTTCCTAAGCAGAAGAACATCAGAGCAGCCTCTTTCTTTCTCCTGACAACTTCCTTGACTACTTGGTGGTCAGACTGGTGGGAAAATGACCAGCAGGTGGCACTGTTGGAACAAGATCATTCATATTAACAGTACATGTATCCCTTAATATCTTGGAATTAAAATAAACTAAATAAGGAATGTTAATTGCAAAAGTTCTTAGAATAGCTCCCTCATCAATTTTACATTCACTTATTTTAAAGGTTTACTTATCTTTTAAAGGGCACCTAAATTAGCAGAACTGTAATAACTGGAAAAAAAACTACAGAAATATGTTCAAATTTTCATAACCAGCCAAATTTTGTAAAATGGACATGGTAATTAGGGGGTGTAGCCATAAAATGGGCGTGGTAAAGAACATTTTCACAGCACTAAGCACGCCAAAACATGTTGTCCCTCTTTCTGTTTCCAAAATGTTGGGAGTTACGGAATACCTGGAATGCCTATTCCTTCTAGAATACTCCAACAACATCCATGATCTGGCAACTAAAGTATTTAAACAGAGAAACCACTGTTTAGTAGCACCTTTTCTGCAGATTACATCTCCTACTGGGGAAAAAAGTAAAGGAAAAACACCACTTTTTTACAAACCTCTTTGGTCATTCTACCACAGTACATCGAGGATGGAATCCCTGTACAGTACTTACCTTGTACAGTCTGTGCTGCTCTTTGAATCAGATAGCTTGAGAATGGACCTTTGTTTCTCAGTTTTGCCTGTTATGGCAATTATGTGAATGGGCATTTTGGCTAAATTTTAATCAGATTAGATCATATTCTTTTTCTGACTTTCCATCTGCATGCAGCTGTTGCTCTGTGGGGCCCCAAAAATATCAGGGCCTACAATGGATGCTTCTGTTTTTGCCCACCATGACAGCTCTGCTCCATGCACTTGAACTGTTAACTTCAACTCCCACATTCATCTGTAATAACAGAATGACGGTACTGCTAGTTATACTAGCCCATGGACTGACTGAAAGCAGGCAGCAGATCAGGAATAGGGGACTTTTGGCACTGCAGATATTGCATTGCTGGTGAAGGGGATGAAATGAGTATAAACTGGAGTTATAACCCAGCTTTAGCTGCTGCTGAACTTTTCAAATTACTGCACATTGTGTTCTTAAGTTAAATATGGCTCTCTCTTGTTGCACGTGCCCTGTCAAGCAATAAGAACTAAATCTGCCGGAGGGGGCCATTCTATAAACTGATTGGCTTCTGCATACAAGCCGAGCAAACACAGAGTGAAGAACAAAGCACATGATAGGAGTTTTTCTTTGTATGACAGCGGCAAGGAGAAAGGGAAAAGTAAGAAAATGTGTTTGATTTATTTGCCTTGCTGAGTAATTGTTGCCTATCCCTTTTAATTGATATACATTAAATCTATATTTCACTTTCTCATGCTGGACAAAAGATCTGCGCTGTGTGCAGTGTGTTCCTGATGGGAAGGACATAAAGCCTTTAAGCATAAGACTGGATAGATAACACTGCAGGCAAGTTGTGTATCACAGCCCTTTTTCTCTTAGGTTTGTTATATATAAAATGGCTTCAGACCATTTGTGTTGTCTTGGCTGAAGATGACCGCTCTTTCAGGCTTAATGTTACCTTTACAACTATGCTTATCCACAGTGAGGGTGTGTAGTAGCACATAGACCCATGTCTTGCCCTATGGCTGGCCTGGAAAATGAATACAGGCACTGTATGGTACCTGTTATCCAGAATACACAGGGCCTGAGGTTTTCAGGATAATGGATCTTGCTGTACTTTGGATCTTTTAAGTCTACTAGAAAATGGATATTAAAAAAACCCATAGGCTGATTTTGCTTCCAATAAGGATTAATTATATCTTAGTTGGGATCAATTACAAGAGAAAAGGGAAATCATTTTTCAAAATTTGGATTATTTGGATAAAATTGAGTTTATGGGAGACGGCCTTGCCTTAATTCAGAGCTTTCTGGATAACAGGTTTTCAGATAAAAGGTCCCATACCTGTATTGCCTTATAAACACAGCTTAATGATTAATGACATGACCCACTGAAACTTCTATATTATGAAAAACAATATACTACACTTAGTTCAATTAAGAAGGTATTAGAAGTAAGTTACCTGGAAGATTCATAGCCTGTATAACAGCAATCAGCCTGATGCCTTGTGCCTTTGAAGAGTGAAGCAGTTGCTGGGTGAAGGCAACACCCCAGAAGATGTCTTTGCTTCTTTGCTACTTCTTGCTTGGGGGTGATGGGTGCTTCCAAACAGCATTTGTAAAAAAAAATTGACTTATTTGTGTCATTATACACATTATTACTAGGGGCCGTCTATAGTTCTGTCCCCAAAATGAAGTGACTTATGTGATGGTAGTGGAAGAGGGACAGCATGCAAATGGATCTATAAGTAGAGGTGAAGTTGGCACCGATGTTGATGGCAGTTGTATGAGACAAGAGGCACAATCAATAGTTTGAGCCAAGGCATACGGTCCCCAGTTATTGCTAACACTCTCTGTGGGTATGGACAAGACCACAGCTGCTGGATTGCTACAATTTTTCATGTCAGTTTGTTCCTGCACAGTACAACATCTGTTTTCAGTAGTATGGTAAAGTAAATTGTATGTCATAAATTGCATAACCAGGGCTACTGTAACCCCTTGGATTCCTTATCAGCCTGCAGGCAGTTGTGTGCATAAAGTGTCATTATCTACAGTATTTCTAGCATGTGTGACATTGGCAACCGCAGACCACGCACTATTTGTAGATAAAACCAAAAAAAAAACAGACAAAGGCCTATAGATGATTAATGAGAAAACAGAAGTTGTGGTTACAGGTAGAAGGATGTTACAACACAGACAGGTTTATCAATCACCGCATTGCATGGAGATTTGGACTCCCTGTAAGGTGCTTCTTTAGGTGGGGGAAGATTTTTTCACTGGCCATCCCTGGTCAGGATTAACTGACGAGTATCCCTCCCTCGCACAGATGTGTCCACTAGCAGCGTTTAAATCCCCGCCTACCTACTTCCTCCCAATCTTCTTTTTTTTCTCTCTGTGGTGTCTCCTGCAGGAGAATAATTTTTTTGTGGCTCATCCAGTCCTCTTTATTGCTGGATTCTGGGTGCAGTTCTGCCTCTCTCTGCCAGAAGCTCCAGGATACAATTCGCCTTAGCGCATTCGCTCTGGAGGTCCCTCCTAGCGGCTGGGGACATTGGTGTCTGTAGGGCTGGCTTCACAGTTACGTGATCGTGCTTTGCTCGAGGCAAGTAGTTATTTTCTCTGCTTCTTGGAAGGCTAGACAGCCTAATGTGTTCAAAGGGTTTGTGGATATGGCCACTATGGCATGCTTTTTGGGAAGGTCTTGGAGGAGATAATTACTAAGTCATCAGGAGGGAAGAGTATCTATCTTCCCTAAGTCCCAGATGTTTCAGAAACCCTCCTAAGCATCAGGATCGTTTCATGCCCAGACAAAGAGATGATACAAGGTCTTATAAACCAGGCAAGTAGTTTTTTTCTCTGCTTCTTGGAAGGCTGGACAATCTAATGTGTTCAAAGGGTTTAAATCCAAGGAATCTAGATCCACCAAGGGACAATCCAAGCAACGATGAGATGAGGCCTGCCCAGGCTCCACTGGGGGAAAGATTATTAAAATTTGCAGGGGTCTGGACAAGGGAGACAGAAGATGCTTGGGTAAAAGCTATTAATACCCAGGGATAAAGGATAGAGTTTCTATGGAAACCCAGATACAGTCATTTCATCCAAACCCTGGTCCCTCAGGAAGAGGACAAGAGGGCTATCTTGATGGAATATATCCAAACATTGCTTATGAAGCATACAGTAGTTCCAGTGCCCAGGTCTCAACAGAGGAGGGGTTTCACTGTCCTCTATTTTAGTATTAAAAAAAGTCTGGCGAGATGAGACCAATTTTAGATCTCAGAAAGCGGAACATGAGAGTCAAGATGGAATGTCCAAGTGCAGGGCCTCAGAGGCATCTTACCTACACCTCATCTGGTCATGCCCCTTAATCCAAGCCTTCTGGTCGCAGGTTCTCAACTATATTCAGAATAAAACTGCGCTACCTAAATTAATAACCCCTCAGGTATGCATTCTTGGTGTAATAAATGAAGTCACCCCAAGGGTGGCCAAAAGCATACTTTTACGTACACTACTGTTCAGACTGTCAGCTCCGCAGGATAGGGAGTGATGTCAGTTATGAATAATTTCTGTGGAGTGTAGGGAAATATGTTGGTGCTATATAACCAAAGAATTACAGTTTTTTGAGTGGGACAGTCCTCCTTTTGATAGCTCAACCCACAGTCCCGCATTAGTATTGGAAAGTCCCTATTTCTCTGCACTGAATGGGAAAAGTCCCTATTTCTCTTAACTGAATGGGGAAAATCCCTATTTCTCTGCACAGAACAGCCAAAAAAGATACAATGTTTCTAACTTAATTGGCTCTTGGTAGAGAACCCTAAATAGATACATTTGTAACAATTTTGTCCCTTGGGAGAAGTTACACTCACAGCTTAAAGGG
>CM044431.1:180511176-180521918 GCA_024363595.1 Xenopus borealis | reverse complement strand
ATGTTATAGCTTTATATATCACATTAGGGGGCAGATTTATTAACAATCGAGTTCTGTTTTCCAAGAAGATTCGAGTTTTCAAGGTTATTGGTCAAAAATCAATTTCTGTAAAAAAAAAAAAACTTGAAATTTTCGAGATTTATTATACCCCGACCCTGGAAATAGTTGGAATCCAAAAATACACCACCTGTCGAGGCCATGTAGGATTCAATGGCAGAGGTCCCATGAACCATTTGAAGATGTTAATAGACATCATTAAAATGAATAGCCTTCGTTATGTGCAAGGGGTTTTCCCGAAAACTCGATTCATTCAAGCAATTCAAGTTTTTTTGCCGACATTAAATAGATTGACTCAACAGGGCAGACTAAACACAGCTTTTCTTTTCCATTCAGTTCTCTTCAACATGTACGATTCAGACAACGATAGCAAGATTACCCTGGAGGAATACAGAAAAGTAATGTATACATTTAATCTGTTCTGCACCTGCCTTATATACCGGGAAGCTGTCCCACGCTAACACTGTTTTGTACTGGCTCAGGTGGTAGAAGAACTCTTATCTGGAAATCCTAACATTGAAAAGGAAATGGCAAGATCCATTGCAGATGGAGCAATGCTGGAAGCTGCCAGCATTTGTGTTGGGCAAATGGTAAAGTATCATATTATAAGAAAAATATGAGCCATTTGGTCGTGTGTCCTTCGAAGTGTACATAGTACAAGACAATATCAGTGATGCAATAGATATAAGGAACCTTCTACTTTCTGGGTTCCACATGTGGGATTTTAAAACTTGAGTATGCATTTACAGGTTTATTAAAAACCTTTTTTAAAAAAAGCCAATATTTTTAGTGAGCTTTGGGTATGCAGGGGGAGAGTGTAACTACAAGGGTTGTAGGGTCCCTAGAGAAATTAGATCTCTTTTGCCAGAAGAAGAAATATCCACTTGTGATTGTTTGGTTGTCTCCCCCCCCCAATTAGCACATAAATAGGTACATGGAAACACTGCAATTAAGTCTCTATGAGAAACAAGAGCTAACCTTGACATAACTACAGTATAAGCTAGGTTTCAAAGGGTACCTGGCAAAGCAAAAAGACATTTTCCCCCAAATCTCAGGTTGAGACCCACTAGACATTTCTCAAGGTCTACCTTTGTGGGCCCATCTCCACAGAATGAGGTGGAATTTAGCTTTAATATAATCCACTCCTTGTGACCAATTAACGGTACAAAGGACACAGACTTGCAGGGACATGGGCCTGATGTAACTGTATAGAGAGGTACAAAAAAAAGACTAAAGAATCACTGGTATTCTCCTGTACTGTGCACAATGCTTAACAAGGATTTAAATGTAAAGATGAGTGTACAATGCACAAGCTGCAAGGAACCTGACCATATATTATTCCCAAACTGGAGTAGGCAAGTTATAAAGGGCAATGTCATATTTAAAGGAAAACTATACCCCGAAAATGAATATTTGAGCAATCAAATTAAGTGACATATTTAAGAATCTTACCAAACTGGAATATATATTTAAGTAAATATTGCCCTTTTACATCTCTTATGAAAATGGTTTATTTACATGAAGCAGGGTTTTACATATGAGTTGTTTTATGCAATATCTTTTTTATAGAGACCTACACTGTTCGAGGGGTATAGTTTTCCTTTAAGTGTCTATCCTATGCAGGACTGGACTGAGAATTAAAATAGGCCCTGGCATTTCAGGTACACAAGAGGCCCATCAGCCCACATAGAGGCCCAAACAGCCCCCACCAGCCCACTAAACACTGACTTTCTATGGGACCTTATAGCAGCCCCTCTGGCATTTGCCCTAACCCACAAATGGCCAGTCCGGGCCTGATCCTATGCCATCCTCTGCATTAAAAACTAATGTTCAGTTCCTTGGTACAAAATTTGTGCTACATGCTGCATGGAATCCAGATAAGTGTTCAAATAAAATCCAAAAAACAAAGATGGGTGGAAGAGAAATACTCGGAATCACCTATTTTACATTATTCAGGGAGGCAAGAAGTGTACATTATTCCAGCTGCTCCGATAATGAATCAAATCAATGTTCTGCAAAGTGACATTAAAGGGTATTTGAACATGACTCACTGATAAGGAACTGATAAAGGCAATAAAAGCCACAATATAGTCAGTCATGGTGTTTGTTCAGTGTCAGGCCCAGGAATTGCCTGAAGGATTTTACATTTAGCCATTTTAATGGTCTCCTTGCAGTGTATTAATTTTATTGTGTATGATTATCTAAATGCCTGGAATAGGATTCACTGTTTGCTTATAGTTATACTGATGTGAGAAAATCAGCGGGACTAGAGTGCAGTCTCTGGAAAAATATTATTGCAAACTCTCCTATGTTGTACAAATATAAATCTAATTTTATCCCCATATGGACCCACCAATGTTAAGCAGTGTGTGTCAGTTTGCTTTCATACCAGACACACGCCTAAACCTAAAGCAGTGTAGAAGATTGACCCTCTGCTGTATTCCGCACAATACAATCAATAATAGCATCCTATAGCTCTGCAACATCACCTGTAGCCACTGGGCTTGTGCCCAATAATGTTGTCCTGAAACCCATTTATTCAGGTATTTCAATCTTTGCTTTGACAGGAACCAGACCAGGTATATGAGGGAATTACATTCGATGACTTCCTCAAGGTAACTATTTGCTTTGCATCATTTGTCACACTACATCGCCACAACTGTATAATGAAAAGCCCCTTGCGAGCACTGCAACATGGCAACTTTTTACCAATTTATCACCATTATTTTCAGTAGCTGAAAGTGATTGAAAGTAGGAACAGCACTTTTACCTTGGCACCAAACACCGCAACACATTTGCTGGAAAAGACACCTGTGTTCTTCCATGGAAATGTTGCAAGAACATAAACATATGGATTTAGCAGAGGCTGCTGCTCTGAGAGATGAATCTGTCCAGGCAGGTTTGAAGATCTCATTGGGCAATCCCATTTGTCTCCTCACTGGTCTGGCTAAGACCCCATTATGATTCAGTCCTTAGCCTGAGGGAGATGATCCCTCGGGAACCTTGCCAAACGAGTGGATATTTGGTTGTATGGACAGCTTTAGACCTTCAGAAGTTTCAAGGCATCTGTTTGAAGGGCTTATTTTTGGCAAGCTATAAACCTTGCAGAGTAGAGATTGAGGCAGGAACATCATTAAACTCCCTAGTCCCACACTATTCAACAACTAAGTTAGGTTGGCTCCAATTATCCACATCAAACATCGTATTGTGCAGTGATCCAATTCTGCCCACTGAAGATCCAGGTCTATTTTGATTCTTTTAACACTCAAATGGGTTAGATTTGTCTATACTGCACGGCATATTTATTAGGCATTACCAAGCTATAAACATTCACAGTTTTAATTAAAATGCTAAAATGTCTGCAACAATCTGGCAACAGATAAAGTGCAAAGTAAGATACTTGCCTATATGAAAAAGTAGCACAGGTATATATTATATAAATAATTCATTTTTTTCAAGCAAGGAAAAAGCCTACGTGCCTATATGAGAATGGGACAGAAGATCTTTCTGGAAAGAACTTGTTGGCAAGGATCACTGCTAGTTTCGTGTGTCCAGCCAAGTCCTTTAGAGGCAACTGTCTGCTTATCAGCTGATGCTCTGAATGTACATTAACAAGAAGGATCATTAAACGGCCTTAGAGAGGAATGAGAAGAATTTTGATGAGCACATGTAGTTGCCAAGTTATTATTCCAGTGCAGCTATTCCTAGTAATAAAGTCAAAAGTCTTCTGTACTGGCTCCCAGACCCTGCTTTATTTAGGCAGTACATTTCTCAGCCTTTATTAATATCCCCAATGGAGTGAATGGTAAGGGGCCCATTCACATTGCTCTTACAGCCATCACAGAAATAATCTTTACTGAGTCAAGAAGCAAGACATGTACAGTGTGCTGAACCTCCCTGTTGCTGCTGCAGTTGCTAATGCCACTAGCCAATTAGAGAACAGGCAGATGGAGAGATTTAAATCTGTAGGCAACAAATTTCCCCCAAATTATTTCCAACCGGCAATGAATGAAACCGTCAATGGGAAAACATATGTGGTGTTTCTTTCCCAACAATGCCTCGTGAGAAAACTTCTGTTGGTAGTCAAAGTAGTTTTATAGTACAGGCATGGAATCTGTTATCAGGAAACCCATTATCCATAAACATCTGCATTACGGAAAAGCCATCTCCCATAGACTCCATTGTAATTAAAATAATTCTAATTTTTAAAAAACGATTTCCTTTTTTCTCTGTAATAATAAAACTACCTTGTACTTGATCCCAACTAATATATAATTAATCCTTATTGGAAGCAAAACAAGCCTATTAGATGTTTCTTTAATGTTTATATGATATTCAAGTAGACTTAAGGTATGGCGATACATTACCCGGAAAACCCCAGGTCCTGAGCATTCTGAATAACAGAAATTTAACTGCTTTGGGGAACGTCTACGGGGCTTGGCTTGAACTTCTGGAGAAGGATATTTTGGGCTGAATTATTTGGTCTCACTATAAGAATTGCTCATACTACATCATTCCCCTGGACAGATAGATCAAAATACAAGGAACTTTTCAATTATATTTCCTTGTGTGAGACGTCCCAAGTCCCATTCATAGTGTTATTTATGCCTTTTATTTCTTGGGTCAGTGTTCTCAGGGGTGCCAAGAAAGCTGTTCTTGAGTTAGGCTAAGTACAAACAAAATTATTTACTACCCTCGCAGTTGTGTTTTTCGGTTAAAATCCCCCCCTTGTGAGCATGGTCAGTGCTGCTGCATAGCATGGCATGGCAGCAAAATCACTGACTTTTCTGCCATTTTACTAGGGGAAGCAAAATACCCCCCCCCCCCTTGATAAATTGAAGAGAAATTTCCAGAAATGTGTCTCTTTTACTGTCCATAGCTTAAAAGGTATACTGTCATGGAAAAACATCAGTTAATAGTGCTGCTCCAGTAGACTTCTGCACTGAAATCAATTTCTCAAAAGAGCAAACAGATTTTTTTATATTCAGTTTTGAAATCTGACATGGGGCTAGACATTTTGTCAATTTCCCAGCTGCCCCTGGTCATGTGACTTGTGCCAGCACTTTAAGAGGGAACTGCTTTCTGGCAGGCTGTTGTTTTTCCTCCTCAGTGTAACTGAATGATACGCAGATCTACTGTAAGTGCTGTTCTTAGATCTACCAGGCAGCTGTTATCTAATGTTAGGGAGCTGTTATCTGGTTACCTTCCCATTGTTCTTTTGTTAGGCTGCTGGGGGGGGGGGGGGGGGGGGTAGTACAGCAGTAAAGAGTGATTGAAGTTTATCAGAGCACAAGACACATGCAGAATTCTGCTGGAGCAGCACTATTAACTGATGCATTTTGGAAAAAAAAAATTCCCATGACAGTATCCCTTTAAAGCATATGGTTCCCCACCAGCGATTTACATTAATGGAAACTTTGGATGCCCCATGTTCATGTACACTTATACATATGGGGGTTATGTAAAAAAAAAAAGACGCAGTAACCCATAGCAACCAATCAGAACAGGGGCGTAACTAGAGAGGAAGCAGACCCCGTGGCTGCAGTGAGGGCCCAGGAGGTAAAGTTATAATTCATTTACAGTTTGAATAAATATTGGTAAAACAGGTCAACCTCTTGACATTGTGGAGGCCTGAGAAATAATTTGCTGTGGGACCAGTAATATCTAGTTACGCCACTGAAACAGAAGGTAGCATTTACTGGTCACCTGTTTAAAAGCAAAGATCCTATTGGTTGCTATGGGTTACAGCTCCTGGGCAAACTTAGTTTTATTATATATGGGGGACTGCGTTTTATCAGCTAAGACATGTGAATAGCACATCTTTCTTAACTATGACTCTACACACCATACCTGACTTGCTATTGAAAAAGCTTGACCAATGAGCAATTACTATATCAAGGATAAAGTTCTGGGGGGAGGAATATAGAGAAGCAGAAACATTAGTATAGATACGGCAGTTGTACTGGCCTTGGTACTTGCACAATCAGGGATTTAATCTGGCATTGATCTCTCGGGTGACTTTTTAGCAGTTCTGATATTTTTGGTTTTATTTCAGCATTGGGCCAAGGTTTATTATTCAGAAGTTTCAAATGAATATACCATGAGGGAAAATGTAATAAATCAACTTGCTCCACCCATGCAGAGGAAAGATCCCATGGCATAACTCAGATAAGGGACTGTATGTGCTTAAGGCTGGGTTTCTCTATACAAAGTCCATATGTTTTGCTCCCAGCATCTCCAGATAGCTGCATTTTTTTTATGCAGGAAACTCATTTCACCGACTGGAACGGTAAACATTGGGAGACAATAATGTTATCTGGTGTTTAGAAATATGAAGTTTAACAAAAACAGCTGAAGGAATGCAGACAAAGGCAGATACAAGGGTGTTACCCTATGGGTATCTAATCCTGATGGGCAGCCATATTCCAGCCTATCAAAGCTCACACCCAACGTGATAATGGAGTCTCTGAACCTGGCCAGTGTTTAGAGAGAAAAAAAATAGCTGCTTGTTAAACATGTGGCTGGAAAACACAACCAAACACTCACACAAATGTAGAAACACGAGCTGGCAGGAGATTTTGAAGGAAATGTCAAAAAAACACAAAATATTGTCTTTTTTCAATTAACAAACTACCTCTTCACACGTTGGGTGTGAAGTTCCGCCACTAGAGGGAAATTCCGCAGCTCTCATTTCATTTCTATGGGATTTTTAAAGGCGTATTCATCAAAGGGTGAACTTTCACTTCACCCATTGATGAATACGCCTTGCAAAATCCCATAGAAATGAATGGAGAGCTGTGGAATTTCCCTCTAGTGGCGGAACTTCACTCTTAACTTCACTCTTTGATGAATCTACCCCAAAGTGTGCTACTACCATTAAAAACCATAACAATGTATGGCCTTGTTTGACTAGCCCCAGCCCCAGAGCGGTAGTCTCTCACGGTCTTCATGTAATGGGATTAGTATAATACAAAGGAAGCTAGTAAGAAAATATGAAGACATACTGGTCTAAGATCTACCTGATGAGTGACCTTGCCAAACTAGCAGCTCTCACAGTGAATACCTATTAAAGAAGTTATGCTCAATTTATAAATGTTCTCTCTTTCTCTAGATCTGGGAGGGGATCGATATTGAGACTAAAATGCACATCAGATTCCTGAACATGGAGAGCATTCCATCCTGCCGCTGATTTCTCCGCTTCTGACCCACAGATCTTAGGAGAAATAGTCTGTTTGGAGATCACAAGACATGGGAAAAAGCGGTTAGTTGCCTTATTTCTGTGAGGGTGGGTAACAATACACAAGTGACCAATCCCGTGCTGTAATGAGCAGCAGAAAAGGAAATGGCAGTATATGACAATTACACTACACTCTATGCAAATTTCTATGTATATCTTGTTTCTTTGGAGTATTTAAAAATAGAAGGCTATATTAGCTGTATGTAACAATACTGATATTAACAGAGCTGTAATTAAACTTTGTTTGTGGTTATGTGTTTGGCTCTGTGCATTAATACTAAAAAGCTGCAGCCTTCAACATTAAAGCGAATAGACTGTCCATGTTATAAAATGTATTCTCTGAATAGAACTTCACAAACAAGTGTTGTGATATAGCCATGGTTACAGCTGAGTGGCTTGTATGATTCCACTCAACCTCATAGGGACCTGCCAAGAAAAAAAACTCCCCATTCAGCATCCAAATGTATTCAATGGAAATAACCTGAAAGTGCCAGGACCAGTGCAGCTCAGGTGTTGCCTAAAAACACCCACAAGCAGTGTGTACATAGTATCCATTGTTTGCCTTTTCAATACAAGCACTGAAAACAATCAAATCGGATTTAAGAGCTTCTATGAAGGAGAATATGGCAGAAGCAATTATGTTTCTAAGAACTATTCTTAAATGGCACCTATCGTGAAAAACAGATCCCCCCCAACCAAATTTGCGGGCTGATAGAGCCCGCATACCGTTTCTTCTTTTTTTAAAAAAATGCCCCCCCCAGCGCGCTCGCACTGGGAGCTCCCTCCCGGTACGAGTGCTCTGGTGCTGGGCATTTTTTTTTTTTTTAACCACCAGTACCCCCAACCGGAATGCAGGCTCTATCAGCCCGCACATTTGGTTGGGGGTAACTGTTTTTCACGACAGGGGCCCTTTAAGTTATCTTTGGATCGCATTTAACAGCAATTCTAAAGCTTTATGCCAAGTTGAATTAATATTTAAGTTGTTTTAGGCTTTCGCATTTTGTCGTTTAACTTTGATTGTGTTTCAGAATGACCAAAGGATGTGGTTTATATTTTTGAACTTTGGCAGTGATAAAATGCCTTGTATGTTGTGTACTTATCTTCTTTCAATCAGCATTGAAAATATATTGGTACATTAAAGGAACAGTAACACCAAAATAGAAGTTTTTTAAAGTAATTAACATAATATAATGTGAGCATGCACTGAGAAAAGCTGTGTGTTTGCACATGTTACACAACAAATAACAGATAAAACACCATTGTGCCTTTTCTCCTTTTTTCCAGCAGCTTGAATGGTTGCCCCCATGGCTAGACATTGGCTTGTTTATATATGTAGTCTTTCTGAAGCAAACACACCAGATTTACCATTTCGGGGAAACCCTACATGAGCTGACGTATCAGTGCTGGCACGGGTCTGCTGATGTTGCAGCGCACATGAGTAAAGCAGCGCAAGACCAATTTATTATTATTTTTTTAATAGTAGAGGGGGGGGTTTGGCTCGGTGGGGGCCCATGAGGGTCGGGGCCCACCAGGTTTTTTTCCCAGTGTCCCACTGGGCCAGTCCAACCCTTGCCTTATCCATTGCAATATTACTTATGTAGAAGCAGGAGCCAATTTAATTTGTCTAATCAGCTCAGCTCCCCCTACAGCAGGGATCCCCAACCTTTTAAACCAGTGAGCAACACTCAGAAATAAAAGGAGTTGGGGAGCAACACTTGCATAAAAAATGTTCTTGGGGTGCCAAATAAGTGCTGTGATTGGCCATTTGGTAGCCCCTATGTGCATTGTCAGCCTACATTGAGGCTCTGTTTGGTAGTACACCTGGTTTTTATACAACCAAAACTTTCCTCCAAGCCTGGAATTCAAGAATCAGCTCCTGCTTTGAGGCCACTGGGAGCAACATCCAAGGGGTTGGAGAGCAACATGTTGCTCACGAGCTACTGGTTGGGGACCACTGGTCTACAGAGAAGCAATAGAAGCCAAAGACTTATCTTCTGGCAAGTACACTTTTTTGTGCTTTGTGAAAATGCGACTAAATTATTGCGCATACTTCAAAATACATGCCAAACTGCAATTCACAACAGTTACAGAGTTTAACCCATTCATGGTTTCTTTGCTCAGAATTACTGTTACTTACAATACTAAGGGGTTTATTCATGAAAGGTTGAAATTCAGAGCTACATGAGCTTTTTTAAACATCGGATAAACTCACAACTCAAATAGATTTTTGACCAAAAATATCACTATATGTATTTCAGCTTGAGCACTGTGTATGGCAAGGCGCATTTTGGGCTATGGGAAATCTTCATCACGATTCTCTTAAGGGTAGGGACAGACAGGGAGATTTTGTCGCCTGCTAAAAAACGCCAGGCGACAGAATCTCCCTGTCTGTCCCCAGCCTAAGATGTCAATACATGGTGAGATCCGCTTGTCTGGTGATGCCGCCAAACTAGCGGATCTCTCCCTGATATGCTCAGCTTGAGGTGGGCGATATCGGGCTGATCCGATTGTGGGCCCTAGGGCCCAACGATCGGATCACAATGCAGGGGACACGGGCGGTCAGATCGCACGACCGCATCTACGAACACATGCGGCTGCGATCAGACGGGATTTTGAAATTGATCAGTTAAGCCCATCAGAGGGCCCCACACATGGGCCGATAAGCTGCCTACTTTTATCATCTTGTGTATGGCCACCTTTAATTAGGGACATTTTGATTAAAAAGTCTCAATACACCTTGAATCACAAAGAAACTGCTTCCATGGACGCTGAATGATTCCTATTGAAGTCTGGTTCATTTCATTGCAATAATTGCTAAAACAGTATATTTACAAATAAAAATGTGTAAAACAATTATCCGATCATGAAACAAGAAGCAAATCTATTTACAACGAGATAATACAGGCTGCGCTGTGCTACTGTCCATAAATGAGCTCTGAGAGGTCGTCAGCCAATGAGCTGCCCTGAAATATCTCCTGGCCCACAGCCATAGGAACAATATGATCTGCCCGGTTACACCAAGTCATATGGAACAGCCAGGCCCACGTTGTAATTGTAACCGGTCACTTCATCGTAGGAAGAGGTACAAATCGGGAGGATGTTCTCAGTTGGCTTCGGATCAAGTAAAAACTCATACACGTTAATTGTGCCGCGATGCCTACAGGGAAACGGAGAAGATGAGAGAGTTAGAAATACAGAAGTGATTCTGCCCCGAGGCAGCCCTACCCTGCCACCCAATCCGACTGAACTCTGACCTGAGGGGCGGGGCATCTCTCTGGTGCAGCGATTGCACTTCAATTATTCAGATACAGCGGTGGATTGAAAAGTGTATGGCAGAGCTAACGAGGCAATCTAATTGGACACTTGTTTGTATGGAATTATCTATCGTTTGAAATCTTGCAGATCTGAGGTTTTCTAGGTAAGGGGGTTTCTCTGTAATTTGGATCAC
>CM044431.1:180496967-180507581 GCA_024363595.1 Xenopus borealis | reverse complement strand
TTTTCCTTTAAAGCTGCAGCAACCTGCGGATGAGGAATGTGGTTTGGGCATTACCTGCGGTGGGCTGTAAGATCATCGTCCATGATGCTGGCCCCTCGGGGGCTCTTATCGTCTGGAATGTTGGCGGTGATTAAGCTGTGTGAGTTGAACCAGATATAGCGCACGGGGTGTCTGTAAGGAGTGAAAAGCACATATACAACTTAATGTTCACAGTCAGACCTTTACACATTATCACTAAAACAATCACATCAGATCTGCATTTCAATAGCTCATAATCCTCCCTCCCCACTACTGAAGTTTGGTCCACTATGAATGTGCACTTTAAGGCACCTGCTCCAGGGACTTGCATGTCTAAATAAACACTGTTCATATCATATCAGCGAACATATTATGTGTGTGATTGAGATCAGGCGGCAGTTGCACACCTCAAGGTAAGTTATACTGTGGCCCTAAGTGCATTTTACATGTTTTCTCAAAGAAAGTAAATAAAACTAGAACTCCCAGTATGCATAAAGCACAAGCAAAATAAGCTTACAGCGCCCTCTAGTGCCACTAGAATGCATTACTGAATATCTGACAGCTGGACGAATTAAAAGCAGGGCTGAACACAAGAAAAGACACATAAAGGCCAAACACGCATAATTGTCATGCAAAGCAGAAACAAAGTTAAAAAATACAGAGCATGCCACACAATGATTGTGTGTATATATACATATATATCTCATGCACTCCAGATTAGATCATGGAACTAACAGAACTAACAATCATTTTCTGTTACATGGCAGGTGAATCGGATCAGACGGCAGTGCCATACCTAGTGTGCATCTCCCACAGTTTGGTGGCCATTCTTTGGTCCCAGACACAGGTGAGCCCCTCTACTCCTCCAGACACAATCTTCCAGTCGTCCATTTGTACAGCCGACACCCCCAGCTGGTGGCCGTAGACAGAGCAAAGGGATGTGCTGCACCTCATGTCATATACACGGACCCTGGGAAATACACAGTGAAAGAGCCGTTAGTGATGGATCCGGTATTGACAGAAACAGATGTAATACATTTAAGCCAGGTTATCAAACACATTGTTATACAGGTATGGGATGCTTTATCTGGAAACCCATTATCCAGAAAGCTCTAAAGTATTGGTTTGCGGGTTGGGTTTTTTCCAACCCACACCAATCAGATATCAGCTCCCACGCCCCCCCCCCCCCCCCCCCCCCCCCCCCCCCCCCCCCGGTCTGACATCCTTTTATAGAGACAGACAGATTGTGCTGCTCATTTCAGAGAACATACATCATTCACCAGTGGAGCTAACAATCTAATGTCCCTAGGACAGTCACACACACACACTATAGTCGATATTATCAGGAGGAATGGAACCTGCCTGTGTGTGCATTGAGGGAGGGAGGAATCCGGAGAACTCAAAGGAAAACCCACACAAACACAGGGATTGTGTCCCGACTGGAATCCAAGTGAGGAACCTAACGCTGCAGGGCTGTACCATTATTGGCTCCCACGGCCAAACTGCATGATAGCCACAGAACAGCCAAATGCAACAGCAACAGCCATCTGTGTCCAGTATAAGTTGGCAGTTTGGTTGATGTTCATCATTCTTTGTGAAGAGCCAGTCGGCAGTTGTAGGATTCCATTGGATTACAATCAGTGTTTGATCTCCCACAAACACAGCTTGTATTGGCCAGTCATCAGCAAACCCAGACCAGCATCAGGGTCACCACCAAATTGGGGAACTGGCTGTGTGTGTGTGTATGGGTGGGTGTCACCTCCATGTTGTTACTGGACTTCAAAGCATCGGGTCAATATTTGCCATACTGCTCCTGCTTCATATCACTACAGATACATTCACACAGGGAAATGAGAAGGGAGAGGGTCAGAGGCTGCTCAATCCATCACAGAAATGATACAATGCCCCCAGGTATAAAAACCAAGGCTTCCAAAAGGGACTGATTCCAGCTAATTAGTAGATATCTTGCCATGGGCAAACAGACCCGAGCGCCCCGTCAGAAGGCCTTCCCAACGCACCAGACTAGTCTTTCAGCTTTTAATGTAAAGCCTCACTTTTAATTTGACAGGTTCTGCTAAATGACCATTCCAACTGCAACACCGGTGCTTAAATGTACAGAATAAACAGGATAATGTGTCATTTTCTCTGATAAGGAAGATAATGGAGTCTGTATAGGTCACTTATATGATCACACTACATTACACCATGTGGCATATTGGGCTCGTTAACAGGCTAATTAGCCAAGGGAGGGACAGAATGGATTTGCACCAAGCCTTCTGCCATATTTGTATACATGCTGGGGCATTACATTTGTGCATAGAGGCACATTTAAAGACTATCCCCTATATGTAATATAAAGCACTAAGTTTGCCCAGGGGCAGTAACACATGGCAGCCAATAAGATGCTTGCATTTAAACAGATGACTAGTGAATGCTACCTGCTGATTGGCTGCTATAGGTTACTGCCCTTGGGCAAACTTAGTGCCTTTTATTACATAAACCTATATATGTCAGTTTTTACAGATTTTAGTTGTACTTGGAATATGAGCAGCAGACTTGGAGCAAGGCCCTTTATCCTATAGGCTGATGATCCAGTGACACAATACATGACATGGGCCTCTCACTAGGACCTACACACATTGGACACAACTTATGAGCAAGTCCATGGGAAGTAACTGCTATAATTGTGGTGTATGTGAATCTCTTTTCTTTTGCTGAGAGGAGTGAAATGATTTGGCAAGTTCCAAAATGATACAAAGTGCAACACTTACAATAATGGGAAAAAAGGAAAAATAATTGTAATCCTTATGGAAATCATATGGAAATCACACGACAAGGTCTCCGATTTTAATAAAAACTCTTTTTGGCACTTGCCATTGTACACAAAGAGCCTTGAATATTAGGTTGAAATAATACAGCTGTTTTCTACTACAATTCCTATTCCTACTGAGCCAACACACAGCTGCCAGGCATATCCAGGGACATTCATTCAGAGGGTTTCACTTGTCAAACAAAAGCTACAAAAGGTTCAGCAGCAAATCAGCCGGTCTGGCCAGAGATTCCAAACAAATGTGTTTTTTTACTTTTACTAATGCTAATCTGAACATTTCAGTAAAGAGAAGTGTTCACTCAACTCATACTCGCCCCCATGAAATATTGTTTATGCAATGGGTTGTTACAAATGTAAAGTGGGTTTATGGCGAAACCTTAATGTAGAACTTATGTTGTGCCTTTGATTTCCCTTTTTTGCCATTCATTACGTTCCTTGAATTATACAAGAAGGTAAGTGCACCCCCAGAATGCAGTTAGGATCACCGCTTTCCTTCATATATGTTTGAACTGTGCAGTTGTGTACCTTAGATGTATTAGCAAGTATTAGTAACTCAGCTTCAACTGGGAAACCACATTGTTATTCTATAAAAGTGTCAGCTTCCTGTGGCTCAGGGAGGCCATATCTGAGATCCATGTAATAATGTATACAGCCAGACACGGGACTTTACTCCATTCCCTTACACATCAACACAACTTGCTCAAACCCTGTGATATCCTGAATTTGGGAAACTTGAAGTTATCCCTTCCCCCATTAGTGGGATTCCTCTGTGCTAGATACATGTCTTACTACTGTCTAGGTGCAATGCACATCCCTTACTCTCCTAATTGTGTCCCTCTCAATAGTGACATTTGTTGTAAAAACCTCTCACCCTTCCAGCCTAGCGGCACTTATTCCCTCAGGAGTACAACTTCCCTGTGCCTTTTAACTTATGTTCACTAGCCCTCAAGAGGCAACTTCGGGCAATTCAGCAAATCGAAGAGCCGTGAGTGCATTGGCGCTGGCGTTTCTTCATTCAAGCAGGCAGTTCAGGGAGATTGTCGACTCGCAGAAGAGGCAACTAAATCTCCCCGAATCTGCCTGTATGTCACAACCCTTAGAGGTGCCTCATCTCTCCCCCCCTTTAGGTGCACATCTATCATTTGCCCATATCTAGACGTGTTTCATTCATAATTTCATTAATAATGGGTGGTTTCTTCCTCAATTCCATTAATCTCATCCTCCAGCTCCACCCTCTTCTACATTTCTACATGACCTTTTGTCACACTGAAATTATTGTTCAAATCAATTATAGGACATCTAACAACCTAGACAAGAGTGGATCTATAGCGTTAAACCTTATACCTTTTTTTCCTTAAAGGAGAACTAAACCCTTAATGAAAAAAACCCTACATAGACCCCCCTCCCTGCCCCCCCAGCCTAGTTACTATACCTGGTAAATGCCCCTAACTCTTTACTTACCCCTCAGTGCAGATTCAGAGCATCAGAGTTCCCAGGCGCCATCTTCTGGCTCTTCAGTCTTCTTCCTTCACTCTGGCAATTTGCATGACTTTCGGCGCAAGTGCAGTTGTTGCAAACGGAATATTGCTCCAACTGCGCATGCACTGATACGCAACTCTCATTCCGAAGATATCCAAAGAGAAGACCACGCCTGTGAACTCCGATGCCTTGAATCTGCACCACGGGGTAAGTAAAGTGTTAGGGGCATTTACCCAGGGTAACAGCTAGGCTGGGAGGGAGGGGGAGGGTCTATGTAGGGTTGGGGGTAGGGTTTTTTTCCATTAAGGGTTGAATTCTTCTCTAAAGAGGTGGTTCACCTTAAAGGACCAGTAACATCAAAAAATGAAATTGTTTTGAAGTAATGAAAATATAATGCAGTGTTGCCCTGCACTAGTAAAACTACTGTATTTGCTTCAGAAACACTTTTATTGTTTATATAAATAAGCTGCTATGTAGCCATGGGGGCAGACATTCAAAGGAGAAAATGCACAAGTTACACAGCAGATAAGCTCTGTAGAACATAATGTTATCTGTTATCCATTACTTATCCTGTGCCATATAGCCTTTTTTCAATTTCCGCCATTGCTACTCAGCAGCTTGTTTATATGAACTATAGTAGTGTTTCTGAAGCAAACACATCAGTTTTAACAGTGCAGGGCAACATTATATGATATTTTAATTACTTTAAATATTTACTGTTCCTTTAAAGTAAACTTTTTATGTTATAGAATGGCTAATTCTAAGCAATTTTTCAGTTGTCTTTTGTTATACTTTTTGAATGGTATTCCTTCTTCTGACTCTTTCCAGCTTTTAAATGGTGGTCACTGACTCCATCTCTAAACAAATGCTCTGTAAGGCTATACATGTATTGTTATTACTACTTCATCTTTCTATTCCGGCCTCTCTTATACATAGTCCATTCTCTTATTGATATGAAATTGATATGAATGCATGGTTGCTATGGTAATTTGGACCCTAACAACCAGATTGTTGAAACTGCAACCCGGAGTGAGCTGCTGAATGAAAAGCTAAATAATTTAAGTAAACAATCCCTCTAAATGGTGTATTGGCACTATTTCATTTGAAGGACAAAACATTTCTATGTGACCTGATAAAGAAAGAGAAGACGTGATATTGCTATTGCCTCCGGCTTTATATCAGTTGCTTTAGATGAAGACTGTTTATAAGGATTACCTGAAAGCACAACTTACCTCCTATCCCTGTTTCCAGTAACCAGAAGATTTGGAGGACTGTCCTTAAGACTGAGGCAGGTGAAGTCACCAGTTGAGTTGCCCAACGTTGTAAGACATTGGCCAGTTTGCAGGTTATAAACATGAATCTGCCAGGAAAGGACACACAAGTCAGGATGGTCATTCAGTGGTATCTGAAGAGCAACACCAGCAGCAATCTACAATATCATCACTGCAACGTCCCACACACACAATATTAGGGATAGTCACTATTTCTATTTCATAACTCAAGATATTTCATAACTATATAGATATTGTGATTTAAAAAAAATGATCAATAAGATTAAACATTTCAAAGATATTTGTGTTAAAGGGAAACTGTCATGGGAAAACATGTTTTTTTTTAACACGCATCAGTTAATTGTGCTGCTCCAGTAGACTTCTGCACTGAAATCCATTTCTCAAAAGAACAAACAGATTTTTATATATTCAGTTTTGAAATCTGACATGGGGCTAGCCATATTGTCAATTTCCCAGCTGCCCCTGGTCATGTGACTTGTGCCAGCACTTTAGGAGGGAACTGCTTTCTGGCAGGCTGTTGTTTTTCCTTCTCAATGTAACTGAATAGTACGCAGTGGGACATGGGTTTTACTATTGAGTGCTGTTCTTAGATCTACCAGGCAGCTGTTATCTTGTATTAGGGAGCTGTTACCTTCTCATTGTTCTGTTGTTAGGCTGCTGGGGGGGGGGTTGATATCACTCCAACTTGCAGTACAGCAGTAAAGAGTGATTGAAGCTTATCAGAGCACAAGTCACATGACTTGGGGCAGCTGGGAAATTAACATGTCTAGGCCCATGTCCGATTTCAAAATGAAATATAAAAAAATCTGTTTGCTCTTTTGAGAAATGGATTTCAGTGCAGAATTCTGCTGGAGCAGCACTATTAACCGATACATTTTTCCCATCACAGTATCACTTTAAAGGAGACGTAAAGTTGTTTTATACTTGGGTGTGGCAAGAGTTAGGTATCCCAAGTGATTGGATTTACTTACCTGAAATCCCGGGCCTGTGCTCCTTCTCTGGCCCAGGGATTATTCCAGTGAGCACCAAGTTAAAGTTCGGCTATACACGCTACTGCTTATGTTAGAGTTCAAAAAAAAAAAAAAAGCGGGTACCCTGCTGACAGAGTAGGATTTTCAGGTGCGGGAATAGATGTGGGTCTGCTGGTTGCAGGTCTCATCTAAATTTCTTATCTTAGGTTATATTGTCTATATTTTACTCCTTTTAAAATTTTGCAAAACTTGTCTGTCCCACCCACTTTTGATGATGTCTCTTCCGGCTTGCAGCAACATCACTTCCTGTTTGATGGTGGTCAGTGGGTTGCGTATAAGGCAGTTGCGGTTCCAGTAGGTAAATATGCGGGTTGCGGTTCAGGTCTTAGAAATTGGTTCCTTGCAGGACTCTTATGTATGTGCAGCCGTGAGAAGAAAGAAGAAGCGGATCTGGAGCTGGTGCAGTTTTGTGCTGATAGGAGCACGTGTCCAGTAAGTAAATACAATCACTTGGGGTGTCTGACATTTGGCAACCCAAGCACAAAAAGACTTTCCTTCTCCTTTAAGGGTAAGAATATCAAGTGAAAGGTTGGGGGGTTTGTACTGCAGATGGAACTTTACCCTAACAGTGATTTTCTGCTATTCACATGATGGCTTTTTCATTTCCTGGAAGATACCAATACATGTATCCCCCCGCTGCTGGCAGTTTAGCAGTAAGATCCAGCCCTGCACCACCTCCGTCTCTCCCTAGTGGGACACTAACGTTTCATCCCACACATTTAAGAAGTAACAAAAAAGAAGTTTATGATGCATGAATAATATATGTTTCAGTTAAAAAGCAGCTTACTCCAATCTGATGTCATATTTGAGGGAGGGCCAGGAGAGGCTACAGGGCCACATATAACTTATTGGATCTGCTTCCAATCAGCCAATTGACTTCTCCTGCCATTATACCATTCCAGAGGTGACGGGAGGCTGGCAATAGTAAACTTTCTTACCCGCTGCACTTAAGGCTTTCTTTCTCTTCTCAGTATAACATTACCCAGGAGAGTTATTACAAAAGCACTTATTGTCTCAATGCAATGCCTGGCTTTATCACAAAGAGAAGGTATAAAGTGCACCAAAGTTGTACTTGAAACACTAAACAATAGGGTTATATTAGCAGAAGTAATACACACACTGATCAACCTTCTACTGTGCAGTGCTGTGAAATATGTTGGTGCTTTAGAAATACTTAATAATAATAGCAGGCTAAAACCACTAATATCCACAGAACATGGATGTCAATTGCAAAAGTTTTTTTTTCTTTTTGGGTTAGAGCAATGTACCTACTCAGCCTCCGATATATTAGCTATAAAATGGCAAGACAAACAGCCAATGAAGAGTGTCACCAGGGAGAAGCTGCACAGGGGTCCCTAAGTTACATTAATTCATCACTAGGGTGTAGAATTAAAGGTGTGGTTCGTTATCTTTTTATAGATTTTTTTTTTTAATTATTTGCATTCTTCTTAGGCTTCTTCCCAGCTTTCAAATGGAGGTCACCGACACCATCTAAAAAAAAAGCTACTAATTGTTATTGCTACTTTATATTACTCATTTTTTTAATCAGACCCTCTCCTACTCATATTCCAGTCTCTTGTTAAAATCAATGCCTGGTTGCTAGGCAAACTCAAAAAACACAAATAATTCAGAAATGAAAACCAACTGCAAACGGTCCATAACCATGCAACAGTAAACGCACCGACTGGATGGAGATTTTACAGAAGTTACTCAAGGTATATAGTCACCAAATTATCACAAGTTTTTTTTTGCCATCCGTTTAAACGGGGAATATGTTTCGGTTTACTTAAAGGGAGTGTGTCATAATTTTTATTGTGCAGATTTTATTTCTAAATAACACGGTTTACACTGCAAATAATTCACTCTACAATTTTTTAGTTGTAATTTTGGTGTGTAGGCAGCCATCTCAGGTCATTTTGCCTGATCATGTGCTTTCAGAAAGAGACAGCACTTTAGGATGGAACTGCTTTCTGGCAGGCTGTTGTTTTTCCTTCTCAATACAACTGAGTGGAAAACAGTAGGTTTTTACAATTGAGTGCTGTTCTTAGGTCTACCAGGCAGCTGTTATCTTGTGTTAGGGAGCTGTTATCTCTTTACCTTCCCATTGTTCTGTTGTTAGGCTGCTGGGTGGGGGAAAGGGAGTAGATGATATCACTCCAACTTGCAGTACAGCAGTAAAGAGTGATTGAAGTTTATCAGAGCACAAGTCACATGACTAGGGACAGCTGGGAAATTGACAATACATCTAGCCCCGTTTCAGATTTCAAAATGAAATAGAAAAAAATCTGTTCGCTCTTTTGAGAAATGCATTCAGTGCATGATTCTGCTGGGGCATCAGCTGATATGTTTGGGAAAAAAAAAAATCATGCTTATCCCTTTAATGTGACCCCACCCTTTTTCTTTTGTATAGTGAAATAAAATGTAGTTCAATGGTCTGAACATTACTTGTAAATGTAGTAACTAATCGTAGTACGTGTGGGGGTCCCTTTATTAACTGCTGGTGTGACTCTGACCGCTCACCTGCAGCCAGTACAAATTCCCAAAGAGAACTGCATACTTCTTTATCTGCCAATTCAATAGCTGGATTATACTGATGTGCGGGTCGAGAAATTCTAGACCTGACCCTAACCCTCCCCTTCCCAATCTGCACCCAGCCTGCTGTTGCCCCCCTATTCATAGAGCCATGCCCACCCCACAGTGATGCTTGAGCGGGCTTGAGTCTATAAATGTAGGTGCCGTAAGCCGGCAGTGTAAGATTTGGGGCAGGAGTCGGGTCCAACGGTTTCAGGCCAGACTGCACATCACTACTGGATTCTGCTACACTGTGTCAAGAGTCAGAACCAGCACTGCAGAAAGAGAACAAAAGGAGACTACTGCATTCAAGGGCAAAACTGCTGAAAATGCCTACAGAAAAGTTTCTTAGAATTGTATTTTCTCTGTGCTCCCCATTTTACATGGTTAAACAGATGTCGGACAGTTCAAACATTACAATACAAATCTCTGCAATGACAAGACAGAAGGATGATCTATCAAACCCACGCCAGACAGATAGAAGACTCTTCCCTCTTCGTGTGGCTTTTCAGTGTGTGGCTGAGCCCAACCATCGAAGTTTTCCCTCCTCGGGGGGCATGAAATAATTATACTAAGAGCAGCAAACGGACTCATTCACAGGGTGATGTCAGCTGGGAAAGTGGTGCCAAGTAGCAGTTCTCTGTCCCCGGCACATTGCAGCCATCTGGATTACTTAATTTCTGGAGATGTGATTCGTTTACACATTAATGATTATCTTAACCCATTTAGGCAGAACAGTGGCTCTATACGATCAATGAAGAAACCATTCTACCAAGACGATATTTGTGCTTCTGTATGATCAGACATATAAAAAAGGCCTTGATACGATACACCTAATCGATATATCTTTATCTGAAAACTGATTTTTGAGATTTTGACATTTATATTTCTAACTGATGAGAAATCAGCACAATGACAGCAACCCGCCAAATGACACCCATATTTGTGGCACAGTAGTAGGGTTGCCACCTTTTGTCCTGCCGTTTCATATACACACCATTCACCGTGTATTAGTACTCACAAATGTAGGACGTTGAAACAGACTGGAACAAAGGTAGTACTTTTGTCTGCAATCACCCTTTATTGGTGCTGAATCACAACATGTTTCGGGAATATATCCCTTTTGGTATCACTTGAAAAAGGTTTATATTCCAATGATTCAGCACCAATAAAGGGTGATTGCAGACAAAAGTACTACCTTTGTTCCAGCCTGTTTCAACTTCCTACATTTGTGAGTATTTATCAGGTGTCCCTAATTTTTCAAATGATCTGATTTCTCTCGATTATTATCATTGACAAGTCCTGTATCAGTTTCACTAGAGAGATCCCTGCAGATACCCCCAGCTCACACATACCTTCCCTTCTTGATACTCCAGTACTGCTCTATATTGGC
>CM044431.1:180423944-180442954 GCA_024363595.1 Xenopus borealis | reverse complement strand
TTATATTTTTATTACTTTAAAACAATTTCATTTTTTGATGTTACTGGTCCTTTAAGCACAAAAAAAACCTGAATGTAAAACTCTGGCACCCAAAAGCTTACAAATTCATGTACAAATTCAAGCCATTTTTTTTAATTAAAGATTTTTGAACTTCTAAACCCACAAATTATTTTTTTTTGCGTTTTTATATGATAGGTTTTTGAGATTTTTTCCACTATTGTATTCAATGAAGTTTTTTTTGTTTGTCATAAATATACATTTGAATTTTTATAAATTGTTGAGTTTTTTCAAACTAGAAAAAACTCTAAAAACTCACAAATCCCACCTTTGATAAATAAGCCCAATTTAAGGACTCATACTGGTGGTCTAGCGAGCAGCGGGGTCCACCGCCGCTCCATCGGCGTGAATGCCCGCTGAGTGGCTTCTTCCCCTTCTGTCCCCGTTTCCCCTATGGCGCACTTCCGGGATTATGCGTCGGTGTGATGACATCATTGCGCATGGAGAGAAAGGTGTTCTGCAAGTTGCCCATTGTTAGGTTCTATTTATAGAGTTCCCGGGTGTTTAATCCTTGTGATTCCTGCCTGATCTGCTGTGTATTGACCCTTGCTTTGCCTGACTACTCTGACCTATCCAATCCTGAACCTTGCCTGTCTGTGATTATCCTGATCTCTCTAATCCTGATCCCGGCCTGTTTGATGATTCTGCTCTTCTTGTGCTTGCCTGGCCTGCCTGTTCCACTCTGTGGCATCTGGTGGTCTTCTCCTATCCAGTATCCTTGGTAAAACAATTGTGCCCCTTTGCTTATACAGAACCTATTGCTTTGCTCCTCTCTCAAATAAGACCTGGCGGGAACCAATTAGCCGAGGGCTCCTTCCGATGTGAAAGGCGGCGGTTAGAGGCAAAAGTGAGAGCAGAGACCAGGGAGTTTTGGATTTAGGATGCCGTTCGTGACACCCAATAGTGCAAACAAGATCTCTTTTAACTTTAAAGGGGTGGTTCACCTTTACGTTAACTTTTAGTATGTTATAGAATGGTTAATTCTAAGCCGCTTTTCACTTGGTCTTCGTTGTTTATTTTTATATTTTTTGAGTTATTTGCCTTCTTCTTCTTCAAGCTTTCAAATGCTCTGTAAAGCTACAAATATATTGCTATATATATATATATATAATTTTTATTCCTCATCTTTCTATTCAGTCCTCTCCTATTCATATCCCAGTCTCTTATTCCAATCAATGCATGGTTGCTAGGGTAATTTGCAGTCTAGCAACCAATTCCTGAAATTGCAAGCCAGAGAGCTGCTGAATAAAAAGCAAAATAACTCAAAAACAAGAAATAATAAACAATGAAAACCAGTTGCAAATTGTCACAGAATATCACTTTCTATATCATACTAAAAGTTAATTCAATGGTGAACAACCCCTTTAACATACAACAGTGGGGTTTTAATTCAAAGTTTCAGCTTTGTATTCAAAAGAAGGCACCTCATTTGTTCCTTTACATATATATTATTGTACCCCTCTCACTTCAATGATAGATGCTAAAGCAGAATAGATACTAAAATCGAAATGCTTAGTGTGCAAAGAACTAAAATGTTGTGCAGGTTCTGGTTTTCCATATTATAGATTAAAAGGCATATATATATTGAAGTATCCATGGCTTGGAATGACAATAAATTATGTTTACTGCTAATCTGCAGAATTACAAAATCCATAGAGTATGTAATCTTTCTCGGATATGAGATCACATTGCCTGGCATCTCATAGCAGGACAGAAGCCAGAACAAGAGAATAACTGCTGACAGCAAAATGGATTTAAAATGTATTCTTACACTGCCAGAAATATAAATGTGTCAGGTTATGTTACTGTCATTTTCTCTGCATTACCTGTGATACAGTGTGTGATGGGTGCCATTGCTTTTGCTGGTGAGCGTCATTGCTCCTATAAAGCCTGTTGATAACTTTTCGTTCTGTTTATTTTGAATGTTTTTGTTTTAAAGGGTCAACTACTGTACACAGTGCTTAATCCAGGGGTGTCCAAACTGCGGCCCGAGGGCCAGATGGATATGAATGCGGCCCAGCCAACGCTCAGTTCCCGAGAAAACATCATGTTGCAAAGGATAATAATAATATAATAATAAGTCTATTTAATATCCAGGTATCCAGGTGTCCCTTATTCTAGTGTATAGCTCCATCTGGTTATCCAACTGGTATTGTAGTTTTTTCTTTTCTTTGTGTGTGTATTTTCTTTACTTTTACAAATCAAAAGTGTTTGTGTATTTCATGTGTGGCCCCCCAGACAATTTTTCTTCTTCCAATGTGGCCCTCGAAGTCAAATGTTTGGACACCCCTGGCTTAATCAGTCTTATTTCTACTTAAAACAGTAAGTAGAAATCAATCCATCTGACTCCAGGTAGGGTTACCACCTGGCCGGTGTTTTACCGGCCTGACCGGTATTTTTGATGGCCGATCCCAATGTTATTAATAGGAAAGAAAGATGAATATATAGGAAGGCCGGTATTTTTTTCAAGAAAAGGTGTCAACCCTAGATCCAGAGTTGGACTGGGGGGGGGGCAGGGTGCACCGGGGCCACTACTTTGGGGCCCATACACCCCCGGGCCCCCATACTCCCCCCCCTGCCACAATAGCGAAGACTCTCTGCATAGAAGTAGCCAGTTAGTGGGTAACTCCTTATGCTCAGACTCACAGTCTCTTCTTGCTGCCATCTGCCCAGCCCAGGCCCTCACCACAATGCAGAGCCATTCTCATGTAACCGGAGTTACTTGCTGCTGCAGGCACATGTGCACAGATGACATTGCATCATGCCAGAACGGGAGTTATGTGCAGATGTAGCACACCCCGCAAGGGCCAGTCAGCTGAAATGTTCGGGTGATCAGGTTCCATCCAGTATCTCAGGACTTCAGCTTGCCAGGCTATGAGTGCAGAGTGAAGGCCGGTTGTGCTGGCTGTCAAGTGGGCGGGTAGGCAGGGAGCCAGTGGGCCTACAGGTACTCACTCAGCAGCTGTCTCTGGCACAGGATGCACTGCACCACCAATGTAATTAGACGACCTAGGGCCCACCAATGGCAGGGCACAGTGGGTGTTTACCCAGTGCCCTGGCAGGGCAGTCCAACCCTGGTCAGATCTGACTGCCATCTGCCAGAGCAGCTGATTACAATGCCTATGTATATGAACATTAATTAGTTTTTCCTCTCTTTGAGTCCAAAACTTTTGCTGCTATACAACACCAAGCATGCTTTACCCTTGATTATGAGGTTTATTTACTAAAATCCAAATGTAACTAATTTTTTTTTTTTAAAAACCACGACAAAATTCCCACACCTGATTTTACCTTATTTATTATTAAAAAAAAGCTTGATTTAATTGTTTTGGGTAAAAACTTTATAAAACTCGAATCATACGTTTTTTTTTCCTGAATCAGTCTTATTTTTTGGGCTTTTTCCCGAAATGGTTGGATTTTCCAGCGCAGACCACAGAAACTTAAAAATAAGATAGGGATCTCTGCACAACTGACTTATGCACAACCTCGGCAGGTCTGAGATCAGTGGTGTAACTATATTTTAATGGACCCCACAGAAAATTTTAGGGCCCCCATTTGCAGTGGTTGTGCAGTTTTACCTATATGTTGAAATTGTGATTAATTAGGGCCCCCTAAACTTCTTTGGCCCCGCTGCAGTTGCAGGGTCTGCTTCCTCTGCAGTTACACCCCTGTTTTCGGATGCAGATTTTTGGATTTGGGCTTATTGTTGCCAAAAAGCATACATGAGTTTAGTAAATAAACTTTGGAGTATATTGGGTAAGGAATCCAGCAACACCTGGCACCCATCATTCATCCAAATTATAGGGTGGATTTCAATGATGTAACTACCAGGGGTGCAGGGGGGGCACATCAGTGATGCAAATGAGTCTCATTGCAGGAGGGAAAACAGAACACACAAGCTTGTCTAGAGAAGATCAGGCACAGTTTCATAGGGCTGGTGGGTGGCCCTGGTCAATTACAATTTACACCAGTGATGGGTTTAAATATGGCAAGTCTGGCCTGTCAGTCCTAATGTTCCCTATTCAAGGACAATGCCCATCAGCCCTTTTTTATTTCCTCCATATAAAAATATAAACATTTTACACTAGGTTATGTTTCCTGAACCTTAATTGTTACCTTGAATAGCCAACTCTTCCTACAGTCTGGGTGTGCAATGTTTGCAGACAATTGAATACATAGGTTTGTCCCAATAATATTATAGGGGTTGTTAACCTTTAAGTTAATTTTTAGAATGCTATAGAATGTCCAATTCTAAGGAACTTTTCAATTTGTCTTCATTTTTTAATGTATTATAGTTTTTGAATTACTTGTCCTTTTCTTCACCTTCTTTCTAGCTGTCAGATGGGGGGTCACTGGTCCCAGCAAACATTGTTCTGTGATGCTACAATGATATTGTTATTTTTTCTTTTTAATATCTCTATTTCAGTTCAGGCTTCCAACCAACCAAACAGCTCCTAAAATTCCCAACTGGAGCTTTGAACAGAGAGTGGAGCAGAGTGAGAGAGGGGGCGTATTGCATTGGTTTGTGACATGGAAGGAGTCACATCATGGACTCATGGGTTAGAGCAGGGGTGCGCAAAAGGTAGATCGGGATCTACCAGTAGACCTTTAGGCTGGGGACAGACAGGGAGAAGGAAATTCGGGGAGATTGTCACCTGCTAAAAACGCCAGGCGACAAAATCACCCCGAAACTTCCTTTTCTGCCCCTACCCTTAGCAGGTGATTAGTAGATCTCAAGACACTGTCAACAACAACTTGTCTAAAGCACCCTCCTATTTAATGTTTTCTGAACAGGTATTAATTGTTATACTTACATAAAGAAGTTGGTTTTTAAAATAGCAATATTTAAGTAGTATTTTCCATGAAATAATAACAATGCTTTTATGGATGTAATTCTTAATGTAATAACATCACTAAAAGTAGACCCCACATCAGTAAAGTATGGGCACTCCTCGGTTAGAGACTAGGAGAATAATACAGAAACAATCAAATAATCATTGGTCCCTGAGCTAATATTTATTTTGTCCATTCATTAAGATGGCCCTAATAGCACAGAGCAGAGGTTGACTTGTGAAAGCAGTCAATCACATTCTGTTGCATTGACTCACTGATCAAAGCAGTAAATATTTTTTGATAAATGTTTCATTTAATTAAATGTTGATTGCTCACAAAAAATATTGAACATCAAGGAATCCGTTTGATAGCCCCATTCAATACTGTTCCTAAAGGTAGGGCCTCCTCCTACAATCTTGATAGACTTAAAGGGATACCATCATGGTAAAAAAATGTTTTTTTTCAAAATGCATCAGTTAATAGTGCTGCTCCAGGAGACTTCTGCACTGAAATCCATTTCTCAAAATAACAAACATATTTTTTTATATTCAGTTTTGAAATCTGACATGGGGCTAGCCATTTTGTCAATTTCCCAGCTGCCTCAAGTCATGTGACTTGTGCTCTGATAAACTTCAGTCACTCTTTACTGATGTACTGCAAGTTGGAGTGATATCACCCCCTCCCTTATCCCCCCCACCCCCAGCAGAACAATGGGAAGGTAACCAGATAACAGCTCCCTAACACAACATACCAGCTGCCTGGTAGATTTAAGAACAGCACTCAATAGTAAATACCCATGTCCCACTGCGTACTATTCAGTTACATTGAGAAGGAAAAACAACAGCCTGCCAGAAAGCAGTTCCCTCCTTAAGTGCTGGCACAAGTAACATGACCAGGGGCAGCTGGGAAATTGACAAAATATTTAGCCCCATGTAAGATTTCAAAACTGAATATAAATCTGTTTTTTCTTTTGAGAAATGGATTTCAGTGCAGAAGTCTACTGGAACAGCACTATTAACTAATACATGACAGTATCCCTATAACTTTTCCTTCAGCTTGGATTTAGAAATTGTTTATTCCAGCATATACACTTTTCAATGGGGAGAGATGAAACCCAATTATCTACATTACTATATAAAAATAAGGAAGGTGTTATCCAGAAAGCTCCAAATTACAGGTAGGCCATCTCCCATACACTCCATGTTAAGCAAATAATTAAAAGAAAAGAAAAATTATTTCCCTTTTCTCTGTAATTATAAAACAGTACCTTGTACTTGATCATTAGTGATGGGAGAATTTATTTGCCTAGCTTGAACTCGCAGAGAATTCACGCAATACGCCGCCGGTGAATAAATTCGTGAAACGCCCATGAAAATTTGCTGGCATCAATTTCCAGTTTTCACAATTTTTTTGTGAAATCATTCTAAATTCACAAATTTATAGTGAAATCGTTCAAGATTCATGAATTTATATTGAAAAAGTTTGAATTTCACGAATTTAGTGAAACAGTTCGAAATTCACGAATTTATAGTGAAATAGTTAGAAATTCACGAATTTATAGTGAAATCGTTCAAAATTCACAAATTTATAGTGAAATAGTTCGAAATTCACAAATTTTTCATCAACTTTCCGATTTCACTATTTTCGCGAATTTTTCGCCATTTCGCAAATTTCTCTGTAAATTTGAGAAAAATTTGCCGAAGCAAACCGCCCCAGATTCGCCCATCACTATTGATCACAACTGAGTTGCATAAACCCATATTGCTGGCAAAATTGTTCTACTGGGTTTATTTAATGTTTATATTATTTTCAACAGGTATGGTGATCCAAATTATGGAAAGATCGTTTATCTGGAAAACCCCAGGTCCCAAGCATTCCAGATAATAGATCCCATACCTGTATATTGTTTACAAATATTGTACACACACCAAACAACAGCCAAGACTTATAGAATACACACAATTTTCCATGGTCCAGTTCTTGGAATATGACTTTCAAATGAGATGTCAGTTCCAAAGTCAATGGTATTTTCATTGTCCAAGTCGTATTATATCTCAAACTGCAAAAATGAAATAACAAACCAAAGCTCAAATATGATTTACGGATTTTTTTTCTTTGAATAAGAGGAAAACATTTGGGTGGTAAATGGATTATAATGTTTAAGAATTGCTTAAAAATGTGTAGTGTTGTTCAGTAAGTCAATAACGCTCACAGCTGGTGTTTGGTAAAAATGCACAACATTCACAATGAAATTGGATTGAAGCCCATAAAGCTACAGATCACTGTCAGGGAATATCAGATCCTTACAAAGCCCATCCTGATGGTTAGATTTTCATCATGGTGAGAACTGATGGATACATTTCTATATTCAAATCAAAATAAATCTAAGTATTAGATTCTACATTGGTAGCATAAACCAATCTCGAGTGCTTATTCTATTATGTTTTCAAGTTATCTAATCGTCCGGCCATATATTTATAGCTGTTAGGCTTCACACAGCATTAGTTCATTTTGGCCACAGCATGTGGCATAGACATGAATGTAATTGTGAGCTTTTATTTATAAGTGAGTTCTTATTAAAGGAAAAAAGGTAGGACATTGTTCTCCTTAAGTTGTGGTCTCTGCTTTAACAACAAGCTCTTCTAAGGTGCAGGTATGGGACCTATTATGCAGAACCAGATCTGTTTTTCAGATAAGGGATCTTTCCGTAATTTGGATGAATCCAATAGGATTGTTTGGCCCTCGGATATATCTTAATTAGGATCAAATACAAGGTACTATTTCAGTATTACAGAAACAAAGAGAATCATTTTTGAAAATTAGAATGATTTGACTAAAATGGAGCGTTCCTGTAATTCTGAGCTTTCTAGATAATGGGTTTCTTTCCCTAATATTTAACTGAGTTAAGTTGCATTTTCAAGATCATGACTAGAAATAATTACAGTCAAGAGATTGAGCTCAATACACTCATTAGATGGCTAATTGTGTTGTTAGCTTCCGTGTCATCGCTCTCAACTGTCCCGTTTGCTGTGCATTTTTCTTTGATCTCCTGCACCAACACAAGAAAAATATACAACATTTATGAAACTTAATTCAAGAAGAGGCTTTTGGCAGAGGAGCTGCAATACTCAGATAGATACAATTTTAACTGATAAGATAAGCAGGTCTCTTGGGGAACTGTGACTTGCAGCTTAAAGGAACAGTAACACCAAAAGATGAAAGTGTTTTAAAGTAATAAAAATCATATTATGTTGCCCTGTACTGGTAACACTGATCTGTTTGCTTCAGAAACAGAACTATAGTTTATCAGGGGTGTCCAAACTTGGCCCTCCAGCTGTTACGGAACTACAAGTCCCACAATGCAATGGAGTCTGACAGCCACAGTCAGGCAAATGCATTGTGGGACTTGTAGTTCGTTAACAGCTGGAGGGCCAAGTTTGGACACCCCTGGTTTATATAAACCAGCTGCTGTGTAGCAATGGTGGAATTAAAAAAAGCTATATGGCATAGGTTGAATAGTGGACAACAGATAACACCATTATATTCTACACAGGGCCGTGCCAAGCTGACAGGGTGCTCTAGGCACCCAGTCTGTTACCCCCCCCCCCCCCCCCCCCCCCCCCCCCCCCGAGATTAAGAGAAATGGAGGGGAGTGACAAGTAGGGGAGGAAGGGGAGTGATGAGGGGAGTGACAAGGGGAGGGAGGAGAGGAGCAGGGGAGTGAACAATCCAAACTAGGGGTAGGCAGAAAACTTCTGAACAGGTACCTGCCCAGTGCCCCCACATCTTTGTGCCCTAGGCAGGAGCCTCTTCTTCCTACCCCTAGTTCTAACTTTGGTTCAACAGAGCTTATCTGCTACCTGCTCTGTAACCTGACCCTTTTCTCCTTTGAATGGCTGCCCCCATTGCTACACAACAGCTTATTTATATAATCAATAGTCGTGTTTCTGAAGCAAACAAAGCAGTTTTAGCAGTGCAGGGCAACATAACATTATATCTGTATTACTTTTACAATTTCATTTTTTGATGTTACTATTCCTTTCAAGGGCAATTTCACTTTCATTAGCAAACCTGTAATGACACATAAAACATAGTCCTAAAACTCCCAGAAATGTCTTTAGACTTTCCACAACCTGCCAAATTGTGTAAAAAGGGGTGTGGCATTCAGGGGATGGGCGTGGTCAATTATTTTGTCCTGCATTTTTCCCACATTCCATTTTTCAAATAGTAGGAGGTTTGTTCTAGACTTTGTTATATTTACCCAAGTGCAATTTATCACTGAGAAGCAAGATGTGATACGAGAAAAAGGTTGTGATTAAAACTGTGATACACTGACCAGCAAACTAGCTGCTAAAAAGTAATGACTAGTACGTATGTACCTGTTATCAAGAATGCTCAGGACCTGGGGTTTTTCAGATAATGGATCTTTCCATAATTTAGATCTCCATGCCTTAAAGTGATACTGACACTAAAAAATGAATTTTAACATATGAATGTACATTAAGGCGCAGATTTACTAAGGGTAGAATTTTCGAGGGCTATTTGCCCTCGAATTCGACCCTTCTACGATTTTCAAATGAAAATTTGATAAAATTGTAGAAAAATCGAAGGTTTTTGGCCGCTTTTCTATATGTCAATAAAATCGTAAGATCGAATGATTTTACAAAAGAAATCATAAAAAATGTTCGAATGTTTGAAAAAATTGTATGAATCAAATGATCAAAGCGTTCAATCATACAATTGCTATTCGAACATAGAACTTAGAGAGGAAGCCTATTGGGGGTTCCCATACGCTTCTATTGCAATTCAGTAGGTTCAAACTGGCGGCAGTCAAGTAGGCAGTCGAATAAACTTTTAAAGGGGAAGTACTTCGATCATCGAATGGTCGAATGATTGAATATTCGATCATTCGAGTTATTTGATCTATTCAATACGGTCGAATTTTGCATATTCGATGATCGATGTGGCCAAATTTGCATATTCAAAAATTCTATCAAATCGTACGATCTGAATTCAGTCTAATTCGATTGAATTTCGAATCCTTCACAAGAATTTAGTAAATTGGCCCCTGTACTGTATGTTACCTATAGGTCATGTTGATAATTTTTTGCTGAGAGGTTTGTTTTTGTATATAATTGTTAGTTGAAGTTCCTAAGCCTGACTCTCTGACATTCTGAATTTGCCAACCTGACTGTCCCATCTCAGCCTGTTAGTTACAGTTTCTAATGCTAACGGACTCCTGCTGCACAAATATGGCAGCCCCCCTCATACAGGAACATGGGGGATCAGACAGGTAATGTAAAAGCATAATGCAAATACTTTATGGCAAAGTTAGAAGTAGCTTTCAAAGCCAATATTATAATAGATGTAAAAAAGAGTTTAATTTCAGGTTTCAGTATCACTTTAACTCTACTAAAAAATAATTTAACCATTAATTAAAATAGGATTGTTTTACCTTCAATAAGGGTTAATTACATCTTATTTGGAATCAAGTACAATATATTGATTTATTATTACAGAGGAAAACTTTTTAAAAATGCTAATCTAAAATGGAGTCTATGGGAGATGGCCTTCCCATAATTCTGAGCTTTCGGGATAACTATACATGTAGTAAAAAAAAAATAACGTCTATAGAGATCAAGGCAGATAGAATTGTTTGAATTTTTGAAGAAAAGCCATGAATAGCTGCAAATCATAGCTGCAGACTCTTATGTGAACCTGTCCAAAATATGTAATAAATGATCACAAGCCTGTGATTTGTTATAACATCCAAGTAACCTATTTGAATTCTGAAAAAACAGGTCCCCGTCATCTTAATGAGAGCAGACTGTAACAAATCTATCTAAAATATGCTGAAATAAGCATTCTGTATTGAAATGCATACATTTTTCATTGCATTTCTTTGTTTAAACTGGTATAAATGTTCAGCTGGCAATGATACTGTTATTTCCTTGGTGCCCTAGATAAGATATGACTTCTTCCTGCAATTAACCCAGAAACCCTTGTCATGTTATTGGTTTACTGAATCCTGGGGGGAGCCATATTGTCATTTCAGGACAGTAGATTTGAACTGAAGAATAAACTCAAGGGAACTCCTTGTTTTCTACTGAGTGGTCAGAAGCAAGTGGGAGAGAGAAAAAGAAAAGCAACATTGGCTGCATTCCCTAGTCCAAACTCTCTGTACCAAGAGAAGCAGAAAAGTTGCATATTGACATTTGCATTGATAGAGGTGTTATGTTTTAGGTGGATTGAAGATCCGTGTATCAGTGCCTTGCAGCTATTACATCAAAGGAGAAATAAACTTATTACAAGAGAATTGTATGAATGTTGAGTTATTGGAAACTTTTGGTGGATTTACTGCTGGAATGAATGGTAGAAGCATATACAGTATTTGTCACCCCACTTTGCTGGATAGTGGAGACAAAATAAATTGTGGGATAGATGAATCAATTTGTAAAAATCACATTTCCTTATGAGTCAGTGATGTGAGATGGGAATATAACAGGGGTTATGATTCTGTGTGCAGATCCTAAATTTTGTAATCCAAAATGACACATAAAAGGGAGGCACATCAGGGAAAGCTACTGACTCCAACAGTAGAATCTTTGTAGAGCCTTAGAGAAGAGGATCAGTTTTAAAAAGGCATAAACTGAAATTGCTACTGGTCTGCTGGTTTTTACACCCTCTATTCACCCAAACACACATATACCATATCCACGAATAAAAGAGTAACTTTTTAATGTCAGTTAAAGATTATGTTTCAACATTTTATTGGGTTTTCCAAAAACAAACAAAAACAAAAACAAACAAGATTTACTTTTCACAGAGCAAGTTAAGTATGATTAAGCTATTTAACTTCATGCATACTTCATGCTGTTTACAACACAAAGGCATAATAAAATTGTGAAAACATAAAGATTATAAATGGCTTATATTAGTGCAATGAGTTCCTTGACCATTACAATAAAGTATAGTAACTAGATCTACTAAATAAGCTAACAAAAGCAACTCATAACTAAAACAAATCTAAATCTAAACCTCGCATGGTGGAGTTATAATAACACTAAATATCATGTAGATACCAAGTTAATTTTGTTGGCCAGACATTAGGATAGTTAGATCTGTAACAGCTCCTGAATTTTAGTTTTGTGTTTAGAGTCTATTTGGTCAAAGTAAAGCGACCAATTTTCAGAAAACATCGTTTTAATATGTGGTTCTTCAAATTAAATTTTTATGGCCTCTTGCCAGCATAACTGGTTTAGATATGTTAAGATTTCTTTGAGGGAGGGAGTAGACTTTGATATCAAGAGCCGAAATAGGGCCCTCTTAGTAGCCGCCATAAAGCGTAAAATTAAGTTTGAAATCAAATCAGGGTTGGATTTACCATGTCTACTCAATGTAAAAGAAGGGGAGCCAATATTTAAAAGGGCATAAACTGGAGATACAGTTACATTTATTTTCAACTTTGAGCTGATAAAATCTTTAACTTTTTGCCAAACTAGAGTAATGTGAGGGCAGCTCCAAAGATAATGAAAAAGGTTTACATTTTTCCTGATTACATTTGGGACAAAAGGATACTTGACCAACACCTTTAAAAGAACGAAAAAGTTTCCCATAACCAAGATGTATTAATTTAAAATGTTGAGATCTCCATTCCTCAGAGAAAAAACATTTGTTAAATTTAACCAATGAATAAGTTAATTGAGTAAGGGTAATGTCACATAAAAGGTAGTTGGACCATCTCAGAGCTGTATCTGAAAGGGGGTGTTTTTGTTCGGGAGGGGGGCCCCAAAAAGTATGAGCCAAATAGCTGATGTTTAAGAGCCCTACGTTGATGCTCAGATTGATTATCACCCCCGCTATCCAATGTTTCTGAATTGCAATCCCCCTTTTCTTGGAAACCGAGAGAAATGCACTTTTAATAATCATATATTGGTAGTGGTCAGAGATTTTTACGTTCGTTTGATTTTTCAGACCTGCCCAAGTAAGGAGATTACCATTTATAGGGTCAACTACATCCTTAATCAGAAACAGGATTTTGGAATGAGCAGGACGACAGGCAGAGTAACCAGGTTTAGTTTTCCTCCACAGGAGGTGAATGGGCATAAAGGGGGTTAACGTATGATTAAAACCATGCCTAGAAGTGTAGACTGAGTCCCTATACAACAGTTGAAGATTATAATAGTCGTTGCTAAGGAGGGTGCCCAATTCTGCCCAATAGCAAGGCCAGTGTCAGACTGGGACATCAGGGGCCCACCCAAAAACCTTACACTAGGGGCCCACAAAAAATTTTTAGACCAGGGGCCCACTCTCAGTACTATTATTCTTTCTCTACTAATTCAACCTCTATTCTCCTAGTGTATTTTCTTTACATACTATAACCTATTATTACATCTATTTAGCCTCTAGAATAGGGAGTGGCCATGAACTTGGCCAAATTAGCAGCATGAGGGCCCACTGACATCTGGGATCTTTTATGGCTTTGCTCAGTGTTGGACTGGCCCACCAGGATACCAGGAAAAGTCCCGGTGGGCCAGTCCAACACTGAGCAAAGCCATAAAAGATCCCCATGTTGTGTAATAAAAGTGATTGTACCTGTTGCCTGCAACTGTTTTAGAACTGGGTAGAGCTCACTAATTATGGAAGGGTTCATTCTACATTCACTTATAGGGCAAATTCACTAAAGTGCGGAAATTCGCGAGCGACACCTTCACCGCAATTCGCCACACTTCGCCAGACGAATTTTCACCAGTCAGCAGCTATTTCACTAAAATGCAAGTTTGTGCTCAGGGAGACGGAAAGTAGTGAAGTTGTGCTACTGTTACTTTGTCAGGCAAAGGGCATTTACACTAGCGATGTCTAATTTGCATACGCCACAAAGTTAAAAGTATAATAGAAGTATATCTTACAGCCACTACATTACACTACACAAGCCCAGGAAACCTTTAATAAATAAAATAAAGTTGTCCTATTGCCCTACATGTGCCCACTGTATATTTGCGTTGCTATATGTTAGGAAAGACGCCAAGTTTTTTTTCCAAACTCCTATCTATTGTATTGAACTTCACCAGGTCTGACCTGGTGAAGTAAAGTCTAGCGCAGGAGGTAACGTTCAGTAAAATGGGCATCTTAGTGAATTAGCGTAGTTACGGCCCTTCTTCAGTTCGCAACATCACCTGGCGTAAGAGTGCAAAGTTACGCTAGTGTATCTACTTCGCTAGTGAATTTTTGGCCGGGATACTTTTAGTAAATCGGCGAAGTTGCAAAATGACGTCGAATTAGCACTAGCGTTAGACACTTTGAGCTCTAGTGAATTTGCCCCATAGATGCATAGTCCTAGCTACCATCAGTTTGTAAGGAAGATACATGTTGTAACTCACATGGGTACAAAGCAGCACTGGTCTGATCTGCTCACTGGCACCTACTCTTTTAAACTGAATATTTTTTGTACTAAGCAATTGCTGGTTTAAAGAGCAGCATATCCTGGTTTACACTTCTCAATCCAAAAGTTAAAAAACATGGTGCAATACAACTGTTCACTAGTACATGCTAACAGCAATTTTGCCTCAGACCTTGATCGAAACTTCTGTGAAACAAATCACTGCTGGTAACGTATGTGAGATACAGCCCCTATCCAATCACAGGATAATCTTTATTACACAGATAAAATTAAAGTTTGATGACCCTCTAAATCAAATGCATGCCACCAAAATTGATGTAGAGTTTCAAGGAGAGAAAGATGGTAATGTCTAGTAGATTGTAAGATACAGTATAGTATATACTAAAGGCCCATTTATAGAAGCTGCTAAAATAAATGGATAGCCAACAAGGAACGAAGGCTGATTGTGTTTGGGACAGAGCTAAACAATGTACACTACAGAAATATAGGAGGGAGATATGAATAGAATACAGAATGTATATGAAGGGGAAATACAAATATTCATTAATATGCACTGGTATAAATATGTAACCCACAAAAGGCAGAAAAACTAAAAACAGATCTCATGTTGTCAGGTAGCAGCAAACTGTGCTAATAAAGGGCCCTAGATTTGCTTCAAAATAGGTGTTACATCTCTAGATGCTATATATCCTTATTAGGACAAATGTACATTATGTTGGAGCCTCTTCACTAGTAGGTGTCCATGGAGAATATACACTCTTTGTGGTTGTGGCAAGGAAGTATTATCTCCGGCTGTGGGAAGGGTTAAATTGAAGGTAATACCGGGCTTTTTTTTATTTATGGAGGTACTAGGTACAGATATCGAATAAAGTTCCCATCATATGGCTAAATATCATTGAATGCAATATGTATCTATGAACCTAAGACAGTTAATAAACATTCCTATTTGCTGATGAGAGTGGCGAAATTTCACTCTAGTGGCGGAACTTCACTCTTTGATGAATCTACCCCATAAAATCCTTTCAGACCTGTGTAAAGCGAATGGCTCAGACAAGCTGCCACAGTTTGATGGGGTCCACAGGATCGGACTGGGGGGCCCGGGGCCAACCAGGACCGCTGTCCAGGACCCCCCTCCGGCCACCTACCCCCTAAGCCGAGTCAGCTCGTATAAAAGGTGGTGCGCATGTATAAAAGCCAGCGCACGTTTGCGAACAATGCTGCGCAAGCACTGGGGGCGCCACTCAGAGCACATCGGCACATACGCATTTGGTGCTGCACAGGAGAAAAAGTTTGGGGAACTATCCCTTGAGGGTCGGGGGCCCACCGGTTTTTTCCCGGTTTCCCGATGGGCCAGTTCGAACCCGGGTCCATACAAGTTAATGTACAAGGCATTTTGAAGCACAATAAGCCTCATTATGCAAAGTGAATTCAAGCATTGTTGTAGGCAATCGTCATGCTGTATCACGTCTGGCATGTGGTATTAATAACGGTGTTAGCATCTATTTCATATGACATGTTTACCTTTAGGTTAACTTTTAGTATGTTATACACTCAGGCCCGCCATCAGGGGGGGACAAGTGTTCCGGGGCTGAAGGGGGGCCTGGCAGCGCTGCAATATTCAAAGAGCCAGGCTCCCCTTACGAGCGCAGTAGCAAGCGCTCACCTCTCTCTGAAGTCCTGCGCAGAATGTGGAAGTGCCGAACGTTTGCGAAGTCCTGAAGAGGCGGAAAGACCCGAAGTCACGAAAGGAGCCGGCACTGAAGTCCTGAAGTGCGGAAAATACCCAAAGTCACGAAAACATCTATAACTGAAGTCCTGAAGCCACGAGTTCAATTCTACTGACACCAATGTGGGTTTTTTGTTTTTTTTTTTAATCCTCTGGCCACCAATTTTTTATTTTAATAATCTATAGGCCCCTGCACCAATTTTTTTCTTTAATTTTTAACTTGTCGGGTGGCCTGACCACCAATTTGTTTAAAAAACTTATTTTTTTGGGGCCCCAATTTTTTTTTTTACTTGTCGGGGGGCCTGACCACCAATTTTTTAAAAAAATATATTTTATGGGGCCCCAATTTTTTTTTAACTTGTTGGGGGCCCTGACCACCAATTTTTTAAAAAAAGTTTTATGGGGGGCCCTGGCACCAATGTTTTTTAATTGGGGGGCCTGGTGCCTAATTTTTTTTTAACTTATAAGGGAGCCTTGGGGGGGTTACGTTTTTAGCGCTGATCTCTGTGTGGTCTTTTAACTTTGATGTGGAGTGGCCAGGGATTAGGGGCGGGACTTGGGTGATAGGGTGGGTGGGGCCCGGGGTGGGTGGGGCCCAGGGGGTCCGGAAAATTTTGTTGTGCAGGGCCCCGTGATTTCTAATGGCAGCCCTGTATACACTGACCAAGTCTAAACATTTTTATGATCTACCTTCTTCTTCTGATGCTTTACAGCTTTCAAATGAGGGCCACTGACTCCCTCTAAAAAACAATGCTCTGTAAGGCTACAAATGTATTGCTAAAGCTAAATAACTCAAAAACCAATTGCAAACAGCGCTGGATTTAGATAGCTGGCGCTCAAAGGCCCTCTCTCGTTTGTCTCCCCTGTCCCCTCCCTTTTATTTGATCAAATTTTCATCATCGGGACGGAGCAATAGAAATTGACACACAGGAAATTTAAATTTCTGAACCGATGTGGGTGTTGCTGGGCAGCATGCCCCCTATGATCCTGCCACCCTAGGCCCAGGCTTAGGTTTCCTCTCGACAAATCACAGTCTACATATTAGGGATGCACAGAATCCAGGATTCGATTCGGGATTCAGCCAGGACTTTTCGTAACAAAAGAAAAATTTTGCAATTTTTTCCTTTCCTGCACCTAATTTGCATATGCAAACTTGGATACGGTTCAGTATTCGGACGAATCTTTCATGGAGAAATTGGGTGAATCCCAGAAAGTGGATTTGGTGCATCCCTACTAGATATTGATGCACCCTTGAGTTTGAAAATGAGGCTTGATATGTAATGTGAAATGATCAGTATTGATTCTGGCGCAACTGGGTCTCTGTGACAAATGGGTTAAGCACATACAGGGAGTGTAGTAACACGTGCAAAATGTATTCCAGGTCTAGTAACCCAGAGCAACCAATTAGTTGTGCGCTTATAAACAGTAGACCAATAAATGCCAACGTCTGATTAGTTGCTGTGGGTTACCAGATCTATATAATTTCTAGAAAATTGGATACATGTTTACAACATTGCTAAATAATGGCTAGTGGTATTGTAGCAATTGTGGCACATCTATGTATCCATCTGTATTGTATGGCCCATTGTGATTATATATGAGCTAGGCATTGAGTGAAAGGCTGAAATAATCACTATATGGCAATATTGTTTATATCCCAGTAGGGTGCATTGCTATCCTGCTGAGTGAAGGGATGTAGGGAACAATGCAGAGATTATTTATTAATAAAACAAGGAACAATTGTGTAGCATAATACATAGAGATTGGTGACAGGGAATGATTGGAATAGAGCATGGGACAAAGGTAGTATGTCTGCATGTTATGGAACTGGATCCAATGAAGTTATTCTGCATATACAGGCAGGTATGTTAACATCCTATATCATGTATATGTACAAAAAGAATGTCTTTTAACTGACTGTTGCTATTAGAAAGCTTTAACAGCTTGGGGACTGAACCCAGAGAAAGGCAGTGTGGGGGTATTAGTTCTGCAGGGTCTGTGCTACACTTGCTTTTCTTTCTTTCTTCATGAGATGGTACTCTAGTAACCCAAACACACACACACACACACACACACACACAGTGACTTATGTGTTGTTGAGGTGCAATTGTAGCGCAGCTCTGTAAATGGCTGGCAGGTTTGTGTTGCTAGGCAGCTTTTCTGTCTTTTTTAAAACAACACGTGTGATTAGGGCCGGGGACACGCAGCTATTCCCTCTCATGGATGCGCTTCGGGCACGCAGGGGTTAAACTCACCTCCCCCGATCTCATCTTTACGTTCCATTGGGGGAAGATGATGTAAACTGTTTGCATTCCCCTCCCTGTTCCTCGGTCTCACCTCCTCCCCTAACATCCACGAGCATGTGACGGTGGAATTAATAATGGAGCTGGTAGCAGCACAATAACAGCCCAGCGCACGCTCGCCACTCATGTCTGCTGCTGCTGTTGCCACCGCTTTCATCTGAGCTGCAAAAGAAGGGACTCGCCATGTGCCCACTGCCTCTCCGTGCCAGCCTCATGCCAGACTCGCTGTGTGTGTGCAATTCTGAGCGGCCGGGGGAGCTGTGTTCCCGGGTCCATGTGACAGCTGCCCGACTGAGGATGGTCGGGGACGAGCTGCACCGGCTGACTGTCAACAGGAAAAGCAGCTTCAGTCGGAAGAGCCTTTATAGCTGCTTCTATCTCCTCTATACAGCCACTCATCTGGCCGCTCTGGCGCTACTCATGCAGGGCAGGAGCAACCTGTAGCACCGGCAACAACATGGAGCTGTCCGTTTCAGCACCAGCAACAGGTGAGCCGCGCAGCCAGCCGCTCTACACGGAGCAATCAGCACTGACAACAATGTCTTCTTCTTCCTGTGATTCATTGCTCGGCCGAGCATTGCGCCTGACACCCAGCGACTTCCCTTGGCCTCAAACGGCATTTAGCTCTCTGTTAGCAGTGTGGCTTTAAAGAGGAAATATCGAGAAAATGTAAGCTTCTTCATACTGAAAT
>CM044431.1:180361134-180389360 GCA_024363595.1 Xenopus borealis | reverse complement strand
AGCTTTATACAAGAATATAATACACCACTCCTAGATTGTATCCTTGTGTTTGCCTGCTGCATTTTGTTGGCCAGTTTTCTTTGCTACTGGGCACTACTACTACTATAAAACCGGAGTCTGAGGTTCATGCACTGTGATTCTGAAGTATATTTAAAGTGTCTTTTCACACCAAAATTGTCTTCACTTATTTACATATTTTCAGCCTAACCAATATTTATAGACTGGGCATTGTGCTGCTAGGTAGAGCATACAGTGAAAAGTAAAATAGGTGGCAATCCTTGGTAAATGCTGCAAATACTCCAAAGTCTTCATCTTAGCATTCTGGATAACAGGTCCCATACTTGTATAAATAAACAATGGAAATCTTGATCTAATTGGAATATGAATAAAATGCACATGAGGGCAGCAATATAGATTTAGCAAGAGTTAATGTAAAAGAATTAGACACTAATGGCTTGGGATAGCTATACTAAACTGGTAGACAAATCCCAATTCCCAACATCAGTTATATCCTTGCCTTAAGTTGGGTGTTGAAATTACCATGCTCTTATCTGCTCAGCACAGATTGTTACCAGAAAGCAGCAGTATTAGGTAATTTACTTTTTATAGCAGCTTGTCTCTTGACTCCTTCTCCCCCTCTGTTAGACTCAGCTACCTCTGTGTTTTTAAATCAATACTGATTTTGTGTTACATGGCTCTGAACCAATACACAGTATAAGCTTTCCATTGCTACAAAATGAAGCAGTCCCTTTCTACTAATTCATTTACCTGCTTTATTTCCATTTAACCCATGATTCTAATGTGACCTTTTTGTTTTCTAACTCCAGTATAAAGAATGATTCCACTGTGTAAGATAATCTATGCCTGTTATTCTGAAAACAATGCTACAAAAACATGTAAATATTATAACACCCCTTTACATCTAAACACCCAACATCTCTCTGCAAAACGGCATCCTGTCAAATACATTCTGTATAATTTATCTGGTTTGATCTGCTCTCCCAGTTTGATTTTTTTTAATAAAGTCTTTATTTTTGATTTCCAAGGGTAGGGGTGGGGGAGTACATACAACAACTTGGTTCACAGGTAGTAGTAGGAGTCAACATGTAGAGAGTCTATTACACAATAGGATAAAGAGTCCATAAACATCTTTGCTTGGTACAACAAATGTTCATCATGCATAGCACCTTGTTGTAAACAACATATTAAAACTTAGTTCTAATTTTATCAGAGCTGGTTACCTGGTACAGGTCTTGATAGTCTGAGCTCAATTGGATTGATGTCTAGCCATGGATCCCATATTTTTTCGAAATTTCCAGGGCAACCTCTAGCTAGGTAGGTGAGTTTAATGGATGGAAGGGCTTTATTAATTAAACTGATCCATTGTACTACTGAGGGAGAACTATTACCCATCCAGCCCATAATTACCACTTTCCTGGAATAATATAGAGTTCCAAGTTTGATTTTTGCCAAGTAGGCTCCTGGTTTTCTAATATACAACAGTCTGTCATAGTCATTGGGTTCCATGAAAAGGGGCCTTAACAGGGTCAACATAATCAAAATACCAAGTGCCATCTGCTTTATGAGGTAGGTAGAAAATTTGATTACAATACAGTATACAACTCCAGACTTCATCCTTTGTTGTGACTGGTTTTGAGTCCATAATGATGGGGGCTGTGCACTGGTAATCTAATTATGTACCTTGCAAAGACCAAAATGGAATCATTTGCCTGTTTAGCTCAAGTGCAAAATGTATGTTCTGCACATGCTATGTACTGTATGCTGCACGTTTCCTGAGCAAGTGGTAATTCAGTTCCTTAACAAGCATTTTAAAAATGAAGATGTCTGTCCACAACCCAGGTGATCCACCATGAAAAATAATCCCTTTGTTGACACAATGGGTCTGGCGGTTTGGGACAGCAGAAATATGTATATACATGTTAGAAATAATATATTGATTGAGAATGGAATCTCTATCCATACAAAAAGAAGGGTCTAGTTAATCAACGTATTACATATACCCAGCTAGTGATTATACAATGGTGTAACCCTGGTACCTTTGATATTGTTTTGTTGGTGGTGGGAACTGAACAGCCTCATGTCCATGAATATGTCTACTCATACAAGGCATGGTATATCTAGTAGTGCTATAAATACTATAGACTACTAGACTTGCTGAGTAATCTATACAAAAATTCCAACTCATCAAAGTGGCTACTCATAGGTGCAAACAACCACCTCACATAAACTGATCAGATATCCTCTACTCATTCCTAAAAGTCTCTCTCTAAATTTTTTTTTTCAAAGGAGAACTAAACCCTAAAAACCAATATGGCTAAAACTGCCATGTTTTGTAGAGTGAACTTCTTGCACCAGCCTAAAGTTTCAGCTTGTCAATAGCAGCAATGATCCAGGACTTCAACCTTGTCACAGGGGGTCACCATCTTGTAAAGTGTCTGTGACATGCTCAGTGGGCTCTGAGCAGCTGTTGAAAAGCTAAGCTTAGGGGTTGTCACAAATTATCAAGCAGAAAATGAGGTTGGTCTGTAATATAAACTGATGCTACAAGGCTGATTATTATATTCTGGTGCTAGTTGCACTGGTTTCTGTGCTGCCATGTAGTAATTATCTGTATTAATGACTAATCAGCCTTATAGTGTGACATTTCTACATGGCAAATTTACAAAATTCACGTAAAATGATCGAACTTTGATCGAATACCGATTGTACAAATTTTTTGTGAAATCGGGTATACAAATTTGGCCTCTTCGATCATCGAATATCGAATAGATAGAATATTCGATAATTTGATGATTGAAGGAAACAAAATATAAAAGTTATTCGACTGCCTACTTCACCAGTTTGAACCTATCGAATTGTAATAGAAGCCTATGGGAAGCTCCCCATAGGCTTCTGAGGCTAAGTCCTGCTTGAATACCATTCGTACGATCGTAGCGTTCGATCGTTCGAATCGTACAAATTTTTCGGACGCTCGAAGGAAATTTCACGATTTTTTTGTGAAGTTGAATGATCAGTATCCCATTGTATGAATTCATCGAGAAATCTTATTGCGACCAAAATGATAGCCTACAACAAACCGAATTGCGAATTTCGTCAAGCTAATTATGGGGAATAATAGTAAATTTGCTCGTATGTGTACAGTATATTGTGAGTCTGTCCCTAAGCTCAGTAAGTGACAGCAGCACAGAGCATGTGCAGTGAATTAGCAGAAAAGAAGATGGGGAGCTACTGGGGCATCTTTGAAGAGACAGATCTTTACAGCTAAAGGCCTGTGGTTGCCTTGGGCTGGTACAGAAGTACAAAACATCATGTACAACATTTCTAACTTTCCTTGTCCTTTAAGACTCTTGGGCAGGGATCCTCAACCTGTTTTAACTATGAGCCACATTCAAATGTAAAAGGAGTTGGGGAGCAATACAAGAATGAAAACATTTACTGGTGGTGAAAAAATAAGGGCTGTGATGTGAACTGACAGACTAGAGGATCAATTTGATAGAACACCTGCTTTTTATGCAAATTATATTTTGCCTACAATGCAAGAATTCAAAGATAAGCACCTTTGAGGCAACTGGGAGTAACATCCAAAGGGTTGGCGATCAACATGTTACGAGCCACTGGTTGTGGGATCACTTATCTAGGGGATGTTTATCCTCATCTCTCTGTTCGTGCATATCTTGTATCTAAGCATTCCAAAGTAAGCAAACTTTGTTCAATATCGATATATATAATATTTAGATATGAATGTATCCCTAAGGTCATGAATCACTTTTCAAAATAGTGCACAATTACAAGAACTTACAGAACACTTTTAAATAGCATTACGAAAGGTTAAAACAGCTTTACATTAACTCCCTCTGACATACATTGTTAAAATATTTCGATTCTGTTTGAGAGAGATATCAAGGAGATATAGGCAGCTAAGTACAGCTGTTGTGCTACTTTATGGAGGCTGTTTGTCCATAAAAAAGTGTTTCCATTAAACTATCCTCAGCTTTAGCTGCTAGTGTGTGTCCTGGTTTTACCATTAGTAATATTCTTTTAATTAAACTATGAACCAAATAAAAGAATATATCTTTTTTATGAAAGTTAATTAAGTAGGTGCTCTTTCTGTTTGCTGCTCTCCCTTTCAAGCCTGTGTAGATTCTCTATTACTTTTTCATGCTAATTTCTTTAATCTAAACCAATTTGGAGCTGTCATTTTTGATTAAATACGCCTCTGAGATCCAATATTGTGAACCAGGCAGGAAAGGTGCAGCATGTGATTTTACAAGTCATTTTTCAATAGAAAGGAACTAGCTGCTGATTTTGTAGCCAAGGACTAAGTGATCATCATCATTTCCATCAGTGCAAATGAAGATGTACCAGTGGAAACAATTGCTAAGCAAACAAAACACTGTCAGCTGGCAGCTCTGCTGAAGACTACTTATTAATCAAAACGTTGGCTTAAGGAATATCAAAATCACCAGGCAGAAACCTGGAAGCTTTCAGTCTTTAATCATCAAACAGCATCTGTGACTGTACTGGGCTCCCAGCTAGTGGCTCCCAATAAGTTGGTATTGTGATTGAGAACCGACAAGATGTGTTTATGTGGCGAAAATGAATCTACCTCTATTATTTTGCTTCAACAATTACTGCCTAGTGATTCAACGAGCCATTTCCTCATGGTGTGAAAATGCCCTTTGTGTTCCAACGCGTATGGGGTATCCAACTTCATGAACCCCCAGCCAGTTAAAGATAAAATGATTTTTGCATGTGGTTCACCATCTGCAGACGTAGTTGCTGCTTTATACAGTTTCCCCTCAGAAAAATTTTAGAGAAAAACTTTTACTACAAACGAATTAAAATGGCCACAGCTTGGAAGGTGAAAAATATGTGGTGGTGATTTCATGGGTAAAACTTGGAAAACAGTTGGTAAGTGGAGCAGGGGTATCAAGTGCACAACCCTACTGTGCGGGAACATACCATGCAATCAAGTTGTTTTTGAATGCAGCCCACACACAATGGAACTTAATGCTCTTAAAGGGAAATAAATGTCAATGTTAATGTTTTGTAAAAGAAACCAAGGAAAGAAATAAAGAATGATTAGAATATATAGTCGACAACCTTACAAAATAATGTAATTTAAGCAAGTTTACAATATGTATGAATGTAAAATTTCCAGTGGTTTAAAAGTTATTTCTAAAAGTATTTGAAGTTAAAAGCAGTCACTTTCTGTTCGTTTGAGTTTTTTTTCATTGATAGTTTTCAAAATACAGATACAAATGATCACTTTCAATATATGATAACACATTTTCTATAGCAATTATATTTAGAAATAACATTAAAACCACTGAAATTGTGTACACAGAAGGATTTTTTTTTAAAATTTTCCAGGAAAGAAGAAAAAAAAAAGAAAATGAGCCAAAACCTTTTCCACCAAACAAAATAATATTGTTCCATTCATTTTCAATTAGGCTGAAAATCTCAAATATTTTAATAAACACAGTTCTTCTGTATAACCACAGACTATTTGAGGTTCCAAAGAATATTCTGAGGTATTTTCACGTTCACTTTTTTTGCTGTTTTTTTTCTCAATCTGTGAAGAAAGCAAACTCGAATTTTGATAGCTCAATCTTTTATTTAATGTATAGTAAAGTTGTTTGAAATTAAGTTTTCTTTCACTATTCAAAACTAAGTTTTTGAAAGGCCCTTTTAATGTTCAATACACCTTGAAGCAGTTCTGCTAATAAAAGGAATAAAATCTTGTTTGATTCAGCAGTAGTAGCAAAGTGTATTGATTCTGGACTTAATGTAAAAGTCCACAAAAGCTCAGAAACTCCTTTACTATTGAAGAGTTGAAAAATTACAAAATTATTATTACTAAATTATGCAGATAAAGACATTTCTAAGATAAAAAGACAAAAGGCTGCTTATTTCAATACTAGTAGTGATAAGTAGAATTTTGCACCAAGTTTCACAGCAAAAATAAAATTTGAGTTTGCACTTTTTTGACGATTTGAGAATCTATGCAGTGAAAAAACTTGAATGCAAATATACTTGACAATGCTTGAATAGTTGGTATTAAAGAAAAAAAAAAACTCTGCAAAACATTGCCAGAAAGAACGGGCAAGTATAGTCTGGAGAGGTTTAGTAGAAGTCAATGGAAATTGTCTTTAAGAACTTTATTTTCCCTATTCATTAAAACATTTATGTTTTTAACCTCCTTGAAAAGAAATGGAACAATGTGATTCTTGCTGGTGTGCAAACTTTTTAATGCATGTGGTTCTGTCTCTTTTCTTCTTAAAAAAAGTTGCATGAGTTTTGTATGGTTTTTTTTACATGCAATTTTTTTTATTAAATAGGCCTCAGGATAAAAGTTTCCTATAACTAAATCTTAATTCATGTAAATGCATGCATACTTGATCATTTCAAACCCTTCATATAATTCTCTCAGAATTAGCATTTTTAATTTCCTTCATGTCCCATGATTCTTTTAGATTTTATACTGGTACACAATAAACATGGAAAAACAACTACTCTTTATGTTCCAGAGAATGAAATACAGGCATGGGACCTGGAGTTTTCCAGATAACGGATCATTCTGTAATTTGGATATTCACACCTTCATAAGTCTACTATAAAATCATATAAAAAATTAAATAAAACCAATAGGCTGGTTTTGCTTCTAATAAGGATTAATTATATGTCAGTTGGGATGAATACAGGCTACTGGTTTTTGATTACAGAAAATAGGGAAATCATTTATTATTTCGATAAAATGGAGTCTATGGGAAACTGCCATTCCATAATTTGGAGTAGTTTGGATAGTGGGTTTCTGTATAACGGATCCCATACCTGTACAATGGCATTCGGCGCATCACGGATTGAAAACTAAACCCATTAACTCAACAGTATTTTTTAATGCTAAGCTTTAGTCATACAACTGTTGAAGTGAACATGACCTTAGGTGGATTAATCAGAAGTATAAGGGATTCATGAAATTATTCACATTTCCTTTTCTTCTATAATCTTTATTGCCTTTTTACATAGGTTCTATCAATCTGTCCAGTGCATTCACTACAATTGATTTTTTTTTGGTGACAAACCTGTTGCATGAGTATGTAAGCTATGCAAATACATCAGCCATTTAAAACAAATTACTGGAATTATTTCAGTACCTGGAAGCTGGCAAATATTTTATTGTTTTCAAATGAGTTGGGTTCTCATGAGTAGATATAAACAAGGTATTGTAACTGATGCACTATGCTATCATACAATAAGACATTCATGGAAGGATCTTATCAAAGGTTTGCCAATTGCAAAGCAAATTATTCTTCTAGTCCATTATGTGTATACTTATACTGTTTAAATGAGCTCTTCTATACATTCCTGCCTTGCCAGTTACTAGGCAATGCATGTATAGCAAGCAGCTGTGCATGATTTACAAGGAAAAGCTGCTTCAATTTGTTGAATACAAGAATTTAAAAGAGTGTTAACGTTAACTCCCATGCCATAAGAGCACAGAAAGCATTATTTTTAAGATTAAATGGAGGTTGGCATATTTTCAGCAAAACAATAATGTTAAATACAGATATAACATGCCAAAAACTCTGTGTAGTAGTGCAGTACTGAGTTAATAAAACCACCCATCAGAAGAGTTTAATCCTGCTCTGATTTCATCTGAATAAGCTGAATCTTTCATGTGAGACAAAGTCTCACCGGGTTTGTGGGGTGCTGTTCATTCGGATCATGCGCTAGCATGATGACAAGGATTAATGACTGCTCTCATTTCTTGGTAGGTAGAGGGGGTGGGGTGGTGAATGACTCTAAACCTTTTCCGATGAAGCAATTTATCTCAGGAGAGATCACTTCTTTTGGTTCAGCTTCAGAATATTAATTCATTTCAAAAACAAAAAAAAATGCTGAAGAAAACGAGAGGGGGTGAGTGAGGAGACGCTCATCTTGGAGGAGGGCCAGAGACAAATCAAGATTTGCCTGACTGTATTCTCTGATGCCAGAAGTTAATTGATCTGCCAGTGGTACTTGTCAACCAATAAGACGAGAACTGCAAGCCAATCAAAATTTACCAACTTCTTCATTTTCTGTGGGACAGGTCTCATGATGAGATCATTTTTTTAAGAAATACATCACTTACAAAGCCATGAACTTCATATAAAATATATCACAAATCTTATATTATGTAGGTTGGGCCAGTGTATCCTGAATAATTGCCTTTTCATCTCTAAATTACAAAAATATTCAGTAGACACACATACCTTTTCACAGCATTACACTGCAAATAATTCACTCTACTATATATAATTTAATTCCTGAATCAGCAAGTGTATTTTTTTAGCTGTAATATTGGTGTGTAGGCAGCCATCTCAGGTCATTTTACCTGGTCCTGTGCTTTCAGAAAGAGCCAACAATTTAGGATGGAACTGCTTTTTGGAAAGCTGTTGTTTCTCCTCATCAATGTAACTGAATGTGTCCCAGTGTGACTTGGATTTTACTATTCAGTGCCTTCTTAAGGTGGCCATACACGTAGAGATCCGCTTGTTTGGCGATGTTGCCAAACGAGCGGATCTCTCCCCGATATGCCCACCTTGAGGTGGGCCGTAGGGCCCAACGATCGGATCAGAATGGCACAGATAATCCGACTGGATTTTTAATCCTGCCCGACTGACATCTGGCCGACTTTCGGCAAGATATCGATCGGGGAAGCCCGTCGGAGGGCCCCCCACACGGACCGATAAGCTGCCGACACAGTCTGTCGACAGCTTTTATCGGCCCGTGTATGGCCACCTTTAGATCTACCAGGCAGCTGTTATCTTGTGCTAGGGAGCGGTTATCTGGTTACCTTCCCATTGTTCTGCTGGTGGTGGGTGTGTGGAGGGATATCACTCCAACTTGCAGTACAGCAGTAAAAAGAGACTGACATTTATCAAAGCACAAGTAACTGGGGACAGCTGGGAAACTGACAATATGTCTAGTCCCATGTCAGATTTCAAAATAAAATATTTAAAAAATATGTTTTCTCTTTTGAACAAAGGATTTGGAGCAGCACTATAAACGTATGCCTTTTGAAAAAAATTACAGTATCCCTTTAACAACATATTGTTGTGTATTGCCAGGTGTCTGTGTGAATATAAATGACAATCTGAATTTTGACTTTATAACAGTTTAAACAGTCACGTGAAAATGGAATGGAATTATTTAACCACTGGTTAGCAATTTAGTAAAACAGACGGTCAGCTTTTTATCAGCCTTTACATGAAAATCTTTGTTCTTGGTATTCCATCATTATACTTTATAAAGAAAACACTAGCCAATAACTCTGAAAACAGCAATATGAACAGGCAGGAGTGAGGAACATACCTTTGATTTAACAGCTAGGATGATTCTTGGAAGAGCGAGCACCAGACACTTCACGGACACGGTGATGTACTTCAGAACAAAATCTGAGATGCCCACAATCCACATGAGCTCAAAGAAATCCAGATTTTCCAAGTTAGGTTTCAGAAAGATTAAGCTAAAAAATAAGGGAACATTGTTTGATCTTTTAATTCTAGTTATACATTAAGATCATTTCTAAGAACTGCTTGGTGAATTCTGGTAATGGCAATCTGTGCTCCTCAGCTTGTACCATTTATGAATTGTACAACTTTCAGTTGACTCAGCTAATAAACAGATATCCATGCTAAAATCGCAACAATGTTATGTATATTAATCAATTACATGAAGTCCATCATTTTGTCCAAAATCAACAAACTTAAAAAAAAAAAAAAGTAGTCCACACTAACACACTGTTGAATGTTCGCCAACTGCTTAATTGTATATGCCTCAATGCAAACGTTTTGTAATGTACTGTACCAAACTTCAGCTTTGCAAAAATGTACTGCATACATTAGGATTCTGTTTCAGTGAAAGCCAAGGCAACGAAAACATGTTGTATAATAACATAGCAGAGAAGGCAATAAATTGGCTACATCTGTTCTCTAGTTGTGGTATTCAACTAACAGGAATATAATCAGCAAGGTGATACTACAGTAATCCATCAAAGTCAGTCTAATACATTTTGATTGTTCCTCCATGAGGCAGAACAAAACATCCTAGATGCTGGGCAGATTTGCACTTGCTCTATTTCCACTCCAAAGTCCAAAAAAATTATATAAAATAAAAACTAGTTGCAATTGGAGAGAAACAGCATCTTCAAAACGTGCATTTTGCTGGATACCAAAGACTTAGGGGCAAATTTACTATTATTCCCCCCAAAAAATTTGTTTCTAAGCAATATTCGATTAGCATTCGATTTTCGAATGTTAATCGAATAGTTCTAGTCTACCTTTTATTCGATCATTCGACGATTGAATACAAATTTATTCGATCAGTCAATTACATCATTCGACTGAATGAATAAATCATTCGATCATTTGAATGATTCGTACGATTCGAACGATCGAAGATTTCGATCGTACGAATCCTATTCAATAAGGACTTAGCTTCAGAAGCCTATGGGAGTGCTCCCATAGGCTTCTATTGCAATTCGGTAGGTCCAATCTGCCGAAGTAGGCAATCGAATAAACTTTAAAAATAAAATTCTTCGCTGGTCAAATGATCGAATATTCGTTCATTCGACTCTATTCGAATGTATTCGATCGTTCGACCATTCCCTATTCGATGATCGAATATGCCAAAGTTTGTATATTCGACCAAACGAGTAAATCCTACGTTCGACATTCGATCGAATTAGTTCAAACTTCGAATCCTTCACATGAATTTAGTAAATCGGCCCCTAAATGTGTATAGTACATATACAGTTTATATTCGGGTATCATATCAGTTATCCAGAAATCTGTTATCCAAAACGCTCCAAATTAAGGAAAGGCCATCTCCCATAGAAACAATCCTAAGTTTTAAAAATGATTTCCTTTTTCTCTGTAATAATAAAACAGTACCTTGTACTTGACCAAAACTAATACATGATTAATCCTTATTGGAAGCAAAACCGGTCTATTGGGTTAATTTAATGTTTAAATAATTTTCTAGTAGACTTAAGGTATGAAGATCCAAATTACTAAAATACCCATTATCCAGAATACCCTAGGTCTTGAGCATTCTGGATAACAGGTCACATATCTTATATAATGTGTTGTGGTATGAAAAATAAAGATATAACACCCATATAAAGACAGCAAGTAACAAATGAATTTGAAGAGTCATAAAACACTTTATATTTTCAGATAATCTAGAGAAACATCCTATATGCTGGGCCAATTTGCACTTGCATTCCAAAGTCCAAAAATACTTTCTGATAATCTAGAGAATGTATAAAATGTTCTTACCAACAATGTAATCATGAATCAAACATATCCATTTAGCATGCAATGTATATAATAGTGTCTCTGTTTTAAACCCCTTTAAAGCATTGCTATACTTTCTTTTTTTACACTTTCTATATATTTGAAGGAATCATTAAAGGGGTGGTTCACCTTTAAGTTAACTTTTTGTATATTATAGTATGTCCTATTCCTAATTTTTTATAGTATTTTTATTTAATTGCCTTACTTCTTCTTCATCTATCTGGCTTTCAAATGGGAGTCACTGACCCCAGCAGCCAAAAAAGCTATTGCTCTGTAAGATAACAATTTTATAATTATAGCTAATTGTTATATTCAGTGGTGCAAAATATGTTGGCGCTATATAAATACATGTTAATAATAATATGATCTTTTTACTCAGTCCCTCTTCAGTCTCTTGTTTAAACCATTACCTGGTTGCTAGTGTAAAGAAGTCCCTAACAACCAGATATCAGTTCAAACTGGAGAGCTGCTGAATAAAAAGATCAATAAAGAAAAATAAATCCAAAAAAATAATGGGCAAATGTTTTTCACTATCTACAACACTCCTTATCCCTCGAATAGTCCTCCTATTGTGTTAGAATTCACTAAAAGTCAGAAGAGAGCATAGAAAGCAATACATCATGGTCTGATAGGATACTTTTTTATAATCTGCACACAGAAATACCAAAACCTGTGCGAGAATTTACACATCCGTGCACAATTTGGCAGGAATAACCTTTACTACCAGAAAACAAATAATAATTGTGCATCTGCCTTTTAATCTTCATTCAGTGCAGTAAACAGTAATTATGTTTAATCCTTTTGCAAAGGTCTTGTTGGCACAAGTTACTTTCTCAAATCTTATGACATTCCATTTTGGAAAACTACTCACACACAAGTGACTCAGATGTGTGGAAGAATTGCTTGATGAAGTCATGTTGCACAGGAATAGAAGTGCAGTCAATCCGAAATTTAGGGTGCCCTTGTCAAAGTCAAATAGTCATAAGAAAAAGTTTGGGAACCCCTCTCAGCCTGCAAAATAATTTATTCCACTTTCAACAAAAAAGATATAAGTGGTATTTCTTTCATTTCACAGGAAGATCTCAGTACTGGGGTGTTTTCTGAATAAAGATTTTTAGTGAACCAGTATTCAGTTGTATGAAATGAAATAAAATGTGAAAAACTGGCTGTGCAAAATTTTGGGTACCCTTGTAATTTTGCTAATTTTAATGCATGTAACTGCTCAATACTGATTACTGGCAACAGCAAAATTGGTTGGATTAGCTAGTTAAGCCTTGAACTTTAAAGGCAGACGAGTTCAATCATGAGAAAAGGTATTTATGGTGGCCTATTGCAATTTGTGCGTCTGTTTGACTCTCCTCTGAAGAGTGACAGCATGGGATCCTCAAAGCAACTCTCAAAAGATCTGACAACAAAGACTGTCCGGTTTAAGGCTACAAAAAGCTATCTCAAAACGGTCAGTTTCAACTGTAAGTAATGTAATCAGGAAATGGAAGGCCACAGGCACAGTTGCTGTAAAACCCAGGTCTGGCAGGCCAAGAAAAATACAGGAACGGCATATGCGGAAGATTGTGGGGATAGTTACAGACAACATATAGATCACCTCCAAAGACCTGCAAGAACATCTTGCTGCATATGGTGTATCTGTACATTGTTCTATTATTCAGTGCAATTTGCACAAAGAACATCTGTACGACAGGATGATGAGAAAGAAGCCCATTCTGCATTCTCGCCACTTGTTGTATGCAAAAGCTCATTTAGACAAGCCACAGTCATTTTGAAGCAAAGTGCTTTGGACTGATGAAACAAAAATTAAGTTATTTGGTCATAGCAAAAAGGACTTTGCATGGCAGAAGAGGAACACCACATTCCAAGAAAAACGCCTGCTACCTACTGTCAAATATGGTGGAGGTTCCATCACGCTGTGGGGCTGTGTGACTAGTTCAGGGACTGGGGCCCTTGTTAAAGTCGAGGATCGGATGAATTCAATCCAATATCAACAAATTATTCAGGATAATGTTCAAGTATCAGTCACAAGGCTGAATTTACACAAGGGTTGGATATTCCAACAATACAATGACACTAACACACTCTGAAATCTACTAAGACATTTGTGCAGAGGGAGAAGTACAATATTCTGGAATGGCCATCACAGTCCCCCAACTCGAATATCATGGGAAATCTATGGGATGATTTGATGCAGGCTGTCCATGCTCGTCATGCCATCAAATTTAACTGAACTTTAGAGATTTTGTATGGATGAATAGTAAAAAATACTGCCATCCAGTATCCAGACACTCATCAAAGGCTATAGGAGGCATCTAGAGGCTATTATATTTGCTAAAGGAGGCTCAGCTAAATATTGATGTAATCTCTCTGTTGGGGTGCCCAAATTTATGCACCTGTCTAATGATGCATATTAAATTTTTTCTGTTATGATGCATATTGCATTTTTTCTGTTAATCCAATACACTTTATGTCACTGCAGAAATACTACCGTTTCCATAAGGTATGTTATATATTAAAAGGAAGTTGCTACTTTGAAAGCTCAGCCAATGATAAACAAAATTCCAAATAATTAAGAGGGGTTCCCAAACGTTTTCATATGACTAACTCAGAAACTACCAATGTAGCATTGTGTGAATCTTGCACAAAACAATATTTTAAACTAGGATATAAATAACAGCTTTAGCTCTCTGTGATTCATTGATAATTACACACTGAAAAAGTGTTGCCACAATGCCTTTTAATTGAAATTTTCTATCCCTGATCTTGCTCTTTTGTCTTATGGTCAGAAAATAAATTTGAGCATCAATTAAAGAACACAACATGCACATTGCCCCCAACCTCTGCTTGATAAGCCTATACCTACGACTTCACATTCCTCCACTGATCTACTATGGACTTGTCTTCCATTTAACATGGTTTGTCAGTAATAACTTTCACTTTTACTAATATACTCTGGGCAAAAGGTGAAATCTCAAAATTAAATGTTGATGACTGATGTTTAAAATGAATGAACAAAATAAACAAATAAGTGGAAAATACTCACACAAAACAGTGGGGCTAAATGAAAACCTAAAACATAAAAACATATGATTACATAAAGAAACAAAGTGCAAATGAAAGAAATTAATGATTGTGGTTTCTGTTTTCTAGAGAAGAGGCAATAAACACCTCTACAATGTATTTGCCATTGGTTTCAACACTAACCTGGAAGGTGGGTTCAGAACAGCAAAGCAACCACTTGGGTTAGATAGCCTGAGGTTACTGAGATATGTTATGGGTTTTTGCTCATTCAGAAGACAGTATTATTATTATTATGACAATAATAATATACAAGCATTTGTACTAAAGAGAGCTATATACTAGGAGCAGAAACTATATCTTCACAAACTAACAAGATACATATTTGAGGTTACTGAGATATGTTATGGGATTTCTCTCATTCAGAGGACAGTATTTTATTATGCTGATAACAATATACAAACATTTGTACTATTTATAGCTATATAGTAGGAGCAGAAACTATATCTTATCAAAATAAGATACATTTCTGAGGTTACCAAGATATGTTATGGGATTTCCCTCATTTGGAGGACAGTATTTTATTATGCTTATAATAATACACAAACATTTGTACTATTTATAACTATATACTAGGAGCAGAAACTATATCTTCGAAAACAAGATACATTTTTGAGGTTACTGAGATTTGTTATGGGATTTCCATCATTCTAAGGGCAGGATTATTATTATGATAATAATAATATACAGATATTTGTACTACTGATAGCTATAAACTAGTTGCAGAAACTATATCTTCACAAACTAACAAAATTCCTGAGTAGTTTTTGAAGGCATGCAAGTGACAGTGTAAAACGAATCTGTGATGAATGGTATGGATGCACTGAATCCACTATTATGGATTCAGACAAACCCCCAAATCGCTTTGTGAACAATTAGGGCGAATACCGAACCAAATCAGAATTTGCATATGCAATTTAGGAGTGGGAAGTGGAAATTTTTTTTTATGTCCCTGTTTTGTGACAAAAAGTCACGCAATTTTCCCTCCCCACCCTTAATTTGCATATGTAAATTAGGATTAGGTTCAGTCAGGCAGAAGGATTCGGTGGATCCTTAATAAATGTAAATTACTTGGTTCAAACAACATTTATACTGATTCCATTTATACGACACTATCTTTATTTGTCACGCAAAAAAGGGTCATAAGAATACTTCTAGGGCAAAACAGTTAAACAAGCTTTGTGAAACAAAACACATGCCCAACTCCCATTGGTTAGAATACATATTCTTGGTTTACTGCATTAGCATAGCAATGCGTACTTGTAATACTTACCTGTACTGCAGCTGCTGAGACTGAATGCTATATAGAAGGTACAGTGTGTTGGCCATCAGGAACACCACAATCCATACAGCTGCAAACACTGAACGCTTTTCCTAAGGAAACAAGCCCAATGAAGCTAGTGAGCGTACAGCAGCAAAGTTTGGGTACACTTGAAATTGTATAGATTTAACCTAAATAATAATGGGATGGTTATTTAAACTGATTCACCGTACAGTCTCTTGCTATCACTGCTGCTCTAACCCAAAAGTATCAGGTTAAGGCTACTAATACTAGCACCATTCTTCTGCTTCCACGTTGATTTACAGAGTTATCCTTGAGATGGGTGCAGGGGCATTGCTTCTGCTGACACTTTACAAATGTGCACTAAAGCCAATGTCACAAAGGGAGGGATGACCTCAACCTCCCAATGCTGACATTAGCTTTCTTCTTTGCCTGCACCCAGAATCATTGTGTCAGCCCAAGCGCAAGTACACATGGTGGATTTCGATGCAAGAAAAGCAAATTTTTGTGTATATGAGGTAATGGTTGCAGGAACATAAGAAGGTTAATTTCAGAGCTGGGGCTGAAGTCAGCCATCGTGTGGCATTGGCCTAAGGACTAGTCCACACCAGCAGATTCAGGGAGATTAGTCGCACCAGTGACAAATCACCTTTTCATTGGGGCAACAATCTCCACGAACTGCCTTCTCCCTGCCCTCAACCGGCTCGAACGAAAATCGCCTGTGGCAATTCACACGCGGTGCTTCATTTTCTGAAGTCACCTGAAGTTGCCTCACAAGGAAACTTTGGGCAACTTCAGAAAACGAAGCGCGGCATGTGAATTGCCTCAGGCGATTTTCATGTTAGCCAGCGGAGGGCAAGGAGAAGGCAGTTCGAGGAGATTATCGCTCCGAAGAAGAGGCGATTTGTCACTAGGACGACTAATTTCCCCAAATCTGCTTGTGTGGATGAAGCCTAAAGCTCCCCATAGACGCAACGATCTTTACCTGCCGAGCGACCGATCTTAGGGAAGTCCGACCAATCTGTCGTGCGGTTAGTGGGATACAAACGATCATTCATCTTACGATTTTTCGTCCGACATTGGTCGGCCAGGTTAGAAAATCTTTATCGGTCCCCATGCAATCTACCTATGTTTGCAGGGCCAAGCAGGCTGCGATCCTTCACTTTTGCTGGCAATATCGCCTGAAATTGTCTTTTTAGTTGATGGACACATCAGGCATTTAAACGAACGTTTTGAGACAATCGTGGTTTCACGATAACAATTGGATCTTTCAAAAATCTTTACGTCTATGGCCAGCTTTAGAGTGTAAAATGGATCTTCTACTAACAACTTGTTACTTATCTTATAGGGCAAAGGTCCCCCAATCTTTTTTACCCGTGAGCTACATTCAAATGTAAAAAAAAAAAAAAAAGTTGGGGAGCAACACAAGCATGAAAAAGTCCCTGGGGTTGCCAAATAAGGGCTGTGATTGGCTATTTGGAAGCCCCTTTGGGACTGGCAGGATACAGGAGGCTCTGTTTGGTACTATACTTCGTTTTTATGCAATTAAAACTTGCTTCCAAGCCTGGAATTAAAAAATAAGCACCTGGTATAGTTATAGGGACAATGAGAGCAACATCCAAGGGGTTGGAGAACAACATGTTGATCGCAAGCTACTGGTTGGGGATCACTGTTATAGGGGCTAAGCAAATATTAGCTTGCTATCATGTCTGCATTGCAAATTAAAATCGACAGTTTGCCAAAGCCTTCCTTCTCTTTCTATTTGAAATTTCTTTGAACCATTTGACTTCAGTATTTTCTCAGGAAAGTGTTTATTAAAGGAAAGGTATTATCAAAGTTGATCAATGCATCTGTTCATCAAACACCACACTGAACAGCTAATCCACAAAGCAAAGTACAAGTGACATCTGCCGGACATAGCTAAGCAAGATCGAGAAATAAAGATCATTCAAGATTCCTCAGTTTGATGTTTTCATAAAACTGTCCTAAAAATTAACTGTTCATAATTTTTTTTTAATTTTATACTATCCCTCTCTAACACTCAAAATGTAAAAAAAAAGATCAATGTACAAGAGGAAGATACCAGAAAGCAGATTAATCCGAAATTATTTATTGTTAGTAATAATTTTCGTTTTTAAGATCCTCTTCTATTTATCCTGCACTCTGCTATATAAACCACTACCTGGTTGACAGTTTAAGCGAAACCATAGCAACCAAATGGCGGTTTCAATTTCCGGAGAGACGTACAAAACAAAAATGACATAATTCAGAATGAAAAAAGAATACAAAATAAACAACAGTCACAAATACCACTAAAAATTAAACTACATCTTTAAACTGTGCCTTACCTGTAGAGATACTTGGTGTTTGACAGAGGAATTTGCATAAGCAAAGGTACTGGCCATTCCAATGCAAACAGCTATCCCTAGAGAAGATCATAATCCATATTAGAATAGTATCTGTCTAACAAACTGGATTAAAAATGAATATTTATGCTTGGTGCTCAATATTAGCTTCATAATTTAATTACATAGCGCCAGAAAGTTACACAGCCTTTTGCAATAATTTTATAACAGAGTGGGGGGTTCACAATAAATGAACAAACAAAATGTAATTAGTTCACCTGCCCATAGTAGATGTTATTTGGCAAGCTATGCTATGTCTATAACAATGTCTATATATTCAGCTGCTAGAATTGTGCTGGGTCTGAAGTCATCATTTTCTCAAGACAAAATAGGGTCACTTACCAACCTGGCTAGTTATACATAAGAAAAAACAACAGATATTCTTATGTACTTAAAGGGGTGGTTCACCTTCAAGTTCACTTTTAGTATATTGTAGAAGGGCCAATTCTAAGAAACTTTTCAATTGGTCTTCATTATTTATTTTTCATAGTTTTTTAATGATTTGCAGTTTTCTTCTGTTTCTTTGCAGCTTTCAAATGGGGGTCACTAACACCATCTAAAAACAAATGCTCTGTAAGGCTACAAATGTATTATTATTGCTACTTGTTATTACTTATTCTTATTCTATTCAGTCCATCTCCTATTCATATCCCAGTCTTTTATTCAAATCAATGCAGGTTTGCTAGGGTAATTTGTTCCCTAGAAACCAAATTGCTGACACTACAAACTAGAGAGCTGCCAAATAAAAAGCTAAATAACTATAAAACTACACATAATAAAAAATGAAAACCAATTGCAAATTGCCTCAGAATATCACTCTCTACATTATACTAAAAGTTATCTCAAAGGTATTTAAAGGAATTGTTCAGTATAAAAATAAAACAAGGGTAAATAGAAGAAAGGTTGGAGTCACTGGATGTCTAACATAACAACCAGAACACTACTTCCTGCTCTGCAGTTTTCTTGGTTTCCACTGATTGGTTACCAGGCAGTAGCCAATCAGTGACTTGAGGGGGAGACACATGGCCATGACTGTTGCTTTTGAATCTGAGCTGAAAGCCGAGGATCAATTACAAACTCACTGAACAGTTATGTCCCATGTGACCCCCAGGTTCTGTATAAGTGTAGTAGTGTTCTGTTAGACATACAGTCACTACAGCCTTTATACATTACATTTATGACTAACTATGTTAGAAACATTTTTTATTTTGCACAGCATAGTTTTTATTTATACACTGAACTGTTCCATTAAAGGGGTTCTTCACCTTCCAAAGACTTTTTTTTTCCAGTTCAGTTGTTTCCAGATTGCTCACCTGAAATAAAGACTTTTTCCATTTGCTTTACATTTTTATTTATTACTGTTTTGCCAAAAAGTAATTTTAAAGTTCCTGTCTCTAGTGTTTCAGCCTGGCAGCTAAGTAATCCTGGTGCAGATTGTTACAATTTGCTACATTTCTCAGATAAGAAATGTTTCAATTTAGAACAGTTGACAGGGCCAGTACCCCCCTCCGGAGTTGCTTTAGAAGGTGAAAAAACAAAACTTTACACAATAATTAATATAATATCCAATATATTATTTCTGGTGAACTATCTGAAACCAAATGAACTGAAGAGTGTTGGAAGGTGAGGAAATTCTGAAGTTTGTATTAAACACTACAAAAACTATAAAATCCACATAGATTACATGACAACACAGGACCCAGTGCAGTCTGTATATTCTGATTATTATTCCCTTTAAATTGGAAATTCTTGAAAGGCAACTATAGCCCGGGTCTATGCTGTTTTATTTTAACAGACAAAGGGCAGGAACCCTAAGACACTGGTGCACTTGTACATAAAATACCCTGAGTTGCCCCAAACCATTGACCTGGAAGAGGAGGGCCACTTTAAAGTACTACAATATGTATGGTTTTTGTATTGTTTACTCGAATGAAATAAATCTGTTAAAAGGAGGAGGTTAAAACTAAGTAAGTCTTATTGGAAAGGTTCACCTAAATATACCAGTAAACACAAAGTAGTGCTGCTCTGAGTCCTTCCTTCTATTTATTGTGTACACATTGGACTTCCTGCCTTCAGCTTAAACCTCCTTGCCCTGGGCATGAGCATGCTCAGTTTGCTCCTCAACTCCCCCCCTTCTCTGCTGTAATCTGAGCCCAGAGCTATAAGTGAGCAGGGAGAGACTCAGGCAGGAAGTGACGTTACACCAAGTTAATCCTGCAGCTGCTATCCTAAACAAACAGAGAGCTTCTACAGCTTTTTACTAATTTCTAGCATGCACTATTGCAGCTAATCGATTGGGAATAAAATGCATCCATTACTTTTTCTTCTCCTTTAAACGTACAACAATAACATTCATTTATATACACATATATGCAGGACAAATCATATCAGTGCTTCATGTCAGAACACCATATTTAAGACGTACTTAAGTTAAAGGACACGGAAAGTCTAAAACAGAATAAGGCTAGAAATGCTGTTTTATGTATACTAAACATAAACATGAACTTACTGAACCACAAAGCCTAATCAAACAAATGATTTATGCTTTCAAAGATGGGCACAGGGGGCTGTATCTTGTAACTTTGTTATACATCTTTGCAAGACCAAGACTGTGCACATGCCCAGTGTGATCTGGGCTGCTTAGGGATTGCCATAAATTATCAAAACAGCACAAGTCAAATAATATCTGCCAGACGCCGATACAGCAAGACTGATTAATAATCAGAATATACAGACTGCACTGTGTCCTGTGTTGTCATGTTATCTAATATGTATTTTATAGTTTTTGTATTGTTTAATACAAACTTCATAATTTCACTGAATACAGTCAAGTTTCTTATAAAAATGCTACACATTTTTTAATTAAAGTATATTGGCGATAGATTTCTTTTTCGTTAAGAAAGTAAAAATAGTTTTTTTTTTTATTTTTTTGCCTTTTCTTGTCCTATAAGACTAAGGGTTAAGATGGTTCAGAATAGAAAGCTCTCTTAATGATTCCCAGACCCAGTTTTATGTGTACTGGATGCTTTAGTCATGTACCAGGAGCATTATAGGAAAACAGCTAATTAGCGACAAACTCTTTGTTACTGCTATTTGCAAAGCACTAGTAAAGAGTTACTCTGTGTAAGAGTATATTTTGCACAATCACTTCTGGGATTAAGATACTTTCTTAAACCATCAGAGCTAGTGAACAACAAATACAAAACTAATGTACAGCAAAAAAGATATACAAAACTGACATAAAATCAATATCAATTGCCCATATAGCACTTAGTCTGTGTAATGTATACCCAGACAATAATTTGTTTGTTTTTATTAAATAATCTCAGAAGAGTGTGACTGGTGATATTGTTACACTTGATTAATGAAAGTCTGTGGCCTCCATAAAATATCTACTCGTACATATATGAGGGGTAAAAGGATTAGAAAATAAATCCTACTTAACTAAATATAAATATGCACTTAGTTTCTTTTTTATATGGAGTTTGCGATTGTATTTTTGTAATGACGCTCAGATCTGGCATAGATTAGAAGAGTGCGCACAGACTGACACCTAGATTTTATGCAGTTCCGTTGATATGAACTATAGATCAGCCAGTTTTAAATCTGCTGGTGACACTTACCAAGCTTATGCTGAAAGCAGACTTTAGCCAGTAATATGAGTATAAATGGAAGTCCCTTCTGTAGCCAGGAGACAATGGCCCTGAGCTCAGACAGGGCTGGTGCAGGAGTACCATGCTCATCACTGCTCTCTTCTCTGTGTCGCTCTGAAGTAGCTGCATGTAGCAGGGAGGATCGGGAGTGAGAATGCTGAAAATGGTGCTGTTGGTGATGTGGTGGTGGCTGTGGCTGCTGCCTGTGGTGAGGATGATGTTGGTGGTGGTGATGATGAGTAAAGGGGCTTGATTCAGAGTGTGTGCTGGTCTCCTCCCTCAGTGGTGGAGGCATCTGTATGAACACTTCACCCCCGCCAGTTGAGGATCCCAAAACTAATCCAGACTGTACTGTAATGGGACCCGGCTGCAGTCCTGCCAAACTGGAAAACAAATTCTGAGTTGAAGAAGAATCTTGCTTGAGTCCATTGAATACTCCATCTTCTGTATTAGCATCGGAACTCAAGTTCTGGTTACGGTTCCTTTGAAAAAAGGGTTTGAGAGTTTAAAAGAGAAGTAAGAAGAGTACTCTGTATTCACAGATTGGTTTCCCCAACACCAACTGTTATGATACTTCTGATATTCACAAAAATATACATTGGCAGAGGATTTTCCGGCGTGGCCAATCTATTAAACAACCGATAACAAGAATATATTTATATTGGTTTGAAATGCTGGCCTGCCAAACAAGCATTGAGAAATCACCTGAAGCAATATTATCAGTTTGTGTATAGCTAGCTTAAGTTATCTTCTGTTTATGTAATATTCGGGGTGCAGTGGTACACACATTTAGTAGAATGGTATAAAGTAAAAAATGGATACTGGATAATTCAACATGCGTTCATTAGTTACACACTGCTATAAAATATATTTGAGTTTTGTTTGGGGTGTGCTAACATCATCTTGCAGCAGGATAGTTCTGCATAAATTCAGCTGTAAGATAACAGACCACTGTGAATTTTTACAAATTGTACAGCAGATACTATAATGTCCTTTTCTTACACAAACCTCCCAGCTGGGATACTGCTGGGAGAGATGTGAAATGGATTTTACCTTTACCAAACCCCCTTCCCTGATGAGCTGCACATGTACAGACAGCCCTGTTGTATTGCACATACACCAATCTCTGAAGAAAAGGGTAACCTACCCCCCCAGTTCCACCGCCAGATTTGGCAGAGATTATCCGGTGGTGGGATAAAGCGATTATTTTCCAATGCATTTTTTAAAATTTCGTAAATCTTTCATGAAGGATTCAGTGGAATCCCAAACTGAATCCAAACCCTAATTTGCATATGGAAATGAGAGCAGGAAGTGTTAAAAAGAACCACTTCCTTGTTCATGTGATGAAATGTCACATGGTTTTAAGGACTCAGATTGGCCAGGCATGAAATGAATGCTGGATTCAGTGTATACCTAGTTACCACCGATTTTTCAGATTATGGGTAACCTTATTAATCAATAAATGTAAATAACAAAATAAGAGACCAGCATGTATTTACAAAATAAACCTGTGAACGTCTGTTGGTCGGAAGGGTGCCTTTTAAAGTTTTATGAATATATATATATATATATATATATATATATATATATATATATATATATATATATGTATTGTATCTACAATATTTTGGTTACAGGGTGTGAATACAGTATGAAGCAATATATACCAACTGAATAGTTGAACCTTATATTACAAGACACCTTACCCCTATAAGAAATAATAGGATCTACGTTTGTCAAGGTGCAGTAGCCCATAGCAACAAATAAGATGTTTGATTTTACAGGGTAGCAGTAAATGATTCTTGCTTATTGGTTAGGTCGGTTGGTTACACCAGCACCAAAACTGAGCACTACAACCAAATTGTGCACCTTTCATTACATTTCAAAAATTATGCAGGCTTTACTGAAGGCAAGAATATATATAGACTATAACAGTGAATCAATGGGACAACATTGATTGCAAAGCAAGGAATGCTAGAGAAATAATGCACATGAATATATTCAGGGACAAGGGACTAATTTATTAAAGTATGAAAAAAATAGCAACAACTTGGTCAATGGTGTATTTTAAACAAAACAAAAAAACAACAAACAAAAAAAGTTATTTTAAAATTCAAATATTTGTACACTTCAACTTTTGGAAGGAGTAATGTGTGATCAACTTTTCAAGATCAAGTTTTATACTTAAATATGCATCAATTCGGTTCAAGGGGATCTTTTGCTATGAAGTCAAATGCAATGCAATATTTATTGTAGATCAGACAGAGGGCTTATGCAAACAGGTCATATAACAATATGCTTATGAAAGAGAACTATTCTTATCACGTATTCTCTTCTGCATTAGTTTAACTCAAAATGGTTTTAGTCAAAAAACATTTTGACAGAAATTTGTACTTGGTGACAATCAGTTGTGTGAATACAGTAATGGAGTACACAAAATATCAAATATATCTGTCATAATTAAACTCCAATATAATACACAATTATGCCAATTTCTTTTACATTATGTGCATTTATTCTCACCTTTCTGGAGGAGGGTTGTCCGTGAGGCTGCTGTGTCGTCTCTGCATTGTCTTCAGAACCTTAAAACAATACATTTACAATGTACTGTCTAAGGAGAAAGGCAGAAGGCAATTAGCTTCGACTTACATGAGCAGTCTTCTTCCAAAATGAATTTCTATAAAAGATTAATTTGGTAAGGATTAATGCAGTATTAAATAAATATATCAAAATACAACACATGAAGATAGATATACAGGCATGGGACTTGTTATCCAGAATGTTTGGGGCCTGGGGTTTTCTGGATAATGGATCTTTCCATAATTTGGATCTTCATACCTTAAATCTACTAGAAAATCATGTAAACATTAAATAAACCCAATAGGCTAGATTTGCTTCCAATAAGGATTCATTATATCTTAGTTTGCATCAAGTACAAGGTACGGTTTTATTATTACAGAGAAAAAGGAAATCATTTTAAAAGACCTGGATTATTTGGATAAAAAGGAGTCTATGGGAGAGGGGCATTCCGTAATTTGGTGCTTTCCGGATAATGGATTTTTGGATAACGGATCCCATACATATATATATTTATATAAAGCTCCTTGTAATGGTGCATTCTGAAAATAAATTATGCATATAAAGACTAACTTTTAATTTCATTTAAATATTTAGCAGGAAAATGTTTTGGTGGCCTTTCTGGACCTCCTTGACAAGTTATTTTTTTAGTCCCTTGCTACCAATACAGAGCAAATTTAAATTGGTAATGATTGTATCGGTATGTTGAAACACTGCAAGTTTAATTATAAATACTATAAGCACACACCACGATTTACATGCAGGATCTCTGCACTGGATGCTGCCATATGACTTGTCTCTTTAGTGTCATTTTATATTGATAACGTAATTTCAATAGGCAAAATGTTAGTATTGGGACAAGCAATGCTGTTACAGTATGGCCAACACCTGAACATAAAATAAATGGCAGCCCCTACTAGAATAGCAAACGGTTTTATGATGTTCTTGGATAAATACTGCATGTGGGGAATGTCTCAGTCAAGCAAGCATTATTTTTAATCCTTATAAGCAGATGAACATAGGACTGTGAATACCATATAACAGGGGTGCCAACCTGCAGCCCGAGAGCCACATGTAGCCCAGGATGGATATGAATGTGGCCCAGCTTGAAAAGCTTAGTTCCCTGCCCATTGCCCAGTTAGTAGTAATAATAAAATAATAATACATCTATTTATTATCCAGGTGTCCCATATTCCAAGGTATAGCACTACCTGGTTACCAACTGGTATTGTAGTTCTTTTCTGTGCATTTTCTTTACTTTTACAAATCAAGAGGTTTTTGGGTATTTCATGTGTGGCCCCAGACAATTTTTCTTTTTCCAATGTGGCCCAGGGAAGCCCAAAGGTTGGACACCCTGCCATATAACATAGTTAATTGTTTAAGTACATCAAGCTATACATTAATTAAAATATTGTACATTTAGCAGGTTCCCCTGTATAGCGGAGATGTCATATATAATAGGGATTCACGGAATCCACAATTTGGATTCGGCCGAACCCCCCGAATCCTTCCCATAAGATTCGTCCGAATACAGAACTGAATCCGAGCCCTAATTTGCATATGCAAATTAGGGGTGGGAAGGGGAAAACATTTTACTTCCTCGTTTTGTGCCAAAAAGTCACGTGATTTCCCTCCCTGACCCTAAAATGCATATGCCATTTGGATTTGGTTCGGCCAGGCAGAAGGATTAGGACGAATCGAATCCTGGATATGGTGCATCCCTAGTATATAATTCTTGCTTCAGAGTTGAGATCATTTTACTCTGGGCACAACCTTATTTTTTAGGGGCTCATTCACCTAAAAATCTGTTTTTTTTGTACAATTAAAGGGACAGTAACATCAAAAAATTTAATTGTTTTAAAGTAATACAAATATAATGCAGTGTTGCCCTGCACTGGTAAAACTGCAGTGTTTGTTTCAGAAGCACTACTATTGTTTTTATAAATAAGCTGTTGAGTAGCAATGAGGGCAGCCATTCAAAGGAGAAAAGGCTCAAGTTACACAGCAGATAGCAGATAAACTCTGTAGAACATAATGTTATTTTTTATCCATTACTTATCCTCTGCCATATAGCCTTTTTTGAATTCCACCATTGCTACTTAGCAGCTTGTTTATATTAACTATAGTAGGGTTTATGAAACAAACACATCAGTTTTAACAGCTCAGGGCAACACTACATGGTAGCAAAACCTTGATGATTCACAGACCAGGAGGACATTTTCTTTACGCAAACCCCCCCCCCCCCCAGTTTTGGGTGGTGATAACAACAACAACACAGGTATGCTGCAAAGACAATGAGATTCAATGCAGAGTGGCTACAACACCCTGGGAGCAATTTGCAAACCTGCACTGATTCATTGTCAGCTCCTGCACCCCATTTAATCAAGCCATGCATTTTCAAGAAGTGTTCTATGATTGTGTCCATGTTTCCACGCTTCTAGTTCTAATGTGTGAGCTGCACCACATGACTATGCACGCAGAAATATGTTGCTAAGGCAAGATCATGCATGATGACTAAACTCACATCCTTAGTATTTGTATTAGGCCATACATCCATCACAACAACAAAAACAACAGCAGCATATTTTCTCCCCCCAGACACACACATTACCTTCTGAACTCCACCTTATACCATTTCCAGTGGCGCAAGCGCAAAACAGTCTATGCGGCTGAACCAATCCGGAAAGCATAACAGATGGTTGGCTGCGCGAGATCACCTGGGAAAGCAGCGAGGCCAAGGAACTCCGCAAACAGCACTGCCGCCATAGAAATGCCCGGCAAATCAAAATATTAGGAGTTCCAGGCTGTTGAGATAGTGGCTTTTGTCTTGGGTAAAAAATGAAGGGTTATTTCGCAATTATTTTATGCGGCTGAACCAATCCGGAAAGCGTGACAGATGGTTGGCTGAGCGAGGTCACGTGGGAAAGCAACCAAGCAAAGGAACTGCATAAACAGCACTGTCGCCATAGAAACGCTCAGTCAGAGCCGGAAGCAAAATATTAGGAGTTCTAGGCTACATAGTGGCTTTTGTCTTGTATTTCGCAGTTATTTTCTTATATACGTTGTTTGTTGCTTTAGAAAAGCATGTTACGTGGCAAATGCAAAATAAAATGCTCTGTCTAGGGGATATGATACTATTCTCTTATCTTTGTTGACTGATAATGACTTTCTTGAAGTTGGGGTTTCCCTCACCCCTTTCCATTACCTGTTTAGGACATTGGAATCCCGTTTAGCATCCTCTATGCAGTGAGCTGGGAAACGTATAGTTTTACAATGGTCCTTTTCCTATCTATGGTTTGGAGGAAGATCCTGCGAAAGAGATGGGTTCTTGGTGTTGTTTTCGGCCTGTCCCTCATTTATTTTCTGACCAGCACCTTCAAGCAGGTGAGTATCAGTGAACAGCAGCTGGACATTTTACTTGGCATGCAGGCCCAGATTTGTGGAGAGGCCACCTAGGCCCGGGCCTAGGGCCGCAGGATTTTAGGGGGCGGCATGCTGCCCAACCAAACCCATATTTGTTCATAAATTTAAATTTCCATGTACAAATTCCCATTGCTGCTTCCCGATGATGAAAATTTGAGGAAATAAAAGGGAGGGGACAGGGCGACAGACGACAGTGGGCCTAGGGGCGCCCGCTAGGTAAATCTGGCCCTGTTGGCATGTGTTCTCCTACATTCAGGGGCAGATTCACTAATGGTCGAATTTCAAAATTCTACCATCTAATTTTTTTGGGGGTCCATTTTCGATTGAATATAAATCGTTTGATTCAAACTATTCGAATGGTTTTTAAAAAAACCTTTGAATTTCCAGGACTTAGAGGAGAGGTTCCAGGAGGTCCTCCGTAGGCTACAATGGCTAT
>CM044431.1:180348501-180360824 GCA_024363595.1 Xenopus borealis | reverse complement strand
TTGGGGGTAACTTTTTGTAGCAATAGGTGCCCTTTAAGGTGGCGAAGTGTTGAATTCAAAACTTTTTTAAAGAAATGTTACTTAAATTTTTTTCTATTTGAATCAAATTTCGGACTGTTCAATAGTAGACGTAGCCCAAAATGACTTCGAAATTTTAATTCGAAAAAATCACTTCAACCCTTAGGGGCAGAATTACTAAAGGTCAAATTTTAAAGGTAAAAAAAATTTGAAATTCAACCCTCTAGTATTTTTAAAGGTCTTTTACCCTCGAAAATGGACCTATTTCGACTGAATAGGTCCATTTTCAATTGAACAAAAAAACGCTTGTTTCGATCGAACGATCTCCGCCGAATCCTTCGAATTCTTGGAACTTCTTGGACAGGTTCTATGAGGTCCCCCATAGGCTAAAATGGCAATTTGGCAGCTTTAAGCTGGCGAATAGTCGAAGGGCCAGTACATCGAAATTAGAAAATCTGGCCTTCCTATATATTTATTTTTTTTCCCTATTAGTAACATTGGGATGAACCATAATTTTTACCAGCTTGGTTGGTAAAATACCACCTAGCTCCCAACATTTTGGAAATAAAAAGAGAGAAAAACATTTTTCGACCACTCCAATTTTTGTGCCCACAATCCTTAATTACCATGTTCATTTTACAAAATTTGTCAGGTTATGAAAGTTTGAAAACATTCTGGGGCAGATTTACTAAATTCACATGAAGAATTCGAAGTTCGATAGAATTTTTTAAAAATTTTAAATAATTTGAATAAAATTTTATTCGAATATTCGACTATTTGATCGAAGTACTTCCCCTTTAAAATTTTATTCGACCACCTAATTCACCAGATCCAAGCTGCCGAATTGGGTACCATTATTTTTGATCGAATAAAAAAAAAAAAAATCGATCGATCGAATTTTTCCTATTCATTCGTTCGTTCGATTGATCGAATTGCGGTAAAATCCTTCGAATTCGATATTCGAATTTGAAGGATTTTACTTCACCCACTATTCCCATGGTCGAATTTCGAATATATTTTCATTTGAAATTCGACCAATAGTAAATCTGCACATATGTGTTTTTTTCAGTTATTACAGTTTTGCTAATGAAGGTGAATTGCCCTTTAAGCTGTGAGTCTAACTTATATTTACAAATATAACTCCCATCCTCCTTAAAACATGAACAGAACACTACTACTACTACTACTACTAATAATAATAATAATACAGGTTGCAAAACACAATTTAACACAGCATGTTGCATCTCACAGCGCTACGAAATAAGCTGGCGCTATAGAAATACATGTTCATAATAATAATCTCACCTGTCTTTCTCCGTTCAATGACAAAAAGAATAGAACTAAATGGGTTTGGTTAACTCATGCTTTCACATCTACTGGCATGTGAAAGTTCCATTGTAGGAGCCTTTACTCTTTATATTCTTTGTGACATTGTTAACTTTCTTTATTCAGGAAGAAAGAACTGTGAGAGACAGAACACTTTTGCAGGCAGGGGATCAAGATCAGAACATACAATGGAGAGTCCAGTTCAATTTGGGAAACAGCAGCCGCATAAGTAACCAGTGCCGAAACTCTGTGCAAGGCAAATTGCTCATCACAGATGATATGGGTAATAATAAATTAAACGTGGGTAAAGGTAGATTTTGTATTTCCCTATGGAGTAGCCCATTGTTGCAGGTTTTCTAATAACCTATGGGTAGACATTTTAATGATTTTTAATTATATGTAGAGTTTTAATTCTATGACTGGGAATGAAAAGAAAATATGGTCCCAGGACTTTAACTTCTCTTAGGCAGAAATTTAAGGCATTTTGTCATGGGGAAAATGTAGTTTGCAAAACAGAGCAACAAATAGTGCTCCTAACACATAATCCTGTACTGAAATGTGCTTTTATGAGTGAGTTTTAGTAAATAAACCCCTAAATTTACTGAAAATGGATTTCAAAATATACAGAGCTATATTGTACTCATTTAATTCTGGCTATTAAATTAGTTGTATTTGTGGTTTAGGTCTGCACAGTATAATATAATATAAGAAGTGTAGAAGTAATTTTAACATGCTTTTTATACTTCCAAATATTTCTTTATTGTTTTGTGTTTTTTGCAGGTTACATTTGTGAGCGTAAAGAACTCTTAGCAAATGGATGCTGCAACATAAATGTGGCCAGTACTAAACTGTACAGCTGTGAAACTTGCCTGCCCAATGGGTGCTGCAGTGTGTATGAGTTTTGTGTATCCTGCTGCTTGCAGCCTAATAAGGTGTGTAGCTACCTCATTTCATAAGTAACAGTTGTGCCAGTCAGTCTTCCTTTCTGTTACGAAACGGAATAGTGCTAATGAAAAAAAAACCTTTTGGTTACCCATAAATATTCAAAATCACATGTACTAATCATAAACTGCAAATATGGATTTTTAATAATAATTATAATAATAGTATGAAGCAGAGGCTTTTCAAGTACTCTTGTAATATGTGAGGTCAACAAATCCATCTGTGGAAGGAAGAGGACAATAAAATGCATTCTATCATGGGGAAAAAAAAATTTCTTTTCAAAATGCATCTGTTAATAGCATTGCTGAAGCAGAATTCTGCACTGAAATCAATTGTTCAAAAGACCAAACAGCTTTTTTATATTTCATTTTTAAATCTGACATGGGGCTAGACGAGTCGTTCGTTCCCCAGGTGCCCTCAGTCATATGAATTGTGATCTGAACTGTAAATTTGAGTGATATCACCCCTCAGCCTAACAACAGAACAATAGTAAGGTAACAGGGTAACAGCTCCCTGACACCTGCATTGCTAGGTGTAGATCCAGGTCCAAGTTTCACAACAACTCCTCTAGTTACATTGAGTAGGAGAAACAGTAGCGTATCTGAAAGCAGTTTTATTGTGACGTGCAAGCTCTTTCTGAAAGCACAGGATTAGAAACAATGGCCTGAATTGGCTGTCTACATACCAATATTACAGCTAATAATAATAATAAATTTGATATGTTACATTGAATTATTTTTAATTTAAACAGTGTCATTTATAAATACAAACTACACCAAAAAAATCATAATGGAACCCTTTAAAGGTGATTATGTCCTTTATTTATATAACCACTTGTCATCTGAAACCACACAGTCTCCTCAAGGTTTGCTTGCAAATATCGTTGTGTGAAGCACACACACACGAGCACCTCACAGCACTTAATAATATTAACATTATTAATAATATTCACAGGAGGTGATGATAGCTGCTTTGGAACTTGCAGATGCTGCATAGTGTCTTTATTAGTATCTGATAACCTACATGTTAAGGCAATGTCTTTCTCTTAGTTCATTAATATAATCCCAAGTTATTTTCAATAGGTGTATTCTCTTTAAACATTTAATGCGGTATTAGTGACTAAACCATTACCACTTGCTTCAATTTAAAACTAGTAACATAATATAAATGCCTGATTTATCATGTACTTAAAGCATAAAAAATACTTTTGAGCTATAAAAATAGTATAGAATAGTAGTAATAGTAACCTTCTTATTTTTTCTTCTTTTTCGTACAGTCTGTTAAGTAGTCTTACATTAAAGGGATACTGTTATGGGAAAAATGTTTTTTTACAAAATGCATCAGTTAATAGTGATGTTCCAGAGGAATTCTGAATTGAAATCCATTTCTCAAAAGTGCAAACTTTTTTTTTTTTATATTTAATTTTACAATCTGACATGGGGCTAGACATATTGTCAATTTCCCAGCTGCCCCCAGTCATGTGACTTGTGATAAACTTCAATCACTCTTTACTGCTGTACTGCAAGTTTGAGTGATAGCACCCCCTCCCTTTCCCCCACCCAGCAGCCTAACAACAGAACAATGGGAAGGTAACCAGATAACAGCTCCCTAACACAAGATAACAGCTGCCTTTTAGATCTAAGAACAGCACTCAATAGTAAAAACCCATGTCCCACTGCGTACTATTCAGTTACATTGAGAAGGAAAAACAACAGCCTGCCAGAAAGCAGTTCCCTCCTAAAGTGCTGGCACAAGTCACATGACTGGGGCAGCTGGGAAATTGTCAAAATGTCTAGCCCCATGTCAGATTTCAAAACTGAATATAAAAAAATCTGTTTGCTCTTTTGAGAAATGGATTTCAGTGCAGAAGTCTACTGGAGCAGCACTATTAACTGATGCATTTTGAAAAAAACATGTTTTCTCATGACAGTATCCCTTTAATATGTTTCTCTACACTGGCAGAGAAAATTACAGTATAGCCCTTACTGTGTGCAGTAAATGTCATTTATAAAAAAAAAAATTGCCTTTAAAGGAACAGTTACACCAAAAAACAAATACGTTTAAAAGTAATTAAAATGTAATGCACTGTTGCTATGCACTAGTAAAAGTTATGTATTTGCTTTAGAAAGACAACTATAATTTATGTAATTTAGCTACTGTGTAGCCATGCAGGCTAAATAGGAGAAAAGGCACTGGTTACTTATCAGATAACAGATAAGCCCTGTAATAGAATACAGTGGGATTCTACTGATTGTATCTGGTATCTTCTATGTAACCTGTGCTTTGAATGGCTATCCCCAGGACTACACAGCAGCTTGTTTATATAAACTATAGTAGTCTTTATAGTAGTACAACTCACCTATTGTACCACTGCTGGACAACCATACATTATTTTTTCATTACTTAAAAACACTTTTTGGTGATACTGTTCCTTTAAAATGGATAGTAAATGGTGCACATCTGTTGACAGACTGGCAGTAGGCTGATAATCTCTATTAATTTGCAAATGAAAGAAATAAGCATAAGTGATGAACTGCAAATGCTTATGATGTTACTATTTTTCACATTTCACTATTTCATTGTGATAATTTGTGTTTTGCACAATAAATACAATAAATCAAGTGATGCCTAAGGAAAAATCACCACTTAAGTTAAATTGTAGTGTATAGTAAATTGTCTATTTTGTTTCTTCACATTTTCAATTTTTTTATCCTTTTTTTTTAATCTTTTTAGCAACTTCTACTGGAACGATTTCTAAACAGAGCAGCAGTGGCTTTTCAGAATCTGTTCCAAGCAGTTGAAGATCATTTTGAGTTGTGTTTGGCCAAGTGCAGGACTTCGTCACAGGTGCGTTTGTCATAATTTCTCTCTATACTACCGAATCAGCTGTAGTCTCCTGAATAATGAAATCATTTTTTTCTTCTGTTACTGTTACAGAGTGTTCAGCATGAGAATACCTACCGCAATCCTGTTGCCAAGCACTGTTATGGTGAAAGTCCTCCTGAGCTTCTTCCCATCTGATTGCAACATGTCTGCCATCTGCAGTGCAAACTGTGAAGAAAGGAGGAAACAATTTGCTGACTATGTATGCCATGCTTCCAGCTCCATCCAACCTTTAGAAAATCCAAACGGTGTATGTTCTTGAAGTCTTCAACCATGAGGAGAAGCTTGATATTCCCTGTAGGAATGTAATAGTGGTGTGAATAATTTGATGCCAAGCTGCATAAGCATAATAAAGCTGTTTGGAGTATAGTAATACAAGAGAGCATATTGCTCTCAACATCTCATCAGCCCAAAGACAAAAGGCAGAAGGAGTTAATGGTGCCCGTTAAGTAAGTACAGCTCTTCTTGATGACAAAAAAAGCGAACTATAGTTTATTTTTATGATAAGGATCCGTTTTGAAATCCTTGAAGGACCCAATGATTAAACAAATGGTCCTTAAATATTGCAATGAATACTATAATTTTAAAAAATAATTTAAATAAGAGTTATTCAGTCCTTGAAAAATATGAAGTTCCATTACAAAGTCCTTGAAAAATATTCCTTTGCAGGAGGGAAATGTACTTGTCTCGCAACTGTTACATTTAAAGGGTTGAATTAAAGTATGTGTATTATAGTAAAACACATTGTCTAGAAATTAGAGGTTGGATGCTCACTATTAACACATGGTCATACATCGGCCAGCAGTAGCAGTACACCACCTTTACCAACAGATGTCCTCAACCATCTGTACGTCTAGTTCAAGCTATTATCTCTGATAAGATCAGATTTCTGTCTTACAGTTGCTCCATATATTGGATCCCAAACAAAAGTCAGTTTGATTTAAAACCACTTGGCAAAAAAAAACCTCAAAGGGTGTGCTTTAGCATTCTTTCCGGCATTTTAGCCCCTCTTACAATTTTAATATGTTCTAGCCAAATGTTTAATATATATCTTTTTATTTCATTGTAATTAAATAAGTTGCTTGTATATACATTTTTGTAGAATTAGTGTCTTGTTTTCCCCCTCCACAGCCAGAAAGCTATTTATTAACAGTAACATGATTGCATATTTTTACTATTACTTGTTTGATTAAAACTGTAGTGAAGCAGTGTCTGAATAGAGCCTTAAAGGGACAGTTCAGTGTAAAAATATAAATTGGGTAAATAGAAATTAGTGCAAAATAAAAAATGTTTCTAATATAGTTTGTTAGCCAAAAATGTAATGTATAAAGGCTGGAGTGACTGGATGTCTAAGATAATAGCCAGAATCCAACTTCCTGCTTTGCAGCTCTTTAACTTTGAGTTAGTCAGTGACTTGAAGGGGGGCCACATGGGACATAACTGTTCAGTGAGTTTGTAATTGATCCACAGCATTCAGCTCAGATTCAAAAGCAACAGTTATGGCCTGTGTGGCCCTCCCTCGAGTCACTGATTGGTTACTGCCTTGTCACCAGGAAAACCAGTCAGTGGAAAACAAGAGAGCTGAAAAGCAGGAAGTAGTGTTCTGGCTATTATGTTAGACATCCAGTCACTCCAGCCTTTATACATTACATTTTTGCCTAACTAACTATATTAGAAACATTTTTTATTTTGCACAGCCTATCTATTTACCTAGTTTTTATTTTTGTACTGAACAATTCCTTTAAAGGATCCGTAAAATGTTTGTTCCTGCTTAATTTAAAAGGGCATTAAACTGCAGTGGGTCTCTTGTTCGATAAGATTTTCCTATAGTATATCCTATGTTAATGCAATTTCATACAGTAAATATGGTATCTTGTAGAGAGTAGGTGAATCAGCGCACAGCCAATTAAGCCTTTCCAGTGAATGCTTCAATCCTCCTAAGATAGATGTACCGAGCATCCAGATTATCAGTATTTCACTGGAAAAGAGAACACTTCAAATGCAGATTAACTGCTTGTGTTTATTTCAAACTGCTATACGCGACATGTTTCGGGCTGTTAGTGCTCCTTTTCAAGTGTTACAGTAAATATGGAACAACTGTTTGTTTATATTGTGTTTATTAATCTTTTTTATTTATTATATTTTATGCACAGCAAAAAGCACAACAGACCTCTCAATCACAGCAATATAGGATATCTGCACTATAATTGTTGTTTCCTTTGCTATAAATTGAAAATATACCATGTTATTATTAAAATACCATATTATTACAATTTATTTTGACAAGGCAAAAATCACACACAATTAATACACATCATGGGGAAAATTCACTAAGCGGTGAAAATTTGCTAGCGTATTTTTCGCCAGCACTACGCAAATACACTAAAGTGCAAAGTTACGCTAAGGTCGGCGAACGTAAGTGAAGTAGCGCTACCGTTAGTTCGCCAGACAAAGCGCATTTACGCTAGCGATGCCTAATTTGCATACGGCGCAAGCTTTTTTACTGTTTTACTGTTGAGTGCTACTATTGAGTGCTATCCTTATATCTACCACTGAGTGGGGCATGGGAGTATTTTTAGCAATGCAGATGTCAGGAAGTGGTTATTTTGTTACCTACTCATTGTTTTGTGTAGGTAACAAAATGCATGTTAGTCTAATAAAATAAAGTTAAATAAAGTCAATCTATAAAATAAAGATTGGTGCAGAGGATGCACAAAATGTTCCTCGGCAGCTTTAACATATTTTATATTTAAAGGGGAACTGTCACTAAAAATAAAAAATGATATAAGCTTCATAATACTGAAATAAGTTTTCAAAATATAATCAATTAAAAGTACTGTACCGTTTCTTTACCTTTACATTACCTTGAAAAAGAATAGTGTACCATTTCTTTACCTTTACATTACCTTAAAAAACATACTGTACCATTTCTTTACCTTTATATTACCTTTAAAGAAAAATACTGTACCATTTGTGAAATAATTAAGTTAATCTTCACTGTTTCACTCAGAATCTGTCACTCCTCAGATTTGATTGACAGCTAGGTCTTATAGAGCATTTGGCAGGGCTCCTTTTGCCTAGAGGAAGTTTATTAAAGTTCATATTTTTAAGAGCACCTACTCTGACAGAAATCCTGCTCTCTGCCTTTAACATTTGGGCCGAAGTAATTTGTTTTGTTTTATTTGTGCCTGGATTAGTTATGCGTGCGCTCCAATACATCTGTTAGGTAAGGGAGCCTGTCAATCAAAATCTGACTCTTGCAGAAGAGAGACAGATACTGAAAAAAAGGGGGGGGGGGATAGTAAAAAAAATAAATAACATGATTATTTCAGAAATGGTACTGAATTTTTAATTGATTATATTTAGAAAGTTTTTTTATTTCAGTATGATGACGCTCAAACTGTCATCTTATAGCATCTACATTCTCTGCATGGCTGAAAGCCCAGCTCATATGCACAGAGAACAACATGGTTGCTGGTAGCAGTCTTGCTATGAAGTCTCCAGGATGTTAATGACGTTCTGATTACCCAAGTACAGACTTGCATCTAAGTAGTCTCTTCATAGTGTTGGGTCCAGGCTCTGTTTTGTGCAGGGAATCGCTGAAGTTATGGGATATGAGAGCAAATAAATGCCAAGAAAATTAGAAAATCAGGAGATTCGCACAATTATCCTGTACTGGTAGGAGACTACAACAATCCTAGCTTGTTGTACCGTTACCTTAAAACAAACACAATTTAACCCTGTTTCTTATTCATTCTTATTCTTTTGTTTTCTATAATAAAAATAAAATATAACCGTTAACATTTTATGTCAGTCATTTGCTCACTTATTTTTCTAAAATGCTACATGTCAGAATACAGGTGTGTGTGAATGCATAATGAACCCAGCAAGCTCAAAGCTGCAAAGTTTGCATGTAGAATGACTCCAAATTCTTGATGTTGGAAGTACACAGTAGTCACTGACTGATACAGCCACGCAGATTTAAGGACTATTACTTCTTGTAAACTGGCTGCACATAAAATTCCTCAATGAATTGGATTTTACTTCAGTTTCTTTTCATCTGCAGTCTAGGAACAGTTATGCAGGTATTGTTATATCTTATGCAGAAAGCTGATATCCATAATTGAAAAGCCATCCCCCATATAATGTATAATGTAATGTATAGTAATATATAATGTGACATTTATCTCTTTATAGTAATTTAGGTATTCCTCCTCTCCCCTGAAGGATGGCCATATAAGGGCAGAAAAAGCTATTGGCCAGTGTATGGGGGCACTCCAACGGGCTTCCATGATCGATATTTGGCCAAAATTCAGCCAGATGTTGATCAAGGACCACATGGGTTCTTTGATGATGCAGCCCTCTGTCCAAAGGCCTGCATTGCCAGCATTGTGAACCAATGGCTGATATCGCCTGCCTCAAGGTGGCATTTTCCCGAGGGAGGGGGGTCTATATAGGGTTGGGGGTAGGGGTTTTTTAACGTTTGGGTTGAATTCTCCTTTAACTTGTTCTACCTGTGGGCCAAAAAAGAACCACCTTGACAATTCTACTGTTTATATTACTGAGGTTTAACCAAATGAAAGCTAGGTGAACCCTTCAGGCTCGGGCCCAGCACAGTTGTACCCCATGATGGCGGCCATGCTATATTGGGGGTGAATAAATCCTATTGTGCTAATGTATGTGGATTCAAATTACAGAAAGATAACCCCAGGTCCCAAGCATTTTGGATAAAAGATTTTATACCAATATAATGCATGTAGATCAGTGTGAATGAACAAATTACAACTAAACAAAACTATGAGGGTGATTTATTAAAGTCCGGATTCAAATTTTTGCCACAATTCAAATTTTTTTTTGCACAGAGCTCACAAACTCAAGTTACATTTTCAAAAAACTCAAATGTATCTATTAAGCACAAACCACTCATGTAAAACCGCATCTAAAAGCTGGTGAGTTCATGTAGAAGTCAATGGGAGTTGTCCTGGGCAAATTTCAAGCCATTTGTTTTAAATTTTCAAGTTTTTTTGAGCTTGCAAACTCACACCAATCCAGTCGAGTTTTTTAAGCTTATAAACTCGACAAACTTGAGTATTTTTCCACGATTGTGTTCAATCAAGGTTTTTACATTCAGATATTTTGATGAGCAGACATTTGAGTTTTTTTTATACTGTGAGTTTTTCAAAGTAGAAGAAACCTCACAAATTCGATTTTGCTAAATAGGCCTCTATGTGTAAAGATATGGAAATGGGCATCTGGGTAAAAATTTGTCCCCTATGCATAAGCTATATGGAAAGTAAATGATACATAATTTGCTGCATAAGAAATTATTGCACCCAATTGGAGTCAGCCTCAGATATCACATTTTAGAGGAATCAGTTTAAAAAAGGGGATAATAATGTTTCTTGTTTTTTTTTTTTTTTTTTTACAGGATTGCTGAGTTTTATCATTTTAGTAATCATGAACACGTGGCCTATAGAACCATGGCCTTGATTAAAATATCATTAAAATCTCAGTGTCTCATGAGCATTAAAGAGGTAATGAGATACCCAAACTGATGGCATATCAAGTGGTACCATAATTATTTCACTGTATTAGAAGGGCACACATGGTGCCGGAACTTAAATTGCCCACCTCTGAAAAGATGATTACACCGCTTAGTAACACAATAGACTAACCCTTTCTGTCCTCCTCTCGCCACCAAATTCCGGAAAGTTGATTAATGGCAGGAACAGATATTTAGGTTCGTCCTTTCTTCCTTCTACAAACGTGTGCCTGTCGTTGCTGTTCCTGCAATCTATACTAGCTAATGATAATGTTCTGTTATCCCAACTTGGCAGTGCCTTTGGCACTCTTGGACTATCAGACAGATGGAAGAAGATGAACATGTCGTCTTAAAGAATGTCTGCAATCTGTCTAACAAAGGCACGTGTCTGAAAACCTAACATGTTGGCCTCCATTAAAACAAGATAGCAATTTTTCTTTAGATTAAAATGTATTTGCCATTTTGACATATTTTTAATTACTGCAAATTGTGCCCATTGATGTAGTGATTATGCATTTGCAAAATGACAAAGTAACGTTAATGTCTGCAGATTGCGTAGCCTTCCAATCAGCCTTTAAAGACTCCCTGCAAAATGAAAATTAACACTGAAAAGTGATGATGATAGATAAAATAATTTTATATCAAAAAATACTTTTATTAAAGGGGTTGTTCACCTTTGAGATAACTTTTAATATGATGTAGAGAGCGACATTCTGAGATAATTTGCAATTGGTTTTAATTTTTTATTATTTACGGTTTTTGAGTTATTTTGCTTTTTATTCAGCAGCTCTTCAATTTGCATTTTAAGCAGTCTTGTAACTAGGGCCCAAATTACCCTAGCAACCATGCATTGATTTGAATAAGAGACTGGAATATGAATAGGAGAGAGTCTGAATAGAAGGATCAGCAATAAAAAGTAGCAATAACAATACATTTGTAGCCTTACAGAGCTTTTGTTTTTTTAGAAGGGGACGGCGACGCCCATTTGAAAGTTGCAAAGAATCAGACAAAAAGACAAATAACTATAAAACTATAACAAATAAATAATAAAAACCAATTGAAAAGTTGCTTAGAATTGGCCATTCTATAACATAATAAAAGTTACCGTAAAGGTGAACCACCCCCTTTAACTGAAGGAACTGATGCAATTACTATAGCTTGTGCATCAAATGGGTTCAAATCGTTAAATCTCTGTTGGAAGTAGGGATGTATCGAATCCACTATTCTTTATTTCATGAAAGATTTGGCAGAATACCGAACCGAATCTGAACCCTAATTTGCATATACAAATCAGTGAGAAGGAGGGAAAAAGAGACTAACATTTTTTTTGCTTCCTTGTTTTATGACTGAAAGTTACAGGATTCAGTTTACAAATCAGAATCCTGCTGAAAATGGACGAATCCTGGATGAATACTGAACCAAATCCTGTATTTGGTGAATCCCTTGTTGGATATTATGATTGAATTGTGAGTCTGTTGATACTTGGGGAGGGGGTACCTTTTCCAGCTGCTGTCAAGAGTAGAGCACTACTTCATTCCATTACTCTTTAGTGCCCTCACACAAGTATTGGAACATGGGTCTCGAGTTCCAGAGGCTCTTAACCAGAAACAGG
>CM044431.1:180319068-180345567 GCA_024363595.1 Xenopus borealis | reverse complement strand
GGGATGGCAAAAGTTAGGCACCCCCAAGTGATTGTAAATATTTACCTCACACCCTAGGCCATGCTCCTATTAGCAGAAAATTGCACCGGCTCGGGGTATTTCCAATGAGTACCAAGGAGCATTGGCTTCCGGCTTCTTCTTTCTTTATGCGGGTATGTGTGCACAGTAGCTCGAACATCCAAATTTTATGTCGGCTATGGAGCATGGAGTTCATGCACCACCAATCTGTGTGGTCAAGCTCCTGTTTGAGGATTAGAGCAATCTCTACACCAGCTACAACAGCACCTGCCCTATTAGTGCATGCAGCAGTCTGTCCAGAAAGACACACAAAACTGAATGACTGTGCTAGTACAGAGCTTGGCATTAAGATCCAGAGTATATGCCACTGCACAGATGGACATCATAAACATTGCCTGGATGTGCTGAAATATTACATTACCAGCTACATGTAATGACCATTGGCAATATCATCTCATATCTCTATTCATTGTTACAGGACAAAACTAGCCAACCACAATAACACAGTGTTTATTTAAGCTGGGGTTTTATGCATGTAGCTACAGCAGATTTCAGCCAAGGGTAATATAACATTTGAATTGTACTCAGAGCACTATCTGCAAACAGTTTTATATGTTCTCCCATTGTCTGTGTGGATTTTATTCTGAGTACTCTGGATTCCTCCCATACTGCAAAAACACACAGGCAGGTTAATTGGCTCATGATTAAATTGACAACTGAGAACAATGGAAGTGCGTCTCAAATCAAAATAAAATTGACCATAAGGGATCACATATTGTAAGCTCTACTGAGTAGTGATGGGCAAATTCGCTGCGAATTTCCCGCAATTCGCCGTGGCAAATAAATTCACAAAACGCTAGGAAAATTCAGCTGGGGAAAATCGGTTCCATTTTTTGGATGCCAGCAATGGGCGCTGGCGTCCAAAAACAAACGGACAGCCGCATCCAAAACAAAACGCATCGGTGTTTTGCTCATTTTTCGCTGTTTCGCAAATTTATACTAGAAACGCACTACTACTGAGACATGGATTCATAGAAATGAATTTCTTCTGTAATATGTTGTCTGTGTATAACTAAAGAATCATAATACATTACACTGACCCCTCTAGGAAAACCTGATGGTACAGATACAGGATCTCCTATTCGGAAACCTGTTATACAGAAAGCTCCAAATTACATCTCCCATATTCAGAGCCATTTAAAAATGAATTTCTTTTTCCATGTAATAGTAAAACAGGACCTTGTATTTGATCCAAACTAAGATATAATGGATCCTTATTGGAGGCAAAACAATCCTGATTATTTAAGGTTTACCTGATTTTTTAGAGGACAAAATATGGTGATACAAACTATGGTATGATCCCTTATCCAAAACCCCAGGTCCCAAGCATCCTAAATAACAATCCTAAAAACAGTTCCCATCATACTTGTATGTAATTCTATAAAGAGCCACAAGATGTCATGGTTGCTCTTAGTATGACATCCATGAAAGGCTTCACTTCTTTAAAATGTTCTATTAATGATTTGTATTATTAGGGATAATAATTTGTATTATTATAAGCATTTTAAAAATATTGTTAATCTCTGAGATGCCTCAAGTCAATCTCAAGTCCCAACCCGAAGAATTGTATCCTATATTACTAACTAGACAGCTGGTGGTGTGGAGATCACATAAAACTCAATCTCACATTGAGCAAGAGTCCTGCATTGATCCAGTTGGACAAACTAAGACCTGCTGACTCACACTGTTTTAAACTTTAACCTCACAAACGGGAAGTGAGGTCACTCTGGAGGCAGCTCAACCAGGTCAGGGGGAAAAGTTTTAACTTCGAGAAGTGGGGGAGGTACAAGCTTGCATCTGACCAGGGTACTTGCAGACAACATGCATTAGAGTCCTGCGGCGGGTCGGGTACCCGCAAAATCCCGCTGTACCCTGCGGTTTGCATGTAGAAGTTCTGGGTGCGGGTATAGAAGCGGGTAGGTGGTTTGCAGGTTGAGGGTCTGGTCGCCATACCGATTTTTACTCCATTTTTATGAGCATGTCTACTACCGATGATGTCACTTCCAGTTTACAATGACAGCACTTCTTGTTTTACTCCTTTTTTTTCTCATCACAGCTACTTTCGATGATGTCACTCTCGGTTTACAATGACAGCACTTCCTGATTCTTGATGGTCAGCGGGTCGCGGTTGCGGGTGTCGGGTATGGGTCCCAACAAATGGACCCGTGCAGGACTCTAAGGTCACGCATGGTCAGGGAACTGGGGTCCTTCTTCCCAAAACCCGACCAATTTGCACATATTCCCAATGCAGTAGTGTATGTTGAGCACAAAGTCTCAGAATAGTTATCCCAAACAGCCAGTCTCAAAAGAGGAATCTCTTTGAATATTACTGCATAACAGTATTGCTTCAGATGTGTTTGTTATAAACCCCAAATCTGACTTTTGATTCAAACATTTCTGTTGCCTTTAATGGAGAAGGAAAGGTTAATACTAAGTAAGCTTTATCAGGAAAGGTCTATATTAATGCACCAGTAAAGCCTCAAAGTAATGCTGCTCTGAGTCCTCTGTCAAAAAAAAACACAATTTTTGTTTCCTTCGATTGTGTAACCCATGGGCTTCTGTATCAGACTTCCTTCTTTCAACTGAAACCTCCAGGGCTTGTGCTTGAGCATGCTCAGTTTGCTTCACTGTCCATCCCTCCTCCCCTCCCTGTTGTAATCTGAGCTCAGAGCTATGAGTAAGCAGGGAGAGACTCATTCAGGAAGTGATGTCACAGCAAGCGAATATGGCAGCTGCTAACTGAGTGTCTACAGCTGTTTACTCAGGAATGGAAAAGCATTCTAAAGGATAAAAATTATGTTATAGCTTGCACTGTTGTGACTGATCTATTGACAACAAACTGCCTTAGCAGCTTTCATTCTCCTTTAATACTCAAACAAAATTTGAATCAAATGAATGTAAAATTGTTCAGTGCTATCTGCTGTTCATTTTGGCTGAATGAAAAAAATTGATTACCTGAATACTAGGACTTGTTCTAATCAGAAAAAGTCATCTAATGTTCCTCTTGTCTTTTCTAAGAAGTTAAATATCAGAAAAGTTTCCTCTACTCCTTCCAAATATTCCCCAAACTATCAGGCAGATCTGCCAATCAAGGAAGCTCCATATATATATATATATATATATATATATATATATATATATATATATATATATATATATATATATATATATATATAGTTTTTTGTCTAATTATTATAGGTCTATATCCCCGAAACTGGCTCATGGCACACAACTGAACAAAACTGCATGTAACATATCCCGCTAGTCAGCCTTGCTCCTCCTACACTGACTGGCAGGTGCAAGCTGTAGTGATGTCTTCTGTGCACGCCCCACTTGTGCGTCAAAATAGACGACCGCGTCAAATTGGACGCCTGCGTTGAAATTGACGCTCGCGCCAAAACTGTTAGGCGCAATGATGTCAATCCTGGGCGCCTTGTTTTCTATTTGGTCCCAAATCTGTCCATCATGGCTCAAGCTCGTCCTGATTAGTTCCTGGTCCGTTAAATACCCTTCCCATTGTTCCCTCATTGCCCAAGCTGGCTTCTGTTCCTACAGTTCCTGCTCAAGCCCTGTTTGACTTTGTATCCTGGTTTTCGACTTCCTCGGCCTGTTTATCGACTTCTGATCCTCTGCCCCCTGAACCAACCTCTGCGTGTGTTTGACTTTGCCTTTGCCTGATCCTTGTCTGTACTTCGCATTATTCAGCCAAATATATAATAATGGACTTAGATTCTGTAGCTTCATCTGCCTAATTTTGCCAGGTTTATGGTTCCCATTACATGATAGTTAGAAACCAAGCACTACACATACTTCTTTGCATGACATCATCACTTTACTATAATTTGCTCTTTTAATGTGGTGTACAATCATCAACCCAATACACGTAGAAGGCTGAACAGCACTGGTAGTATGTCTAGAACTGCTTATTAATTCTTTGTATGCATGCTCTTGGTATTTATTACTCATAAAACATATCTCAACTGGGGCAGTAATTCTAAAACATATATGTAGAACACAGTCAGGCTATTTAACATTTATACAGTGCAATGCACCCTACAATCTATGGAAGGGACCATACATTTTCAACATTTTTTGATGAATAAAAAGATAAAAAAAATTAAACCCAATAGCAAATTGTCTCTCTACATCAGGGGTCACCAACTTTTTTTTGGAAACTACTCCTGCTAAAAGGTAACTAAAAGGCTAACAACCCCTTTAAAGGAGAACTAAACTCTAAAAATGAATGTGACTTAAAATGCTATATTTTATATACTGAACTTATTGCACCAGCCTTCAGTTTCAGCTTCTCAATAACAGCAATGATCCATGACTTCAAACTTTTCACAGGGGGTCACCATCTTGGAAAGTATCTGTGACACTCACATGCTCAGTGGGCTCTGAGTAGCTGTTGAGAAGCTAAGCTTAGGGGTTGTCACTAAATATCCAGCAGGGCTGATTATTAAACTCTAATGCTAATTGCGCTGGTTTCTGTGCTGCCATGTACTAATTATCTGTATTAATTACTAATCAGCCTTATATTGTGACATTTCTATTCTATGTGTACTGTATATTGTGAGTGGGTCAATAAGCTCAGTAAGTGACAGCAGCACAGAGCATGTGAATCAGTGAATCAGCAGAAAAGAAGATGGGGAGCTACTGGGGCATCTTTGGAGACACAGATCTTTACTGCTTAAGTGCGGTGGTTGCCTTGAGCTGGTACAGAAGCCCCCCAAAACATACTGTACAACATATCTGGCTACTTCTTTAGTTAGGCTTTAGTTCTCCTTTAATAAAGGCAGTGGCAATGTTTGCTATACACAACGGTTATAAAAATGAAATATGGGTGTTGCGTCACTTATTGGATATTGGAGCTTTTTGGAGACACTTCTACCTGACCCAGTAAGGTATCCTAGTCTTTCTCATTCAGATTTATTTTTTCATAGTTCCCCATGTTCCTCACAGAATTCCAAGCTAAAAATCTGCAAACATTTATATAACTGCTCAAATGGAAATGTTGAAATGAAAGAATATATGTTTATAATCTTCAGTTCTCTACTACATGGATCAATAACATATTCCCGTCTGCTTCTTAGAAGCTGGATGCTACTGTTCTAGGTTCATTTTTTAATTCCTTACCTTTATTGTAATATGGTATGAATGAACACATGTCACAAATTATTTAAAAACTCAGAAACAACAGAAACCAAAACAAGTGTGTTTTCTGCTCCTAACCCTAGCCAGTACAAATCAGGGTAATCATGGCTCCTCCCACACTTAGACATTTCAAGCCATTAGAGGGTAGGAGTAGATCATATTGTTTCACCAGTTACAGTTTCATTGACTTCAATGCATTCGGCATAAACAATCCCATTGCATTTGGTTTGAGAAAATGGCAAGAAAAAAACACCCATTGACTCAATTCCATTTTTTTTTTAGAAAAAACTTGAATTGGGTTTTTAAAACTAGAACTGAATTCAAGAATGTCAGGAAGGCTGCAAACGTCACCAAATTGATCCCTGGATCTCTCCCATTGAATTATACAGCAATTCGGCAGGTTCTAGGTGGCGAATAGTCCAATTCGAGTTCTTAAAATGCCACAGTATGATGAATCTCGAAATTTGGATAACTTCCTAGTTGAATTGGACAGTTTGGGCCATAAAACAACTAGAAAATTCAAATTCTGAATTCAAACGTCAATAAATCTGCCCCTTAGTGACTCCCACGCATTTGCCATGAGAACAAAACAACAAAAAAGAGCCACTATCGTCAATGTTTTTGGTGAAAGCTTTATGAAGTATTTGGCGGTTTTGTGAATTTGCAAAGTGTAAGTTTCATTCATTACTAGGTAGGAGTTCCAGATTTGAATCTTGAATGATTATTGTCTCACAATAGGAATACAGATGTGCAAGCAATACCTATCATGAAAGTGAACAGCCAAGGAAGGGGAGGATAATAATGTCTCCACAGAACATCTCACCATTGGGTTTGAAATGATCCAAGTAATATAGAAGATTGGCTCCTGAAGGAATCAGGCTGTGTCAATAACCAATACAAATTTATGTAAATTACTGGAAATTAAATGAGAAGGCAATTCCCGGAGGAATTCCTTCATATTCACTGAGGGATTCTGTCATATAACAAATGCACTCATTTATTTATTGGGTGATAACCCTTTCTCACCCTATCTGCAAGGAGTTTCAATGTTCTCACCATGTGGGTTTTATGAAGGAGCTCTAGTTTTCTTTCATACTTCCTAAACATGCAGGCATGTTAATTTGTTCCTGACCTTAGTGTGTGTGTGTGGCTTTAGAGTGTTAGCTCCACTGGGGAAGGGTTTGATTTGAATGATGAACAATCACTTTAAAACTTCAAGAACAGGGCTTTAACAAGTAGTTTAACTTAAAATGTACTTTAGGCATATTGTAGACAATGGTATTCTATGATGATGTGCAATCGGTCTTCATTTTTGAATGAGTGTTTTGTCCTGCAGATCTCCACTATCCCTTTTAATTTTAGGCAAAATGATACCAAAATACATTATAAAGATATGTTAAAAAAATGGCTGAGGATTTATTTAGAACCCCAGTTCTACATGTGACTGTCTTATTTGTTAAGTGAAAGAATAATCAACTATCTAAAGCATAGGACTACAATAATGGCTGGTGATTTTTGTGGTATAAGGGTAGGGACAGACTGCGTTTTTAGCAGGCGACAGAATCTCCCCGAATCTCCCTGTCTGTCCCTACCCTAAATGGATACTAATCTCCTAACCCTCCATAAGACCATGTTTTCGTTTGGCCATGGAGTCTATAGCTGTCTATACACATAAAGATCAGTTTGTTTGGCAAGGTTTATCCTTGCCTGAATTGGCCACCTGCAAGCAGAAATCAAAAATAAGAGTACGTGAATGATTTGCATCTTTTTTCACAAATAATCCAGTGACTGGTTTTGTGTGTCCTAAACTTTTTATCAGCAAGTCACCCTTTGGGGTTGTTTTGGATGGGAAGTATTCTCAAGTTAACTTTGATGTCACAAATCCCGCAGGTGATAGCAAAATGCATCCTTCAACCCTACCATCAATGTGCATTTGAGGTTCATGTGTAAACTGAGTTATCTGGCTTGACAGTGACCAACCATGATCAGATGGCAGGACAGACAGTTCAGACTTCCTTCTAAGATGGCCATAAATGCATGGTGGTCTGCTAATAGTGTAACCAGCTAGACTGCTCAGTGCTATACAGGTCACACTGTTGGGCCTGGCAAAAGGTAAGTGCTGCTGTTACTCTTTTACTTTCATTTCTTTCTTCTCCTGACACTGATCCACCACCCATACCCAATATTTTCTCCTGACCATTACTAACAAAAGTTTTCTTATAAAGTCTATCCAATCACAGCATGGCACAGTACTGTAATTGGCAGCAGACAGAATAGAGAAAAAAACTATTTGTTTATTGCAAATCTACTGGGAGAAAATGCTTTGTTGAAATGGGAGTAGTTTCTTATCAGAAGTAGGGGAAAGAAAGGAAAATCAATTAAATTGGTTATGTTTCAAGATGTCTGCTGATGCAGAGATTGAATGAGGTTATTTATTATGCAAGAAAGCAATTGACATTTTTCACATCCCTTACCTACATCAGCACATTTCTAGGCACATAACACCTCCTTTGAAATTGACTTTGCCAACTTTCCTCTTGTATATCTGATAAAAATCTATTCCCCTTTGATCAAAGGTTTCTTCTGCTAAGGTTTGCATCTTAGTTTACATTTTCTATGAATTCGGTAAGCTCTATTTTCTGTAGAAATACACAAATTATTCTCAAAAGCAGGCCATTTCTGGGTAATGTATTTTGGGGTTGATTTACAAACATAGTTGCACTAGTTCAGTTGCCAATAGAAACCAATTAACAAATAGTTTTGTGATGGCAACCAGTCTAATACAAATTAATAGCAAAGTAAAAATCTGGTTGCTATGGGAAAATGCACTTGTGGAATTTATGTTTTTAAATGGTATCTTAGTCCAAAATTTTAAGCATATACTAAAACACATTGTTCAGTTAAAATCAATTAGAAGCAATAGGGTACCATTTAAAAGAGAAATAAACCTCCCCTAGTAACAAAACCCCCCTTAACTGCCTGCCATCGCCCCTTCTCTCTCCATCACCGTACTGTGCATTAATCAAAAAGTTGCCCTTGATAAAAACCCTGACCCTAAAATGCAGAGCATCTTCTGCCCATTCAGATTCTCTTCCAGTCTCATCGCCAACACTAAGCCCATGGGAGCATGCGCAGTTGAAGTCAATTTCTGACTAGGTCCAACTGCACATGCTCCTGCAGGCTTCGTGTCAATGAAGAGACCTGAAAGAATGCGAATGGGCAGAAGATGATGCGATGCTGGAGAGCTCTGTTACCCTGAATTATAGGGTCAGATTTTTTGTTCAGGGGAAACTTTTTGATTAATGCACAATGTGAAGAGGGGGTGATGGCAGGCAGTTAAGGTGGGGGGCTTTTATTACTAGGATGGGTTTAGTTCTTCTTTGAGAGGGGCTAGTGATAAGTAAATAATTTAAATTTTTCACCGTGAATTTGTGTATATTGCAGCTTACTCAGAATACAGTAATTGTGCCACTGCAAGTCAGCACAATATTGTGTTTGCAGAGATAACACAGGTATAAAACCTGCTTGTAGATGGGAGCACAATGCTCAAAGGTGTGGGCATTGGCCCTTAACTCCAAGACTGGCCACTGGCCAGTTAATTTCTAGTACTCCAAAAGTGGGGTCTGAGTTTCTTTTTGAAACAGTTGAGAAGAGGAATACAGGGATAGAATTAAATAGGTAAGAAGGTGCAAGATAGAAAGATTTAAGACGAGAGATAGCAGAGAGTGTGGATGGTGTGAAAAGATGATGGCTCTTTGAGGAGTGGACAGCCAGGAATGTACAGAGAGAAAAATATGAAGGGAAATCTATAAGGGAGTTATTGTCTTTATTTTGCTATTGTTTGTTGGTTTATTTGTGTTTATTGTCTGCTTAACCAGAGTTGTGCAGACCCAGCCCACTCCTGTCTTGAAACTGTGGACCTCCCTCTGTTCCCTCACCAATTGTGTCAAGAAATATAAGTTACCTGCGGCAAGGAAGAATGCGTCTAGTTTCCCACTGGAGAAACTTACGACTGTGCTCAACCTTAAAGAGACAATTCATTAAGTAATATCAGAGATCTGCAGAAGAGTCTGCCTTTAAATGCAACATCATACCTTTAATAGTAGTGCCATTTCTGTAGATATAATTTTAGGCCATGCTATGTGCATTGATAATGGGAATGCTATAACCTTGTGACCCACTTACAGTACACTGTATGTCTGCAAAATATTAAATGTCTGTTCAATAACATCACATGCTATTTTAAGAAAGGCTATTTCAGGATTCTTATCAGATATCACTGCTCAATCGACAGAAATCAAGTGTTTAGTCAGCTAGTTGGTATAATACATTTTCCGCAACTATTATCTTAGCATCTTTTGTATTGATCAGCCTCCTGTATCACTGGAAGGCAATACTTCCAATACTTAAAGGCAGGCAGTCATGAAAATCTGTCTGATCTTACTAATATTGAGCTTTTGAATTTGTAAAATATTCAAGTCATTTTTTTATTTTTGCCATACGGAATCTTTATCAGATATCACTGTTCGATGGACAGAAATCGAGTGTTTAGTCAGCTAGTTGGAATAATTATTTTTCCGCAACTATTATCTTAGCATCCCTTATATTGATAAGCCTTGTGTATCACTGGAAGGCAATACTTCCAATGCTTAAAGGCAGGTAGTCAGGAAAATCTGTCTGATCTTATCCAATAGTGAGATTTTGAATTTGAAAAATATTCAAGTCATTTTTTATGGTTGCCATACAGAATCATACTTCCTATTGGACACAGATACATTCAGTGAATTTGAACAACCATCATTCTGTTTATACTATTGTAATAAAGAGAAATAGGTAATTATGAATGCAAGTGCAGTGAGCAAAATTCAATTTAAAGAGCACGCACAATGTTTTTTCCCATAATTCAGCTGTTTCCCCAGCCTGCAGAGCTGAGGATTCAGGAGATGACATCCAGGGGTAAGGCCAGTGACATAATGGGGCAGAGCTGGGTGGGTAAAGGGACTGTAACACTAATTAGGGCTATCCAGTCCAAAGATAGTTAAGGTCCAGCTAGTGGGAGGAGCATGGGTTACATTGAACTCACTTCAGGATCAGGGCCTTCGCTGAGTGGAAGTTTCCATCAGATGGTGTAGTGTAACTACAACTCACAGGCTATGTTGCTAAAAAAATAGGAAAATATGGACGCCAGGAGATTCTTATGTTAAACCAAAAGATAATTTACAGTATTTGTAGCAAGATAAATGACCCCAGGTTTACTCACAGATGATAGGAGGTACATGCAGATGTAAGATCATGGGTTAGAACAGGTGGATGACACAGCTGAGGAATGTGACTCCATTAGGCATTGTAGTCAAGCAGCAAAAGGAATCTTTGACAGATGTACCTTTAAGTGGTCCAGATCCCACCCAGTGGAGTGGTCAGGGAAAAGGAGTCTAGCTTGGCCCCCTATCCACTGTGGTCCCTTTGCTAAAGGCAATCAGGAAGCCTTAGGAAGCTATTCCCTGCTACAGATCCTTATTGGAGCACAAAGATGCTCTTTCTATATAAGCTCTCTATCTCTCTCTCCTAGAGAGACTATTACAGACATAACCTGTCTAACATTACCTCATTCACGGGGTTCCCTGGTCCCCGACTTGGACACTAAAGGTTCAGGTTTAGGGCGATGGCTGTATTGGGCCTTGGTGTACCCAGGCTCAATGGGAACAACCAGTAGGCAAGGACACCAGCAGCCAAAGAGGAAGAGACCACTCTTTTTCAACACTATATAGAAGTGTGGAAGGAAGTGGTCATTACACCTCTTGGCCAATGATAAAGATATGTAATTACTTAGATTAGATATATGGCTTCTGCCTAGTAACTAAGGAGAAAGGAGGAAGGTAAGGAAAGCCATAGTGAAATACAAAACCTATGGGTCCCTACAGAGCTATATGTGGTGGGAGATGAGCGGGAAAAGTAAAAGGGATGGGTCTGCTAGCACAGTTCTTGGAGGCAAAGGAAGGAAGGGGTGTTACAAATTTCCAGCAATTACATTGATGCTGAATACTGGTGAAGCCAGAAGTTAAGCCAGAAGAATACCAGATGGGTGACAACCTTAATCCTAACTCTAAACTAGCGTTTAGAGGAGCATTATACTATAAGACATTGATGCTTATCTAGAAATCAGCAATATGTTCAAAGTGCAACACATATGTTTATCTGATGGAATTTTTTCTTTTTTTTCCCTGAAAATGCTTACTTGGCCACCCCATGCATCAGCTGGAATTAAATTTGTTACTGTGCACAGGGGTTGAATTTCAGTCAAAAAATGTCTGACATTGGCCTTTGCAGAAATGCCATGCAAAATATGTTAACAAATACCGCCATTGTTGTCTCTGGCAAGATCTTCATATATAAGCATTCTGAAAATGTTATACGTGTTCCATTTTGCCATTCAGACATAGTGATCATTACCATTTTAAATGGCTGATTTCCATTCCAAACAATAATATCTTGGCCAAGCCATCTTCATAACTAAATATATTATATTTATTTTTACATATATTCTTCCTTGGAAAAGCTTTTGTTTTGGGCTATGGTTTCTGTGTAACATTCTAGGTGACCTTTACTAGTCCTCAGGCTAGACAGAATTATTCCCCCCTCCTGTCTGTATCCAATAGTGTGCATATCCATTGTTGTGTCACCTCTTCTCTGTTTAAGCAGTTATTTGCATTTTTGAAGAGGATTTTAATGGTCACCTAGAACCCCATAGCATTATCAGCTGCTTGGCTCAATTTTTAATTAGAGAAGAACTACTATCTGGAATGCTTGGGTCCTGGTTTATTTCCGTATAATGAATATAGCAATTATTTTATCATCACAGCATAAGTCTACTAAAAACCATTTTAACTTTAAATAAGCCCAATGAGATTGTGTTGCCACCAATATGGGTTCATGCAGTTTAGTTACCATCAAGTACAAGGTTCTGTTTTATTATAACAGAGGAAAAATAAATCATTTTAAAAAGAATTATTTGACTGAAAAAGGCCATCCCATAATTTGGAGCTCTCTGGATAAGGGATCCCTTGTATTTTATTTTATAAATGACAACTGACAAGGACCACACATAGAGTAGCTTCTTTCCCTGTTTGCTCTGTTTAGCTCAAGATAATAATGAAAACCATAGATTTGTCATGATTGAAACAATATGACAATTTAATGTTCATTACATCAATGGATATACTGCCCTGTTTGATTTAGACTGAAATGACAACATCTCTCACATTTGGTCGGTCATGTTTGCTTGGTTGGAGGTAATGCCAGACACCTGTACGCTTATATTATTAAAGGAGAACTAAACCTCCCCAATAAGAAAAGCCCTACCTACTACCCTAGATAGTCCCCCACCCTGCTTCCTCCTCACATAATTCATCACCCCTGAAAGTGTCCCGAATACATTGCTCACATGTTGGTGCAGAGTAAGTGCAGCGGAGCTCAAGGGTGCTGTCTTCCAAATGTTGTGTCTTCTTCAGGTCCTCTTCCTTCTCTTCGGCAATTCACAGCACTTTTGGCGCACGCACAGTTGCTACGAACTTAAACTCTGCTTCAATAGATGCCCTTATATATGAAGACCAAAGATCCGTAAGATGGAGTCCATGCCCTTACTCTTCACTGATACGTGAGCAATGTATTTGGGACACTTTCAGGGGTAATGGACTATGTGGGGGGGGAGCAGTGGTAGTTGGTAGGGGCTTTTCTTATTGGGGGAGTTTAGTTCTCCTTAAAATGTTTCAAGAATTAAGTTTCTAAGTTTAAAAACCAATCCACAATTTATTGGAGATACATTTCTCCTGGGTGCCATTATAGCCACCATTACACACCAGTCAGTCTCAGGGACAGAAGCTGCTGCAAGAAACCCAGTAATCATGTGACACTGGGCACAGTGAACAAATTCAGGTATGTTTTGTTGTGTACTATCCATTGAATTAACAACATCATTTTTGGTAGCACTAACTAACTCCTTGTTCGTCAAGGGTTTATAGTTTTATAGTTTACAGCTGTTTGCTTTAATCTTATATGTGTGTGTAAGTGCATGATGGAATTTTGGAAAATATTGCATAGCTGAATGCATAGCTGTGCCACTCTCATTGGTACTTATAAAGTCAGGAAAATCTACCGGCCCTAATAACAGTTACTACCTAGCCACACTAGATGGCAGAAGGAGGACACATATATGTAGAGATGAAGGCATTCAAACACACAATGTAGATCCTTTGACACTATAATTCTGCCTAAAGGAGCTTCCTTCTACCATTATGTTTGTTTTTGTCATATCCAATGTCAATTTGTACCCTAAGGCATAAAATCAAGAAACGTATCACCCGTTTATATTGACATCTCACTTCTAAATGAACACAAGGAAGATAAGGTATTGTTCAGGCCTTGGCCATGCATAATCTAACATGAGAAGATGCCCTTTAACCTTGCTGCACTACTTTGCTTGTTCTCAACAGGTAGGGAAATTGTGCAGATTTTAGGAAATAAACTGATGGCTTGGGAGGCTTTAGACCAGGATGTCATTTTCTGGTAAGCTATTCCTACTGTTCTAGTACTAGTTCTAGAACTGCTTTCATGGTGGGGCTCAGGGTATACACTGATAGTAGACCTCCGCTGCTTGCATCACGGTCAGGGGCATAACTACAGAGGAAGCAGAACCTTTAGCTGAAGGAGGGCCCAAGGGGTATAAGTTCCCCATGAGGCTTTAATTATTATACAGTTTCTATTAATATCTTGCCCCCCAGACCGACCATGGTTGGCAGTAGTAGATATGAGTTTACTTTCTCTAACCCAGTGACACCCCAAGGCCCCAGTAACCAGGAACACGAGAGCAGTGCAACAAGCACAACCTGACTTTATTAAATAGCTGCGGCTGTAAGAAAGAATTGAATAGAAAAATTAACAATAGCAGGACATTTAGTACACTGCAATAACTATGATGACTGGCTGGAGAATCCCTTACTTCCTGCGGGTTGAAGCATGAACTAGTTGCTCTCTACTGTAGTGGAAGGCACAAGGAACTACATTACTCGGCAGTCCTATAGGTAGAGAATATCAAGTGTGCTACAAATGTACATTTCACAAGCTTCCTAGCGTATCATTCTTTTATAAAAAAAAGCGAAGAATCATGAAAATTGATCTTGGTAGTAATTTGAGATGAGTGCCGAGGGAAAGCAAAATTATGGATTTCAGACATTGACTCTGTGATAGTGAAATATCCTGTAAATTATAATGCTATAAATGAAGTTTAGTAATGTTATCTGTTATAATCGGTGCTCAGTAGTTTGTAACATGACTCACATGGGGTACTTTATTTATTATAATACACAGGTTTTAGTGAGTCATGGGACACAAATGACATCACTACTCAACATTTATAACTCATGACATCACTACTCACCATTTATAAGGATATCATTTACAAGATATTCAAGTATTCATATTCATTTGTGTATTATATATGTATATAAAATGTCCCTCGTTTCCCTTTGATCCTGCACTGATGCCACTTGATATCCTGCACTGATGTACACTTACCCCCCCCAGTAAGCACATGCACAGAAGAGTGCAAGCAGTGAGGAGCAGCTACTGTACATTTGAGGAAATGCAAGTGCGCATGCACAAAAGGGTGCAAATGCAGAGGAAGTGTGAGTGTGTGAGCAGCAACATCTTCTGGGTGCATTGGTCTGAACTAGAGGAAGGCATCAGAAGAGGTATGTGCCTGGTGCCCCTTTACCTAGGCACATGCTAGAAAAAGTGACCATTGTTAGTGCAGCTTTGCATCCTGTTGCCAGGTGCATTTTCACTCAGACAACCGCTCTCCGGTTCATTTTGAAGCTGTATTGCCTTCAAAAGTCCTAACTAAAGATTTTTGTGTCTATGACATTAGACGATCTCTTTTGTCTTTATTATGCTTACTTGGACATTTGTAATACGTTGCCATGTCAAGCATTTGTACCATACCTATATGTTCTGCCCTTTTTGCTCTGCACTAGGAAATGGCTGTGCTGACCAATTAATGCTTTGTGTACTGATAAATTTGTGCCTGGTAAACTAAAGGGAAGTGTGGATGATCGTTCCACATAAATAAGAGTCTTTTGGCAAAGATCCCAGAAAACTCAGCACCCGCACTTAGGCACAAATGATACTAATAAAATAAGCAGGTGTCTTGGAGGAACTGAGGCTTGCAGCTTAAATGGGCATTTCACCTTTTTTAGTAAAACTGTAATAACACATAAAAAGTGCACCTAAAACCCCCAGAAATGTGTTCAAATTTTCTATAACCTTTGGTCAAAAATGGACATGGACAAAAAAAATCTACAGATATTTTTGTCGCTCTTTGCCTTTTTCAAAAGTTGGGAGGTATGCATGGTCCCTAAGCAATTGTTCATAAGGCAAGAAAACATTTTTGTTTGTAACAGTGTCAAAGGGGTTTATTGGCTTTGCCAATTATTATAGACCATTTATTAAAGATTTTTCATCAAAAAATTGCCCCAATTCTATCACTCATTCACTCAGTGTTGGTCTTAACAAGCCTTGGAAGCTTTCAAATCTCTAAAAGAGACTTTTTTTTCTGCTCCGATTCTCTGTTTTGACGTTCTGGAGATCTTTATGCAATGCACTCAACATTTCTCTTCAGTGTTCCTCTGCTTACTACCCTCAATACAATGGTTCTTCTGAGAGAGTTAATCAAGCTCTGGAACAGTTTTTGAGGTGCCATATCTCTTTATGTCAAGACGATTGGGTGGATCTGCTTCCATGGGGCGAGTTTTCTCACAATAATTCAGAGAGATTGCCTTTCTTTTGCATCTATGGACAACATCCTCTGGCCTTTCATCAAGACCTGCTCCTTACTAATGTTCCTGCAGCCAACGACCAAGCCGCTCACATGTTCGCCATTTGGCACACTACTTAAGCCCACTTAGTGAAGAGTTCCATTTCCCAAAAAAAGTTTGCTGATAAGAAGAGAGTTCCTGCTCCTCTATATTCTCCTGGAGATAAGGTTTGGCTGTCTACCTGGAATATTCATCTCAGAGTCCCTACACCTAAACTTGGTCCTAAGTTCATTGGCCCTTTTTCTGTAGAAGAAGTCATCAATTCCTCCTGAGATGCCAATTCCTAACAACTTCTGTAAGAAATTGCCATCTTGGGTTGATAGACTAGCAGCTGTCCAGGGACATTATCATAACAAAGGGTTTCCTGTGACTACTAGTCTAATATCTGCTGTAAGGGACCATAAAAGTACTGTTTGCGAGAACCTGCTCTACAGGATGTATTATGTATTCAAGTTGGGGGTTTATCTCAGCATCTTGTTAGTTGGGAGTGTTTCTGTGGGGGCAGGTGAGAACCCCAGGATAAAAGAACATGCACAGGGGGAGCTGAGGGGAGAGAGACTGGAGGGCCTGAGCTGGGCAGCTGGGAGGAAGAAGGCGGCAGCTGGGGAAGCCAGAGGAGCCTGGGACTTGGCAACATGTGAGGACTACAGAACAGAGAGGGAAGCCATGTCCAGCTGACCTCTATTCCCATGCCTTTTGGTAATAACTATGTAGAATTGTTTATGTGTAACTGTAAATACCGTGTTAGTTTAAATGTAATTGTTTTTGTGTAATTGTTTATGTGTAACAGTCTACTGATTTACTAAACAATATAATTCCTTTACTATACACTTATTGGTGTGGATTATTTGTCAGCTTGTTTAAAAGAACCGGGACCCACGTAAAAGGGTTGAGTATTATAATATATGATATATTATTATATATAATATATAAATAATAAATTACACTTCCATGTTTCTCTTCTCAAACCAGCAGCTGTTCCTGAGTCTTCTTCTTCTCCCACTCCTATTCTGGTCTATGGTCATCAGGAATTTGAAGTGAGCTGAATTTTCCAGGGGTACTTTACAAAACCTGGTCAAATGGAAGAACTTTGATGTCCATGCTCCCAGAGATTCCACAAACAGTTCCCTTCAAGCCCTAATCATAGGGGTCCTGAACCCCCCCATAAGGAAGGGGGTGCTGTAAGTCTTAACTCTGTCACCTCCCGTGCCATTCCTTTCCCACAGATGGCGGCACCCTGTCCTTCCACATGTGTTGTCCTGAACATAGTTCGCCAGATGGTCGCATTGCCAGGTCACCAGAGTCAGAATAGTCGCCAGCGTCGGAACGCCAGTGAAGAAAAGATTAATTGACTCTCAAAGAAAGGTGGTTGTGTTGGTGTTGGAATACATTTAGGAGGTTATGCAGGAAACATAGTTCACAAAGTACAGAAGATAAATATGTTTGAAATACATTTGTAAAGAATTAAATCATCAGCTGGGCCAACTGAAGTTAAAGATGTTTTTCACCTTTCAATTAATATTTATGTAGTATAATCTAGAGCAGGGATCCCCAACCTTTTGAACCCATGAGCAACATTCAGAAGAAAAAGGAGTTGGGGAGCAACACAAGCATGAGAAATGTTCTTGAGTTGCCAAATAAGTGCTGTGATTGGCCATTTGGTAGCCCCTTGTACATTGTCAACCTACATTGAGACTCTATTTGGCAGTGCACCTGGTTTTTATACAACTAAAACTTGCCTCCAAGTCTGGAATTCAAAAATAAGCACCTGCTTTGAGGCCACTGGGAGCAACGTCCAAGGGGTTGGAGAGCAACATGTTGCTCACAAGCTACTGGTTGGGAATCACTGATCTAGAGAGAGAGATATTCTGAGATGTTGGATTTGATTTTTTTTACGTTATTTAGCTTTTTATTTTTTTTTATTCAGCAGCTCTCCATTCTGCAGTTTCATCAAACTGGTTACTAGGAAAAATTTGCGAAAATGTGAAAATCGGAAAATTCAAGAAACATTTGTGAAATTTACTGTTTTCACGAAAAATTTTTACTACTCCACTATAAATGTGTGAATTTCAAGCTATTTTACTATGAATTTGTGAATTTCAAACTATTTCACAAAATTCGTGAAATTCAAATGTTTTCACTATAAATTTGTGAATTTCTAACGTTTTCACAAAAAATTTGTGAAAACCGGAAATTGATGCCGGGGAATTTCGGCGAATCGCAGGAATTCGCTGCGAATTCTAGCTAGGCGAATAAATTCGCCCATAACTAGCGATCCCTTATTTTAGATGTTTCATGTTTTATGCACTTGTTGAAGTACATTTTCATAGTTTTTTAAAGGCACAGTAACACCAAAAGATTAAAGTGTTTTAAAGTAAAGAATATATAATGTAGTATTGCCCTGCGCTGTTAAAACTGTTGTGTTTGCTTCAGAAACACTACTATAGTTCATATAAACAAGCTGCTAAGTAGCAATGGCGGAAATTGAAAAATGGCTATATGGCACAGGATAAGTAATGGATAACAGATAACATTATGTTCTACAGAGCTTATCTGCTATCTGCTGTATAACTTGAGCCTTTTCTCCTTTGAATGGCTGCCCCCATTGCTACACAGCAGCTTATTTATATAAACAATAGTAGTGCTTCTGAAGCAAACAATGCAGTTTTACCAGTGCAGGGCAAAACTGCATTATATTTTCATTACTTTAAAACAATTAATTTTTTTAATGTTACTGGTCCTTTAATCTACATAAAATAACCCTAACTTTAAGGTATTGTTTTGGAGGCAAACCAAAGTAACCTCGGTAGTAGGGGTGCTACATAAGAAACATTTATTTGCTGTGGCTCTTCCATATTCAAGTCAGTTCCTTATACTTATGGCATCCTTAATATATATGAAAGCATTCTTTCTTTCCTCAGAGTACAGAAAATGAAACCCAGAGAAGTCTTAACAAGCAAGCATGTGAATTATGTGAAACTCACTCTGAGTTTCCAATTTAGTGCTATTGATTTATACGGTCTTTTCAATTACTGAATTCTTCTCGGTGGGACTCTGCAGATCTCTTTTACGTGAGGATCATACCATATTGACTTCAGGTACTAAGAAAGGAGAATTTTGTGTCTCTGCATGCGATTGATGAAGCCACAAATAATGAGGATTTCCTAGGAAACATTTGTTATGGCAAAATCTAGAATTCATTAACAGGAGAATAAGTTGTGTATAAAAGAAAAGTCGCCAAGAAAATAGGAAGTACTGTAGTTATTGTGAACATTCTATAATATATGAACCTATTTGAATTGTGAAGAAAAGCAATTTAGAATCTTATTAAATTTACTTTTTTTTATTGTGTGTTCATGCTTGGGTGACTCCATTGCTAGCTCAGGATCATAACTAAGAACAATTGCAGTTATCCCTTCCTTGTTTTTATTTCAGAAATTGGTATGCTCTACTGTATATAGCTTTTGAAAATGAATTTAAAAGAGGACGGGAAAGGCCACTGCTTAGTAAATAAGTGTTGCCTTATCAGATTCCACTAGATGTCAACGCAAATAAAAACTCTCATAGTTCATCACTTTTTACTTCACCTCAGCTTTCAAATGCATGCCTTTTTTATTTGCCATTTTGTATGGGTCAGAGGAATGAAACAGATAAAGAGCCATGGATCACCCTCAGTTTGAGCATTTAGCATATAAACAACAATTCCTAAGGGTCACCTCTGCGATTGAGATCACAGGCTTATTGCAAATCAAGGGATTAGAAGATGTTTTTGTTCTGTTGAAAGCTAAATACCTATCAAACTCTAATAGAAAGTAGTATAGTTTTCCTCTATGCAGAGAATTAGTATCATTTTTCAAACTCTGAACAACTTGACATGGTCAGACTGGGCTGTTGGATCACCAGGAAGAAACCCAGTGGGCTCTGCTACTCATGGACTCTGTCAACCCAAGCACACCCCCCTGGTCATTATAAACCCTTCCCAGCTGTTTCTCCTGATGGAGGAAGAAGGTAAAAGAGACATATCACAGGACATTGGAAGGGGGCCCGTGCGACGTTGAGAGGCGAACTCTGGTCACCCCAGTCCAATGATGACACTTGGGTTCATAAACATAATTACATATTAATATTTGATGGAATTAACATGTTCCAGGAATGTGCCAGTCTCATTATAAAAACATTATTGGCACTGGTTTTAATGTTTAAAATGTAAACTCTTGGCTATGCCCTTGTTGCTTATCCATGCCCAGATGTAGACTTGATACATGGTAGGCTTAGAGAATGTTTACATCAGTGCACCAATCAAACAAGTCTTTGCACTGTTCCCAATGCATGCTCAATGAAGCAGCCATGAATGAAGAACAGCAATAATGTTTTTACCGTGATTCTGCAAAACAGTGCATATGCCATAATGACCTTCCGTTTGTGTTAGAACTTCCAGAAGACAATTGTTTTATTCAGTAAATATATGTATTATAAACTAAGGAATGGCTATTGCTCAGACTTTCTTCTGCACTTTAGATACACTATAAGTACCTTCCTTAGAAAATATAAAAAATGTATAGATATTGTATATATAAATATATTATATTATTCAGTACTATATAGCCATACAAATATCGTCAAGAATCACACAGTGCTATACACACAGATAGACCACAATGTGTTTTGCAGGAAAGCAGCTGGCTTTAAAAACATTAATGCTGCTCCTGTCTTTTTCAACACCCATCAACCTTCAGTATGCATTTCCCAGGTTGCTTGGTGTCTTTCAGTCCAGGTTTTCCAGTTCCAAAATATGTTTTCATTCAAGGAAGATGAGCTTGTAAAAATACTCTGAAAGTCCAGATGGTCGCTGATACTCAATTTATTTTTCATTATCATTGGTTTTACTTGTCTGGCAGTGTGATTCAAAACTAATTATTTTGTTCCTTGGGTATTTGTCTTAATCAGCTTTGCCTTCCCACTCTGCCAGTGTGTCACTGACAGTTTTTCTGCATAGAGAGCCTCCTGATATTCATTTATCATGCTTGACCTATATTGCACATTGGATATTCTCAGAATGGTGGACGCAGCACTAAGACATGGCAAATATAAGAAAGACTCAAGATGTATGAATGAGCTTTAGCACAAAGATTTTTTTCTTGAACTGGATGACTATCTATCTATCTATCTATCTATCTATCTACAAGAAATGCTGGTAACTGGCCTGGGCAACTGGTCTTCAGTTTTATTAATTGAGTTATTAAAATGTTAAGATTCTTCATCTCTCGGGTTTGGAATCTAAATTGTTGGTAGGACTTTCTTATACTAGCAACCAGGGTGGAGTTCTGAAAGAAAAATAACAATAAATAAGAATAAATTTGAAGCCTTACAATCACTCTACTTTTAACAGACTGGAAAAATCCAGAATAGGAGGGCTTATTATCATGTAAAACAAATCATCTGAAATGTAGCTTAGAATAGGTTCATAGGTCCAGCATACTAAATGCTGATGGGGGCTGTAAACTAAAACCTCAAATGAAAGAATATACACAACTTTCTAATTATATATTTTCAGTCTAACATTACAGGTATTTTTTTATTGAAAGCAGTTTCTGTTTTGCAAGCTTCTTTATAGGTCTGTTAATAATTGTTTCAGGTATTCAGAACCAGCAGGTCAGAGGATGGCATGGGTCATTTACAAATAACTATAAAACGCTTGTAGTTATGTATACTTGAATGTTTTAATAAGGCAAAAAGGTACTTTTGGTTTTACAACTCCTTTAATCTAAAGAGAATTGTTCCCTTTAGCATGGCTGCATATGTTGTTGCTAAGACAGTTTCAAGTATAAATGCTATCTGGATTATTTCTGCCAAATATGAACACTTGACTTTAGACGTCTTTCCTCCAGGCCTGCTTCTTAAATTTCAATCCCTTTATTTTTATTTAACCATAACAGTTATAAAAAAGAAATCACATTATCCAAGAAAATAAAATGAATATTAAACCCCAGATACTCTAAAGTGTGGTATGTGGTTTGTCTTTTTATTATAGCTGCTATATTTGCTTGTATCTCTAATAGCAGTGTTGAAATGGACCTGAGGAATATGTGTTTGCTTAATGGCTTCTTGTAAATCCCAAGTGTTTTACATAGTTCCTTATTGACTCCCAGCAGTGCAGGGTTCTTAATAGTCATTGCAATTTGAATAATTGTTCTTAAAGGGCTTGTTTACCTTTAAATTAACTTAAAGTATTATGTAGAGAGTGATATTCTGGAGTAATTGTTATTTAGCTTTTTAGTCAGAAGCTCTGCAGTTTGCAATTTTAATTTGCAATTATACAACTTCTTATAAAATATGAGGATATTAAAGGAAACCTTGGGGTTGTTTGACCTGTATAAAAGCATTTGACTTTCAGCCATGGAACTCCGTAGTGACTTATAATATCCTAATACTACACAAAAGTCATGAATATTTTTTAAAATGATGATGTAATCAGTTATAAACCTTGAGTAGTCCCATGACTCACTAAAACTTCTGTATTATAATAAATAAAGTACCCCATGTTGCAAAATATGAGGATACAAGAAGTTACCTCGGAGTTCCATGACCTGTATAAACTCCTCGATAACTTATAATATCCTTATCATTTACAAGAGGTAGTACTTTATTCACTATATATTTTACAACAAAGCAGCATTGTTCACTATGTAGATCAATAGATGATAGATAGATCAATAACAGATAGATAGATAGATAGATGGATAGCTAGATAGATAAATAGACAATATAGGAGAAGCAAAGCCTGCAAATTTCTGTATTTTTATGTGTATAATTTATACTACAAATTATGGATGAGCATCAACAGTGGCCAAAAACTTTATGAACAGACTTTAGCAAGTAGATACAGGTTAAAAATCTATTTTCATGGAAACTTCATCTCCTTCCCAAAACAGCAAATATATCTCTGATCTATAGGACGGCTTGTAATTTAAAGTTACAAGCGTTATTTATAATGACGTCTTTGAAAATATGTAGCACTGCTCACAATGTAAAATCAGTTGCTGGAGAATATTACATGGTCGCATATTTGCTAATTGATTTAGCGTTAATAAGGTTAAGCGTTAATACCTACTCTGGAGTTTCGTTAAATTTTTTTCACTAAAAAGACTTGCGCAATAACATAAGCTGTAAATGTTCACATAAGCCATTTGGTTGCAAACGTTGAGATTAAGTCGTTGAGGTCTTTAATCAGTCAAAAAGAATACAAACATGGCTGCTAACGTTCACAATCCTCTTTGCACAGTTTTTTTGCCCAAATGAAACATATTATATTTTCCCAATAGTGTTCTAAAACTGTAGGCGATTAGTCACTGTATAAAAATAAAAAGTATCCCACTCATTGCATTAATAGGTGTATATGTGTCATATAATTGGTGCAGCTTCTGTCCTCTGCAACTAGGAAAGACATTGCTAAGGGACAAAACATAGATTTTATAGTTTAATTGACAAAACTCAAGAGCTAGAAATAAGAATGCTTTTGTTACGCCTCTAATGACAGAAAATTGAGCTCTGCTCTTTGATTCCATAACATAATATACAGAATGTGAACACATCAAATGAAAGAAGCTGCTTGAATAATTTACAGGGAATTCTTTTAGATTTCAAGGATATTATTCTACTAAAACTACCATCGGAAAAATACAAAATAGCTGATGCACACATGCCATTTCTTGCTGTTTCACCTCTAAAAAAATGTAATTGTGAGAGATGAATAATGTATTCTATGGCCTGGAGATAAACATCTCAAGCAGCAGATTATTGTGTGGAACTCTGAGGACAAGGCAGGCAATAAATGATAATAAAGGAATCACTTAAAACTTTTTCTAGACTTTCACTGGCATCCTAAACTCTGTATAACTTTCATGAACAAATATCTGGTTTATAGTAAGAGTCAGTGTAGGTAAAATTGTATCTGGTGTAGTATTTTTAATGATCACTTGGTTTTCTGCCTTATGAAGCTGCTAAATAAGACACTTATGGCATTATGAAGGTGAAAAAAGTAAAACCCAACGGGGTTATTTACTGAAATCAAAATTTACCTCCAAAATTTAAACCACCACAACCACACTCCCATGCTCGATTTGATCTCATTTATTAATATAATAACCCAAATTAATTGGATCTCAGAAAAACTTGAGAGAATTGAGAGAAAACCTGAATCGTTCAAATTTTTCTGGCTTTTTTTGAGGTTTTGTACGAAAACTCTAAAAAAAGTAGGATTTTTGTGTTAAACCCAGTGCAGAGCACAAAAACATCAACCGCTCCCATTGACTTACACAGGTCTGAGATGGTGGATTTTCGGATTCTGGCTTTTTGCAGCATTGGGATATAATAAATCTCAAAACATTGAAGTTTTTCATTTCCGCTAAAAATTTAAATTTTTGTCCCAAAAAACCCAACCATATAAATTCAAGATTTAGTAAATAACCCCCCAATGTCTGTTGAAGGAATTGCTAACAGTTATTATTTTTATTGTTATTAGTGATGGCAAAATTTACAAAACTGCAGATACAGTAAATTGCAACATTTAGGACCTTTATTTACCAAAGTCTGAATTTTTCTGATTATTTTTAAACAAACTAGAATCCACGATTGGAACTAATTTATTAGGGAAAAAAATCACAGTTTTATTTTTTTTTTTTAATAATTTTAAGAATCAAGAATCTGAATTGTACGTTTTTTCCCTGAGTTTTCCGCCGAAAATCCTGAAATTTTCTTTTCTGGCCAAACAAAATTGCTTTTTTTCAAGTATACAAAATTATGTTTACACTCACTGATACACCCACTACTAAGCAAACATTTTCCCCACTGGCAACAGCATTCACTAATCCATTATTATTATTATTATTATCTATAATTTAGTATAATGGCAATATACTGTTAGAAGAATGTGCTATATTTTAATGCTGGTTTGATACAATATTACTGCTGGATAAAGAGAGAAGGTGATAATCCTGATGGGCTAAATATATTTGTTAAAATGTGCAGGAGTCAGATCCAGTGAAACATTTATATAATCATTTCAATGGCTTTATGTAATTAAAAGGAAAAATGTAAGTTGAGTGTATGTTGACTCTTTCTCTACAAATGTTCATTATTATACTTGGGACGTAATTTATTCTAAACCAATAACATACTGTAATGTATTTGAATATTTGTATTTATTACTATAAAAGGATGTTGCCATAATGTTTGTTGTACGTTCTCGTAATTCATATTTCAATATAGGAATTGAGAACTGTGTTTTAATATCTTAAAATAGTAGGTACTTTTATGCTCACTTATCAACCCATAATTCGTAGTGATTTTAATATATACAGCTGATTCAAGGGTCACTAAATTGTAAAATGGTAATTGTGACTATTACACACAGCTCCTTGGCTTACGTAACTCTACTGTTTATCTTTATATACTCTGAAAACCAGTGTATGTGATTCTTCCTCTTCCTGCTATGCCTGGTTTATTTATAAATCATATTCTACATTGAGTTGGACCCCTACACTCCAAAAGTTTGCAAACTCTGGTAACCATTTACTAAAGCGCAGTAAATTTGACTATAAGTTTCCGCATGTTATGGCTGAGAATATTTGCCTGCCAGAATATTTGTAGCGACTAAGTTTACTAAACAGCGATGCGCTCAGAAGTCATTGTGATCGCTTGCAGTAACTATGTTGGCGAACCAGAATTTTCTGGCGACAAATTACATTTGCAAATATTTATGCTTTAAAATAGTCTTGTTTTATGCTGGTAATTATGGCAATTTTTACTGTAGCTAGAAATGCATCTTCAAAACTCATAAACTTTATTGACTGATGATTATACCATCTAACAACATTACCAGAATGACACCAATCAAACATGTATGTATCATATAAACCCATACTTCATCCATTCACGCACACACCCTTCTGCCAATAGAATCACATGAACAACAAATCATACCTTTTATCTCTTTGCATCATTTAAATGCACAATTTAATAAGAGTTAAACTGCCATTGAGAATTTTCTGGCCAAAAAATAAGTTAACACCACTATATAGATGACGGTAAAATGTTGCGAATATTCTGGTGTTAATTTTGTCTTTCACACATTTCGCTGTTTAGTAAACCAGGCATTAATGTGTATGCAGCAAATGCGATAACTGGTCAACACATAGGGGCAAATGTACTATTTTTCCCCAAAAATAATTAGTTTCTATTCGATTAGCATTCGATTTTCGAATGTTAATCGAATAGTTCTAGGCTACCTTTTATTCGATATTCGGTCATTCGACAATCGAATACAAATCTATTCAATCAGTCAATCAGTCGAATAAATCATTCGACTGAACGAATAAATCATTCGACTGAACGAATAAAT
>CM044431.1:180281745-180294597 GCA_024363595.1 Xenopus borealis | reverse complement strand
TTTTTTCCCATGACAGGATCCCTTTAAGGGCAGGCTGCAGATAGCAAAAACAATACTGAAGAAGAGGTCAGACAGGCAAGAACACTAACGAAATGCCAGTGTTGAACATAAAGCAGGGCTGGAAGTTGTGCCATAGCATCAAAGCATGCACCTAAACAGACTTAGAGGACAATGCACATTAGTGCACATAGGATACGGCATTTTAGTGCTTCTTGTGTGATATATGCATTGTGAGGTCTCAATCTTATTTTACAATGAACTCTTTACATTTAATGGTGCCTATTAGCGGTTGCTTCATGGTATGTCACTACTGTATATGACATGTACATGCAGAATCATTACAATCCTATTTAATGTCATTTATCTAAAAACATTAGCAGTGTGGCAAACATTATGGTGTCTTTTCTCAGTTCAATAGATAAATTATCTAATGTAGGACTTTATAAAGCACTATGAAAATATTTTCTTTATGAACCGCAAAATTTGGTGAAGAAATCTATTCAGTAAATATTTTAAATCTATTCATCTTAGGTTTTGCTGTTGATCACATGACACTGAGACAGTGAAGGACCTATCAGTAAAATTATACAGCGACTGCAAATTCCCTATGAAAAACACAAATACCAAAACACGTTGTAGATTGTTGTCTCTAATGCATGTTAGCTGTTGTTTCGATGTTTATATAGAATTAACATAAAAATGACATCTTCAACTTCAACTTTAAATTTATACTTTTAACTTAACAGTTGTTAGTATATGTTCTTTTATTTTTAACCCAATAAATCAGGGGTCCCCAAACTGTTCTACCCGTGAGCAACATTGAAGTGTAAAAAGTACACATTTAAAAAAAGTCCCTGGGGTGCCAAATAAGGGCTGTGATTGACTATTTTTATGTAAACTAAAGTTCCAAAAGTTGCCTCAAAGCCAGGAATTCTACTCTGGGAGCAAAATCCAATGAGTTGCTGAGCAACATGTTGCTCTGGAGCCATTGGTTGGCGATCACTGCTCAGCCAAACAAAACAAAAGAGAAAACTCTGTACAGCAGGGGTATAGCTGGCTATATACAGTAGCTGGTCATTTTACTCCTTCAGACCAAGTTGTCAGCTCAGCTTACCTGCTTTTTCCTGACCAAAAATCTTGCATATACTGAGCAGGTTTTAAAATCCTGTTGACCAAGGACTGCATTAAATTCTTGATTTGGTGCTCTCCCAAAAGGCCTGCATAGGACTCTGCCATGATCAGACTAGCACAGTTGCTTCGTTTACTGTTTAATGCTGTAGCATTATCCCTACATCCCTACATTCCGAAGGCAGCAAAGTACTAAAATCTGGATAGGGACCACTGCAACACTTGCTCAATCTGATCCAACTTGTGCAAAGGGACTTCACATTTGCAACCTATATGTAAACGGGAAGGAGTATTGTTTGTCCGCTGGAAAAAAAATCTCAAGGAATGTCACTTTCCAGTGCTCCAGTAATGGGATGCTTGTTTAAAATGCTCAGACCAGTCAAATGTCCCTACAGCACATGGAACAACTTACCTAAAAAATAATGATGGGTCAGTGAATGAGCTGCATATCGGGAACCCGCTAGTATCATATGAATGGTTATTTATTTTTCATTTGTTAGCATAACTCTTGGGGTGTAATATATATATATATATTTTAATATACTCAGGGGCATTTATTGATGCATTTATACAAGACCATTAAGTGTTGTATCTTAGTGTAAAAGCACAGATGACAGTTCATTGATTCATGAATTTGTATCCAACTAACTTTTTCCTATCCTGCAACTAGATTGAATGCGTTGGGGGCTTTACTTTCCACCCTCCATCTCATTAGTGATAAAGTACTGAGGCCTCAAGCTACAAATGACTCATTACTCTAATCCATCATCACACCAAGTCCCCGATTTAATGAGATTTGAGAGCAATGCATCATCTGGAACCAACCCCTCCAATAATGATTCATTTCTGGAAATAGTCTGACACTCTCAATAAAAAATGAGACTCCTGGATCAAATTCAATAATAATTATGGAATGAGAGCCTAAAAATGCTCTGCATGCAGAAAATTGCTCAGTTTAGTATAAAGCATGTTATATTTCATACTGTTATGTGACACCTCATTGATTGTATGTCTTTTTGTCAATAGTTATTTGTTTTGCAAAGGGTTCAAGGGCAGCACTCTAGACCTCTTGTAGATTATATGATGTGGACCCCTGCAGCTATGAATCTGTCCTCCTTCTAATACAGAAGAGAAATATGGGCATTGCTTTCTCTGAGGTGAACATATTCGTACTGAAAGAAAGTGAGATTTATACCATGTCAGAGGTGGCATAATTAGCAGGGCAGCAAATGAATAGAATGCCCAGTTGACATCACATGTACTCCAAAGTCTTGCATTTAGCATTTCTCAACACAGAGGCTACTTAAAATTGCAATGGGCATAATTAATCATAGGTTGATTTAATCCAGGATGGAGAACGTTAGAGATGCTTCTCTGTGGTGAAGTCAGGGTGAAGAGCAAAATTGATGATGCTGGAGGTGAAGTGGATGATGCCATGATTGGCTTGGTGATATTTAATGGGTGGGGCTTTGATGACAGGGGGCAGGACTAGCAATCGATCATTACCGTCATTCTCTGTGGAGCCAAATTAGCAAATCCAGGCAGTTTTCACCTGGTCAGTACAAAGAGGAGGCTCAAGATTGTTAGCACTCTAGTTTGTGTGGACTTTACTCAGAGTACAGTGGACCTTTGAGTTTCCCTGTTCATAGTAGAACAGCATCAGGTGCTGCCAAGCCACTTAACTCTGAGCAGAGGCAGTTGGTTATATCAGTCAAAGATTTGACTCCCAGAAATTATCACTAAAATGAATTTCATGAAGTAGATCAGTAAATGGGTATAGTTTAACCCCAGGAAATCTCATAGAGCAAACAAACCAGAAACGTCTTCAAATTTATAATCTGATGGAATTAGTTTGCTTAGTTTTCCCTTACTGGTCAATTTGTTCTGGCAAGAAGCCACAGTCCAAAATAGTATGGGAGTAACTACAAAGGATGCAAACCATGCAGCTGCAAAGGGGCCCAGGAGGTATAGGGGCCCCATGATGCCCTAATTCATAAACAATTTCAATAAATATTGGTGAAATAAGTCAACCTCTAGAAATTTTGAGGGCCTGAAAAATAATTTGCTGTGGGCCCAGTAATTTCTAGTTTCACCACTGCGCAGTAGATTTAAAGACATATGGCTTATGCTGATAGAATGACAGACAGAATTCCCAGAACTCCAGCATGACCAGAAATAAATTCACACAGCAACCCTAACAAAAAGACACAGCACAGTCCAGGGAAAGCTGTTCAAAATATATTCTGTGTTCTTTGGATCAACTGAAGACTTATATAAGAGAAGAGTAGATAAGCTGTTGTCTATGGCCTCAAAACTATAGGTCTGATTGATTAATCCATGATATTTTTGTTATAATGCTTTTTGATTGTAACAGAAGATAAGAAATTATCTCACCAAAGAACAGGTACTTGCATTTAAGCTACTGATATCAATACAGAGCACCATGCTAATCTGATACTGGCAATGCCTTATTGGAACCAGGAAGAAATGTTCCTCTTCTAAGGAATATTAAAGATAAATTCAAAATATTTTCTTGTGTTCTTTGGATCAGATGAAACCATGAGGGAAGGGTAGACAGGTTACTTTTTATGGCCTCAAAACTGATTAATGAATCACTGATGTTGTCTTATCATTGCTACTGATGCCAATTCATCTGTAAAAAAAGATAACGATTGTTTCCTATTTACCAATGTATTTTCTGTATTGTATGATTTGTTTCAGCACAGAAAAGAATTCTCAGATTCTGATTAGTGAATTAGTGCTCTGAGCACTACAATCCCATAGAGGAGAATGACGTTTGATTGCTCAAAGCTGTTGAACACATTTACCTAATTATCATTATGATAAATGTCAGGGAAATGTCAGGAAAATCTGAAAGTCTAAAAAAATGTCTAAAATGAGTCAAACAGATGGAAATTCTTCTGGATTCTCCAGTACAATAAACATTTTTCATTTGATTCATTATAACAGCATTATATTTTTTATAGTGGATACGAGGAAGAACTAGTTGCCCATTTGGAGGCACCAACCATAAACATCTCCCTGGCATCAATGCAACTTTTTGGCAAATGACTGTGCTCAGTGTGCTGTTCTATATGCTATTCTAATAAATTCTATGTATACTTCCTCTTGAGCAATATAGCAGTCTCTTCGCATGAAAACATGCAAATGTAAACCCAGGAGCATCTTCTACAAACATCTCAATGCAGGCTACTAAGCAATTCTACAGACTTGGCTTATTAAAGTGTACTACACACAGTACATCAAAATCTGATTTGGGAATATTCAAATGAAACGTATTTTAATTGAATGGCTTGATGTCATTAAGTAAAACTCCACAGATGTTTCATGAGGCTATTAAATAAAATATGTATTTAGGGGTCACTTTGTGCAAAGATTCTGTAATATAAATACGTAAATATCTGACCATTTCTACATGAATTATTTTGCAGCAGTCTGCCTTGAGGGTTTTTGTTTAACTATTGGATTTATATGAGATGAAGCAAGGCAAAGGCTCTATACTCTATAGGTCTTATGTAACAGATTGCATTTCCATAAAAACTCTTGCATTTACTTTCAATTGCTGCCACACATTGGGATGCTGTAGGTTCTATCTTAGCAACAGTTGGAGAGTTATACTGATAATCCCTGGTTTGTGTAATTATACAGCCACAGAACCTTCATTTTTGCAACAGAAGCTTTATTGTACAGTTAGGGGCAGATTTATCAAGGGTTGAATTAAAAATTCTAATTTAGAATTTTGAAATTCAAATTTTTGAGTTTATTTTAGTGAAATTTGACTAGGGAATAGTTAAATTAAATTTTCTAAATGGATCATGTACTGGCCCTTTAAGAATTTGAATTAGACTATTCTCTACTTTAAACCTGCCAAATCGCTGTTTTAACCAATGGAGAACGTTCTAAGAACAAATTCGAAATTCATGTTTGCAGGTTGATCCCTCGGATGGAGTTTGAAAAATATAAGTTTTTTGATAAAATTTGAAGGTTGGTTTTTAACTCAAATTTCAAGAACATGGGAGTGTATGGCAGTTTTTACAAACTCCCATGAACTCTAAATTCAAACCTTGATAAATCTGCCCCTTAATGTGTCTTTATTGCTTCTTAAACTACAATTTTATGGACCATAATTATGAATGGATCTGTCCCGTTTTGCTTAACTGCAAACAGTTGTGAAACTGAGAAAAATAATCAAAATGCACTTGTGTCAATGGGTGTGACAATTTTTTTTTTATGCATGACAATTTTTTACACACACAAAATTTTTCTTACTCCAAATGCATTAAAGTCAATTGCCATTTTTTCTTATGGTAACTTTTTTTTCTCTTAAACATTTTTGTGTCAGTGGCCAATTTTTGCCCCAGTTTCGTTAAATCTATGGATGGCAAAAAAATTCGCTCATCAATAACTGTATGTATTATATTAACGTGATCTGTTCGGTCAAATTAAAGGTCATTACCATGTTGTAGTGTAAACCTTTTTTACACTTTGCATCATTTATACTGATTTAGGTAAAACTTGCCATTTAAATTTGTTTGGAGAAACTTTTCATAAAAGTCTGTATTATTATGTATATATTTTCTCAAAATTCCGCAATTTTTCCAGATTTAGGTCAACAATGAATGTAAATAGTCTAAAACCTTCCTGTACAGTTAATGGCAAGCCTTTGTTTGAACCATTGGCAATCATGGCCAAATCCAATTCGAAAGAATTATATCCAGAGCAACTAAGGGTGTAGGCACCTCAAAAACAATTCTATGGTCATTAGGGTTATACCCATTATTTTATGTAAGTGAGTTTGATTTAAACTGAACAGTGCTTATACAGGAACTCTGCATAATATAGCAACCCCTCACTGACATACTGTAATTGTATTGACACGCATTGAGACTTTGGTTGGCTTGTGCTAAAATATAGTGTAACACATATGAAAAATACCTGTTTGGGCATGTCCTAGAAGTGTATCATTCAGGGAAGATTCCATCGTTAGGGAAGGTGTTTTATATGTATTATATTCAGTACAAATTACACAGACTAGTTGCTGGAGAAGGAAATGTGTCCATGCAAATAGCTGTCACCATTCTAAATGACTTCTGTCTCAGCAACACTTCTCTCAGGCACTGCAGATCAAAAGGACTAATGTCTAATTATATTGCTCCTGTAGGGAATGTACAGACACATCTGGGCCAGATGTCGTTGAAATTCCTATCACTTCCCTACTGTCGCTCCTTATCTTTTTGTGTTTTCCTCCATTAAACGTTATGTTTTAACCATGGCTTGTGACCAAGTACTTCATTATGATTATCTTTCATTATTCAGTTTGGTATTTCTGTTTAGTAGAAGGGAGGGAATTTATTATAACCTGATGTGAAACTATTGTCACAAGTTTTTTCTAATTCACAGGAAAAAGGTAATCCCTAACATCCTATGTTAAATAGGATTCGTTCCAGAATCTCAAGTTTATAAATTCTTTCTAATATAGTCCTCGGGGGGTTAGTTTTGAGAATCTTCATTTACCTTTCTCCTGTTGTGATCCAATGGAGGGAGCCAGCAACACTTGAGAATCGCCAATCCCCAGGGCTGAAGAATGCACCCTAACAGCCACAAAGAATGAACCTGAAGCTAGAAATCCCCATGAAAACAGTCTAGGAAAAGAGCAAAAAAGAGGTCAGATTAAGGTAAGAGATCTGAGGTCCCCAAAGGAGAAGATTCTTTGAAACTTTGGACTGATACAGAGTTTCTGGGGAAGATTCAGCAAAGAGTGAAATTCCGCCACTAGAGGGAAATTCCGCAGCTCTCAGTTAATTTCTATGGGATTTGAAAGGCCTATTTATCAATGGGTGAAGTGAAATTTCACCATTTGATAAATACGTCTTTCAAAATCCCATAGAAATGAATGGAGAGCTGCGGAATTTCTCTCTATTGGCGGAACTTCACTCTTCACTTCACTCTTTGATAAATTTACCCCTCTGTGTTTAGTCTCCTAGGATGAACTATGCCCCTGGACAAACCCTGACAGGAGAAACTCTAGCACGGAAACATGAGATTGTGCAAATAGAAGAAGAGGAGTAAAGGTGGCCATACACTTAGAGATCCGCTTGTTTGGCGATGTTGCGATATCGGCGATATCGGGCTGATCCGATCGTGAGCCCTAGGGCCCAACGCTCAGATCAGTACGGGCGGTCGGATCGCGGGACCGCATCAACGAACAGATGCGCCCACGATCCAACAGGATTTTTAATCCTGCCCGATCGACATCTGGCCGACTTTTGGCCAGATATCGATCGGGAAAGCCCGTCGGAGCCCATACGGGCCGATAAGCTGCCGACACAGTCTGTCGGCAGCTTTTATCTGCCCGTGTATGGCCACATTTAGCTTTGATTTTTAAAGGGGAATTCAACCCCTCCCACGCTAACCCCCGCTCTGTTGAGCATGAGCAGTAGGACGCATCTGCCAGTTTGTACTACTGCGCATGCGCCGAAGTTCAATCAGCGAACTTTGTAAACTTTCGCTGCATGCGCAGTAGTACAAACTGGCAAATGCGTCTTACTGCGCATGCGCCGCAGAGCACTTATGGAAGAAGAAGTGAACGCAGATGGCTGAACTTAGCTGGAGGGGACCTGCACTGAGGGGGTAAGTAGCGACTTAGGGGCATTTGCCCCCGGGGATAGGTAGGCTGGGGGTAGGAGGGAGGGGGGCCTAGAGGTTAGCTATCTATGTTGAACCAGACACACCAAGAACTTCCTATATGATGACATCTTCATGCCCAAGCTTTGCCCTTACTTGTTTCCTATTGGACATTGATACTGTCCTCCTCTTAGTCATTCATTATGAAACTTACACATCAAGCAGTGACAGTAGGGTTGCCACCTCACCCATTTAAAAACCAAACACATATGGAATCCACATTGCGCATAGCTAATTAGCAATTAATTTAGATGTATGCTGCAGACTGAATTGATTTATGTGCCGACATGCATTATAATGAATTAGCCATGCAGTCTGTGGATTCCATATGTGTTCAGTTTTAAAGGGATGAGGTGCTGACAAGCAGAGCAGTGTGACAAGGGCAGGTAAGTTTAACCGTTTCAGTGCATTCAGTGCAAGCTGTTTTTTTGAACATTTAGTGCTTCCCCCCCATTTAGAGAAATTTCGAAGGGGATGTCATGAGCACCGGACGATGCGTCTTCTTCGGCGCTGAAGGCGCTGGCACAATGACATTACACAAGCCGGTGCCAAATTCAAAAGGATGCCCGGGACACCAGTTCAATGCCTGATTAAAAGATCTGTTTTGTGAATTCCTGGGTGTTTGATCCTTTGTTTAACATTGATTCATGGATTTTGACCCTGCCTGAACTTGACCTTGCTACCTTTTTGCCTGCCAATTGATCTCTGCCTGCATTTTGACTTCGCTATTGTTCCTGAACCCTTGTCTGTACCATGAACTTGGACTTAACCCCCAAGCTTCCTCCCAGAAGCAGAACCATAGGTATAAGGATGATATAAGGATTTATGCCAGAAAAATATTTAAATTTATGCACAAAAAATCAACTCATTTGGAAAGACTCAAGCACATACAATGTCAATGTGGAACTGAAGGATTAGTACAGGGAAATATCTTCAACTTTACTTTTCCTGTGAACTATTAATATGGCAAAGTTTGTTCTATTAATGTGAACTACTAAATTACAAACAAAAAAGAGAAACAGATCGGGTACCACTTATCACAACCTACTACCCACAGCTAAAGCTTCATCAAAAGTTCGACCCTAGTCCTGGGGCAAACATTGAACTTTTTATTACTTGCCCACTTATGTGTACATGAAGCTAATGTATAGGTATTAATACCCTGTACTTACTATTCCCAAATTAGAAAACACAAGGATGTTGCAATCAGTTACTAAATCCAAAATGTTTTATTTGTTCGTTTTTGCCAAATCTAACTCTCACACAAGCATAATCTCTTCATACACAGTTACACTTGTCATTTTACATCAATATACTGTCCACAATAAAGACAATATGTACATATTCACTTGCATCCAACAATTTCTGGTGGAAACTTCTCCAGGCCTCTCTACCCTGATCTACCACTTGCTGGAAAAATTACTGCCCACTAACATCCTTTCTCACACTGCTACAGTGGCCCTATGCTAGCCATAAGGTTTCTCCTACCGTTTCTGCTGGTCAGGTGATTTGCTCATCTTGTTACTATGATACACACTAAGGGGTTTATTTACTAAAACTCAAAAACATCGCAACAAAATCAAGCATCAATGCAAATTGTGCGACTGACGCTCAGAAAACCCGACTTTATAAAACTTTCACTGCAAATACTCAGACTTTTCTGATTATTGGACGATAACCCAAACTTTATTGGATTATCCATAGCAGATCAGGATGTCAAGAAACAACTTCAGGGTCATCTTCCATTGACAGCTAAAAACCCTTGACAGGAGAAATTTGAGGTTTAATACATGGAGCCATAAATTCTCTCACAGTCCCTTTCATATACTTTCTAAACTCCACTCCCCAGAACTCTCTAGAACAAGAGTCCCCAACCTTTTTTCCAGAAAGCCACATATAATTATAAAAAAGCTGAGGAGCAACATAGGCATAACAAAAGTTCCTGAGGGTGCTCAACTGGGGCTGTGTGTTATTTTGTAGGCCCTGTGTAGACTGACAGCCTAAATGTGGGTATGTTTGGCTGTACACATGGTCATTATGGGGAAGATTCACTAAAGGCTGAAATGTCGCCAGCGACCGCTTTGCACACTTCCAGGAGATAAATTGTTACTTCTACGCTAACTCACTAAAATGCTAGGTTGCGTCCTGGGCGCCGAATGCTGGTGACTTTTCACTACTTCTTCAGTGCGAAAATTTCATAGCAAAGATTTGCTAGCGTTTGTTTATGCCTGGCAAAAAGTTGCTAGTGATCAATTTGAAAAGGGCAGGTTTTTGTATGTAGGTCTTTATTAGAGACGGTGAAAATGCTTGCAGTGGCCCCTTTTTATTAAAAATGTACAAGGAACCTTAATAAAGACAAAAGAGGTCCTACCCTACCCTATCCTAATGCCCTACACTGGAGCCCACAATAAAATGAATTAATGTTCATTATCTAAAAGCATGGAATTTCTGAATGGAGAAACAATAATTGATGAACATCATGTGGCAGAAATTGTATAAAATCTGTATTATTTACATAGCACAAAATAGCACAGAATATACAGAAAATTATGATTCCTGATGACTTTGATTTATATATGGACTATTTTTTACCTCTTGTGTCAGTTATTGATTGGAATAGTCTATGGGTGCATAAGCAGAAACATTAGGAGTAGTATGGATTATACTGGTACACTGGAACACTTATTATTGACTTCATTTTTGTAAAGTGATCATTGAAATGAGAAGAATTCTCTCCAAATTTTTGGCTTCCAGTATCTAATAATTGTGCTTTGACCATATGTTGCAGGCTAGATACATGCATGCAGTTTACATATAAATGTAATTAGCAGAATCCCTAGTATCTGTTAACCAGTAGAACACTTTATTCTACACAGTGAGACTGCCCTCTGGGTGTCCTAGATTATAGATAAGGGGAGTGCAGTCAGAAAGCTAATTAGGGAGACTTGAGGAGAGTACTAGTACCCTATTATAGTAGTGAATGGTCCATCATTACTTACAGTACACAGAAGTAGTTTGTCTCTCCATAAACCATTATTGTAGAAAAACTAGAAGTTGGTCAGGTTTCACTTGGACAAAACAGTTGAAATAATGGATATTTACCTTTATTCAACATCATCTACTATGTATGTCTGATGACAATATTGTGACATTCCAATTGATGCTAATTACAGCTTGAACTATACATCTCTTATATGAGAATCAACTTTAAAGGAGAACTAAAGATGAATATGGAATTAGGCTAGAAAAAATAGCCCTTGTGCTTTGAGCTTCTGCACCAGCCCAATACCAGCATTGAAGATGCCCTCAGTAGATCCCCATCGTGCTTTCTACTGTTTTCTACTACTCTAAGTTCCTGAGCTTAGGGACCAACTTACAATATACACTATAGATATATAGTCTGTACAATTTGCAAAAATTGCTGATTAGTAGTTTGCTTAGCCTTGTATCATAAGCTTCTCTGACAGATGTAACCTCTCTTTCTGCTAATTTTTTTGTATTATTTCTGTCAACCCCTAAGCTTAACCTCCCATGAGAATCCCAGAGCATATTGAGCATGTGCTTGATCAATGGCAATTAATTTATTGTTAAGCAGGATCCAAGAAGGGGATAAAATGGGCTTCTGGACCTAGGGACTTGTACAGAAAAGTCATGAAACACAGCATTTCAACCCATGTTCTTTATTAGGTTTTAGTCTGGTTTTAATGGAGCCAATTTCAATTGAAAACTGATGTAGAAAAAAAGCCTTCTTGGAGGAAATGTCATGAGACAAGTCTTTCTCTACTGGCACTGGTGCCAAGAACATTGTTTATCACATCTTATTGTAAATAAAACATTCTAGAATTCTTCTAGGGAAGGTGTTTTTCCCAAATAGTTTATCATTTATTACTTAGCCTGTGTACTAAAAGAAGCAATGATCTCTATACATCATGCACAAATGATCACATTGGTCCTGTTAAATGTCTGTGACATAGCAGAAGTTATGAGCTTTGGTTATGGCTCTGTCACTCCACTGTGAATGGCTCAGAACTGAAAGGCAGTTAAATTCCTTATAAATCTAAAAGTTAATGTTCTGGGTGAGTCACAATATTTCAGGGAGTACGAGTTAAAATCTCATTCTAAACCATTAACTTGTATTCTTGCTGATACATAGCAAGTGAATGACTTTTATTTAACAAGCACTATTGTATCCAAACAGTAAAGTCTTATTTCCTCATCAAAGTAGGGGGAATTATTTTAAAAGCAGATCCTCTATAGTCTGATGTATATCTTCTGTAATGCAACCCCACAACAGGAAGAATGATGTTACTACCAGTATGGGATCCTTATGAGGAATGGTTAGCCTCTTTCCAATTTTGTTCTGCCTGCGATTTGGAGCTCTATGCCAAATATTAACTGACACAGATTTTAAATTGTAAAAATACACTGCAACTGAAATCAATATGAATTTATAATTAATGAAGCCTCCCTATGTTATCCAAATCAAAGATTTAAAAAATGCCCCTAGTTCGCAACCCTACCTAGAAATTTTATACATAACACAGCCAATGTAATAATACTCCTGTACATCTGGCACCATGTTGGCCATATAGTAGTCAACTTACTGAAGACTTTTCTTAATTAATCACTCACTCTAGGCTCATTACCAAGCACTCTTCCTGTGGCTTTGCTAATCGAAACACCTCTGCTTTACCTTTATTATCCTGTCCATATCTTTTTACCTACTGACTACTATATCATAATAGTTACAGGAAAGGTTTCCAGGCAGGAAGTGAGTGCCATTCACATGACTTTGGGGAGCAATGTATATCATGCAGCACAGAGGAAGAGGCAAGTACAATCCAGTAATATTAGAGGGGAACTGCTTATGGGAATGAGGTCTCAGGCTTGGTTGGCTGATGTACAGCTTCATATTTTAAGAGCTGCCACTTTGCTCAAGTGTCAGTTTTTGGAATGCTGGAAAAATATTCTAATGCTGGGAAAATATTCTAATGCATTTAGAATAATGAAAATAAAAAG
>CM044431.1:180246794-180259168 GCA_024363595.1 Xenopus borealis | reverse complement strand
CAGAAAAAAGTATCCTAAAGCAGGAGAGTACAGGGAGAACAGCAAAGAACCCTGAGGCACCCCAATATGTGTCCAGACCAGTATATGTAATGAGAGTTGATCATTTAGTATGCTGATACATTGTACTATGTCTCTCGTACTGTATTTCAGCTGGCTGTTGCACACTGATTTTTATATTTAGGTACAGAGACTGGTACTATATGTCAAAGTATGGTAGGTTTATTTTGTAATATTTTTGTACATTGTGATGATCTGAAATGTCCAATACAACTGTGTACAATGCTTTGTACCAGTATTCACTTTAGAAAAGTTCTGTTCTTGTCAGAGTTTGAGCTTGGGACTTTTTGCATGTATTGTACATATTATAGTGATTGACATTCTTATAAAGATTTGTTTTATACAGATATTTCCCTATTAAAACTAGGAGGATAAATATGTGAAGTCGTGAAGATTTTGCCATGAAGATGTTTTTTCCATAAGCACCCAACCAGGTAGATAAGGAGAGAAAAGGGTCATTTGACTCCAAGTGCAACATGCAAAGTTCAATTCAGCAGACAGATGGCAATGTTTTATCCATAATGTAGAATTCCATTCCAGCATAAATATGGCAAGGCCTGCTGTAATTGTGCCCAATGGATCAAAACTAACGCAACTGAATATGCATCTGGTAGTGAGCCCGATTCAATTTGGCACTAACATTTTAGGATTGCATCACTTCAGATGCTGACAAATAAAAAGGATGTTTGCATGTGAAAAACGTTCAGGGTGTTGATGGCCCCAAGGTTCCCCAGCATCTATAGGTACATTTTGGCACATTTCTGCAGAAGAGGCAGAATAGATGCAATGGTGTTTGTTCCAATTACACAACTATACAAGGAGTGCATTTGGAAGCAAACACCTTGCATCAATAAGTGCAACATTTTTGGTAGACTCTTGTGGATGCTTTCCTAAATGACTCCATATAATGTCTAAATAATTGAACTGTATTAAAAAGAAAGAAAAGGGAGATGTTCAGTAATATATTGTCGTAGATTGCCATACAATATTGCCAGTGTGTGATCCTTTGTGAAATAAAAATCCTTCTATACTATGCCTTGCATTTCTAAAATGTAGATACAGATTTCTGTGCTTTAGCATTTTCAGATTTCTGTGCTTTATCATTTTCAGATTTCTGTGCTTTAGTCTTTTGATGGGACCTGTCTGAGACTAAGGGGTTGATTTATTAAAGTGTGAAAATAAAGCTCAATACAGTAAAATGCCACCACTCTCTAGTCATCTCTGTGGGATTATAAGAAGCATGATAATTAATAGGTAATATAGTTCAGCATTATAAATATGATATAGATATGTCTCTAAGAATCCCTTAGGAATGAATAGAAAGAGGAGGAGGAATGATGCTGTGGGGAGCTCTTATGTCGCAATTTGATAGATCCGTTCCAAAGACTGCGTAAATAAATTCAGGATCCTAACTACTTCATACTGTACATGCTCATGTTTTACTAGAAGCCACCAGTTTGCTATGTGTTCAGAATTGGTTTAGTTTGTGGCACCGCTGTTGTTAACGTTTTCATTTTCTATGAACCTTCATCATATTCTTGTTTTTAATCAGCGTCAAGTAACTAATTCTTGTTTTTAATGGCACATTAATGATATGAGAGGCTACATTTTATACATGGCCCCCTTTCTAGGTTACTCCCACTCCCATGCACCCGGATGCATGCAGATCGAGGCAAGCATGCACTCTATGCCAGGTTGGTTTCACATTGTACCGGTCACTGGTAATCTTGACCCAAAGCTGTGGAGAGGAGGTTCTCGGCCAGAAGATTAGATGGTGAAATTTTAACAGGTTAATGCATATTTATGATGTTGGGTATCTCTGGAACTATACCAAAGTGACCATTATGATTATGACTACATTTCAAATACTTTGGACCTTTCTATCAGCTTAGGAGGCCTAAACCTTAAAAGTCAAAAGACCCATTAGGCTTTTATTAAATCCCTTTTAGTCATAGTCATTGTTAATTGTCAGGCTTACTTCTGATCTTGGATCACTCATAATTCTAAGCTCATAATAAAATTCATTTGACGTTTTTATTTTCATTTTCTGTAATATTTTCTATGCCTTCTGAAGAACTAGCATCCAGTGTTGAAAACAGAACTCTAGCTGAGCATTTGTAGTTATGCATAAAGGGACACATCTTTCTTCTTATTTCTGCTGCTAATAACTCTCACTATACAGCTCAGTACCCTGCTGATCTTCCCTGCTGGCATCATATGGTTTAGACCTTTTTACTGTAATAATGAATTCAGCCACCTGGGTAATATTCTTTATAAAGACGGAAAATGCCTTTGGTAGCCTAGTCTCTACAACAAAAAAGGGTAGTGATGGATTTAGGTTTGCATACCTATAGAAAGTATTATACACTTCCTCCTAACTTCTGACTGATGTTTTTCAAAAAAGCTATTTTATATTCACTATTAATCTCCCACAAGAAAACTGGCTAAGGAAATCCTGTTGAGAGTTTTACAGATTAATTGATTGTGGCATTTGTACCCAGCTTATAGCTCATTAGCAAAAAGCTCAAAGCTTCCAGTGAGCATATGAGTTTTATTGTTATGTGCTACTGCATGGCTGGATAATTTAGGACTTCCCTGTGAGCATGCTTTTGGATAAATGCTATTCAGTTAGATTTTTTTATCCTATTCAAATGGCACAAATGATCATAAAGTAAGAGACCAATTTGGTTCGCTGTTTCTATTTATTTTGTCACATTATTTTTGCTGGCGATAGCACATGATGACTGCAATTATTTGCATCAGTTCAATGTATCTACCCAACAATAAAAAAAAGTCATCATTTACCATTGATAAAGCAAATGCTCTGTGGGATTGATTTATGAATAGTATGAATTGGACTTCTGTCAGATACCTAAGATTATTGACTGAATATACAGTATATATACAATATAAAAGTCTCAATTAAGTTACAAAGTTACATTTGGGTTGAAAAACGTCCATCAGCTTTCATCAACCCCTTCAAATGACCCTCAGTTCATTAATATATACATTCCTGAAAAAGTTTGGAAACTCCTTTCAGCCTGCATAATAATTTTACTCCACTTTCAACAAAAAAAGATAACAGTGGTATGTTTTCATGGTGTTTACCAAATTACCAGATTTTTAGTGAAGCAGTATTCAGTTGTATGAAATTAAATCAAATGTGAAAAACTGGCTGTTGAAAAATGTGGGTACCCTTGTAATTTTGCTAATTTCAATGCATGTAACTGCTTAATACTGATTACTGGCAATACCAAATATGTTGGATTAGCCCGTTAAGCTTCATATGTAGGTGTGTCCATTTATGAAAAAGGGTATTTAAGGTGACCAATTGCAAGTTGTGCTTCTGTTTGACTCTCCTCTGAAGAGTGGCAGCATGGGATCCTCAAAGCAACTCTTAAAAGATCTGAAAACAAAGATTGTTCAGTATCATGGTTTAGGGAAATGCTATAAAAAATCTATGTCAGAGGTTTAACTGTCAGTTTCAGCCGTAAGGAATGTTAGCAGGAAATGGAAAATACAGGAGCTGCATATGCACTAAAGGACTGTGGTTGCCTGGTGTTAGTATAGAAGCCCAAAACATAATGTACAACATTTCTAGCCTACTTCTTTAGTTTAACTTTCCTTGTCCTTTAAGGAAGGATGTCTCCTAGATTTTTTTAAATACAGTACAAACAGTTATTGTAAACATGTGCACTGATACAATATATTGAAATTGGATATTTTTTGCTACTCTCATAATAAATATTCTGGTAAATAGTCCTTCAATGACATTTAAAGCTATTATAGGTGTGGTCATCAATGTTCTCTGCTTCTATAATAAAGCTTTATTCTACAGCCATTCATTAATGGTAACATAGTCCAACCATAGTGTACAGATCTCTAAATTCTTTGAAATATTTCTCATTGTTAATTATAAAATATATAACGGGTATATTTTTGCTCATCTATATCCTCTTATTGACATATAGTTGATAATAAATAAAATAATAAATATGTTAAAATCATCCAAAAAAGATATTGGCAGATACTGGGAAAACATACAAACCCTTTGCAAATACTGTTCTGACTGGATCTGAACCTAAGATACCAGGGCTGCAAAGAAGAACTGTGTTGTGTTTTGATAGCCGAAAATTAGTAAAGTATAACAGTGCTTTATTAGCAGGCTCATGCAGCCATTACACAACAGTCACTTAAACTCTAATGCTCTAAACAGTATAGTAAGTATGCTCAGTCTTGAGCACAGTGACATCTACAGTCCATTTGTAAAACACCACATTCCCCCTATAGGAGGAAAGCATTTGGACAAATATAATAAACAGAATGTATCTTAAAGCAATATTATACATTCTTCACATCACAAAGTCCTTGGTCCATGCAGGTAGTTTTCTGATTCTCTCAGTACGCCTTATAGGTTCACTTTCTTCAGGCCTATTGCAGTTGACACCAAGGGGCAGATTTACTATAGGTCGAATTCGAGGGTTAATTAACCCTCGAATTCGACCAATCAAATTTCGGTCGAATTTTATTTCAGCATTTTTAGATCGAATAGAAAAAAAATCGATCAAAGAAATAAATCATTCGAATCGAACAATTGGAATGATTTTAACCATTTGATTGAATATTTTTATTCGATCTAATGCTGAAAAATGCTGAAACAACCCTATGGGAGCTTCCCATATGGTTATACAGAAATTCAGTAAATTTAATCTGGCAAACTAGGGATTCAAATAAAAATTTAAAGGGCAAGTAATTCAACCATTGAATGGTCGAATGATCAAATGGATTTTTATTTGAATCATATGAATCATTCGAATCGATTGAATTTTTTGAATTCGAAGGTTGAAGTGCCCCAAAAAGGTTTCGAAAATTCAAATTCGAATCTTTTTGAAAATTCGATCGAATTTCAAATCCTTCACATGAATTTAGTAAATCTGCCCCCAGGAGTAGTAAAATGTCCTTCATCAAATGGAGCTTCTCCAAACTCATATCTAGCAGGAGCATCCATCAGTTCATATGTGTATGGTCCTCGCTGGTGTCTCACTTCAAGTGGTGTAGTAAATTTAGATTGTCCTTGCTTCAGTATTCCTGGTTTCTTAATTCTGACTAAAAATCCAGGCTGAAAGTGCACTTCCCTTGCACCACGTTTTCTGTCAGTATAAGCCCTGCATTTTGCTTGTTGACGTTTGACAATGTCAGCAGTTGATGATTTTGTAGGAACAGTATCTGGTGGAAGTTTGATGTCTGCAACATGTAATTTACCGCGCATCTGTCTGCCATGTAATAATTCAGCTGGAGATGACAGGGCTGTTGCATGGCACATTGCTCTGTAGTTATGTAGGAACTCTGTTGTAAATACTTTCTTAGATTTCCCAGTAAGGTTTGCTGTCTGTAGTGCTTCTTTCAGACTTTGGTTGAATCGCTTGATTTCTCCATTTGCTTGTGGGTAATACATTGAAGATTTCCTATGCACAATATTCCTCTCTCTCAGAAAGATTTCAAACTCAGTTAAGTCAAACTGTTGTCCGTTATCTGATATTTACTCCTTTGTATTACTTTCTCTGCTGAAGACTGTAGACAGAAATGTCATTACTGTAGCTGATGCTATATGGGAAACAAATGCAATTTCTGGCCATTTACTTTAATAGTCTATCAGAGTTATAGCAAATCTGCAGTCTGGCCACCAGTATAGTTCTCGTAATCTTTGTTTTATTCATGTGCAAGTTGTATGAGCTTCTCTTGCAAGGTCTCTGGTACCAGTAAGCATTGAGCTCCATGGACAACATACTGTAGCCATCTATTAAGGACAGTTCATGTCTAATCCTGTAGTAAGGTTTAAGATCAGGACTGAGTTTCTTCTCAGCATCTGGCCATTTTTTTTGTAAGATGTCCCGTAGTTTTACTTGAATTGGACATGTGAGGCAAGCTTTCTTAAAATCAGCAGCTGTAACTGTAGATGATAGTAAATCAGTAAGTGCTACAACTTCTATGTCCTCATCCAGTGTATCAGAAGCTGCAGGTAAAGGTAAATGTGACAAACAATCAGCAGTAACATTTTTCAAACCTGGCTTGTATTGCATTTTGTAACTGAAATTCAGTAGACTTGCTGACCATCTAGCTATATACATTCCAGCTCTTCCTAGTTCCTTTGTAGTAAGCAGTGTAGTTAAAGGGCAATGGTCAGTGCATAAGGTAAATTCTCTACCCCATAGGTAGGTTCTCCATTTTTCTGTTGCCAAAACTCATGCTAGAGCTTCTTTTTCAGCAGTTGAATACTTATGCTCTCTCTCTGTAAGTGTTCTGGATGCAAATGCAACAGTTTTCTCTGCATGATCCGCATGGATCTGTGTGAGAACTACACCAACCCTATAGTCTGAAGCATCTGTAGTAACCATAGTTGGTAGTGCAGATTCAAATAAAGCTAGCGCTGGACTGTTCACAATTAACTGCTTCACTATTTCAAAGCTATGTTGAGCAGTCTCTGACCAAACCAGACTTGAAGTTCCACGTAGTAGTGCTCTAAGTGGCTCCACAACTGAAGCATAGTTGGGAATAAACTTAGAATACCATGAAGTAAGACCTAAGAAAGCTTGTGAAGTCTGGAAATCAGATGGTGTAGATGCGTGTGTAACAGCGATGACATGGTCAGGGTCAGGCAGTAATCCATTTTGTGAAATTATAACCCAGAAATGACAGCTGAGTTTGTTTTAAGTGGCATTTGGAAAGGTTCATTTTCAGTCCTGCAGAATCAATCCATCTCAGAACCTTTTCTAGGTACTTATCATCAAGATCCAGAGTTGGAGCGTAGACAATTATATCATCCAAGTAGCATTGTACACCAGGTATGTCACAGAATATAGAAGACATCAGTCTTTTAAAACAACTCAGTGCTGAAGCCAGTGCATAAGGTATACCCTTGAACCGAAACAAACCATCATAGGTGATAAATCCAGCGAGGTCTCTGCTTCCCTCATGCAGTAATACTGAAGATCTGGGATGGAAAAGAATTTTGCTCCTCTGACTTCTGAAAATATTTCTTCTATGTGTGGCAAGGGATGATTATCCATAACAACTGCTTTATTTGGTTCACGGAGATCATCACACAATCGAATACCTCCAGTTTTCTTCATTGTTACAACAATTGATGAAACCCATTCGGAGGATTCTAATTTTTAATCACATCTTGCTCTACTAGTTTCTTTAGTTCCTGTGATACAGAACAGTCTCCCTTATAGAGTAGGGCAATTGCCTCAATTTCTGGTGTACTGGTTTTACATCTGGTATCAACTTAACTTTGTGCACAAAGTTTTTTGCATAACCCAGTGAAGTGTTGCTTTGTGGTGAAATTTTAGTCACAGGCTGTTTGGCAAGCACTGAGCAACAAGCATATTGTTTGCAAAGTATTTCAAGAAAATATCCTTTGGTAGTATAGAAACAGCTGAACCTGTATCAAGCATCAGGTTAATGGATTGCCCCTTGTCAGCAGAAGCAGTATTGACATTGAGAGTGCATATAAACACTTAATACTGTAACATTTGTCGTAGTGACTTCATGAACATGTTTAGCAGAACTGCGGCAGGTTTTAGAAAAATTACCTACCAGTGAGCATTTGTGACACTGTACTGCTTTTACAGGACATGTAGCATAATTTGCAATGTGTTGTGTTGAACCATAGCGAAAGCAGTATTTTTTATTTGTATTTGCTGCATGGTTTTGCAGTGAATCCCTTTCCTAAGCACTGTATTTTTCCTGTGACTGTGCATTATTAGGCCACAGTACTGGATTCACAATCTGTATATTCCCAGCAGTTGCTTGACTGAGAGTTTTAGCCTCTGCCACTGCTGTTTCAATTTGGCTAGCAACTGTAACCCTTTGCAAGGGTTAAATCCTGCTCCAGAAGCAGTCTCTCTCTAATGCGATGTGAGTTTGTTTTTTCCACTATTTGGTTTCTTAGCATTTCATCTGTTAGATTCCCAAATCACAGGTAACAACCAGCTCTCTCAAAGCTGCTACAAAATGTTCAGTGGAGTACGCTGTCCACGTTGGTGGAATTTATATCTTTCAGCAACCACATTTACTCTTGGCACAAAAAAGTTCTTTATAGCAGTAAGAGCAGTTTCATAAGTCTTATCAGGTAATGGTAATGTATAGAATATACGCTGTCCCTCTGCTCCCAGGTGAATAAGTAGAGCACACTTTCTAGCAGCTGAAATATCCCCTTGGTCAGCAGCAATAATGTAATTATCAAACATATGGCTCCAAGCAGTAAAAGGTATGGATGTATTGTGAATTTGCGAATTTTGTGAATTTTTGCACACAATGGACAAGATTCAATTCAGTGCGAAAAGGTTATCGCATGATTTATCATGTGAAAACTCTATAGAAGTCTATTGGAAAAAACTGGAACTGGAATTAGGATAGATGTTTTTTTCTCCTCAAATTGAATCTTGTCCATGACTTTTCACATGATAAACTGTAATATAACTTATTCTCACTCAGTTTAATCTGGAACATTGAGGGGAGGTCTGGTCCTCCTTACTAATGTCACTGATAGGGGTTAGTTTTCACAATCTAGAACCCATGCCATTTTGCTTTTTAATCAACAAATAGGAATGCTCCGTATCCATAATTTTGGCAGGGAGTTGCCTGAGAGACCCATGATAACCAACCGGTTGTTCTCTCTGGTTTAGTCAACAAGGTTACGGGCTAACTTAGAACTCAGGAAGGTCTCTTTTTGTGGTGAAATGCGGAACAACACCCTATGAAATTCATCCACTATTTAACAACCAAAGGCCATGACTTGTAGTGAATGTACTTACTGATTGGCAAAGACATTTCTAAATATATGGCCTTTGTTCTCAAGGTTCACCAGAGAAGAGGCATATTTTTTCAGCTATTTAGAGGTGTATTAATTTGCTTTGATTTCTGAAAGAAAAGCGAAAATGGAAATAATCCTTAGCAACTGGCAAGCTGCTGTAAATAAGCTCATTTCCATGATTACTTAAAGACAATCCGTACATGAAAGAGATGCTCTTTCCTATTCTTACCTGAAGCACAGCAGGTACCTCAACATCAACCCTGTATTTAGCTAGCAAATTACTCAGGCTTCTCATCCTTTCAAAGGACATCATTTATTCTCAAGCATCTACACAAGTGCTTGTTTTTTTTTACGTAAATTTTCAGTGGCCTCAAAACTCATACTTAACCCTATAGCAAATTTTATTTGTTACTGAGATCCTGGTTGCAGCAATGGGAAGTGATCATAGATAAATATTGTCATCTTTCTTGTCACATTGACAGTCCGAACCGTTACCAGATGTTGCTCAGAAGATGCCCCTACATGATTACTTTTTTCTCCGAATCCCATTTAGTTTCTCCATAAAGTAGTCTTGAAGGGTAACTGTTGCTATTGTATTGCCCTACATGATTTTCCCTGCAGTTGTTTATATATTTAATGATTCATGTGTGCAACCTAACATAATTTCCTGACAGCAAATAACACACTCATGCTGTGAGCTGCCATCTTTCCCCTGACTCTGTTCTGATTTGAAATGCACTAACTGACCTACAGCTTGGCTGCATTTATCAGAAAAGTAGATTATATATGTGCTTCCTCAAAAAGTTGAGGAAACATACAAATAATTAATTTATATCTCAAAGTATCAAGCATCAGCTTCAATTCACTTATGTAACACTTTTTTGGGCTATATACAGCACAAAGTGTCCAGCTAGTGATAGGAAAGCATGGGTTACACTGCGACCTACACACCAGGGCAGGGCCTTCGCTATGTGGAAGCTATCCTTTAGGAAGTAGTATAACTACAATACCCAGGCAAACTGTATGATAAAGATGAAATGGGTGCCAGGAGGTTCTTTAAACAAAAGGTGAAAGTTTATTAGCACAAGGCAATATCCCCATTTTTAGATACTCACGCAGGAGCTTTCAATTGAGAGTAGCAGATGTTACACAGGATAGTAGAGATGTCAGCAGATATTCATACACACATCACAGTAATGAATATTCTTAAGAGTCAGGATAGTCAAGGTACATCAATTCCAATACAATGATCCTGTGGCTATAATGTGACTGAGTGGAAATACCAGATAAGGCCTAAACCCTATTACAATAATATCTTTCTCTCTCTAGAGAGACTATTACAAATGCTAACCTGTATCTTGCTATCCCTTGTTCACAGGGTGGCCTGGTCCCCGACTTGGATCACTAACAGTGCAAGTCCTGTTTGGGCACGTGGCTTACTGGGGCCTTGTTGATCCCAGGCTCAATGAGCAACCAGCCTGTTTAGTACCAGCAGCCAAAGAGGAAGTGGCCACTCTTTTCCAGCACTATAAAACTGTGTGGCAGGAAATGGCCATTACACTCTGGGCTGTAACTATTGGTTAGAAGTATACACTTGTAACATAAACTTCTGCCTAGTGACAGAGATGCAGGGACTTAACTCCATAGGTGCCAGTAGAAATAGGAATTTGTGCTGATGGAAAAAAAAAACTTGTGAGTAGTGATGGGCGAATCTGGGCGAAAAGGCAAAAGATTTGTGAAACGCATTAAAGTCAGCGGGTGTTAGAATAATTTTAACGAGTGTGAATTTTGACACAAGCGACAATTTTTATACACGCAACTATTTTGTCCAAATACATTAAAGTTAATGGGCACCCAAATAATTTTGACGCTCAACAATTTTATATGCATGGCTTTTCTGACACACAACAGTTTTTTTGTTGCTGTGGATTATTAACCAGTGAAATTACGCAAATTTATTGGCTGGCTGCGAAATGCAGAAATTGCCTGCAAATTCTCTCCTGGTGAATTTATTGGCCCATTACTACTTGTGAGTAAATATACTCACAATGTTCTGCATTAAATACATTAATAGTGGCTGAGGCACCTTCAAAAACCCAGTTGTTGAGCTTTAAGCTCTGAAAAAGTGCTCTGTTTTGTGGATAACACAGGTGCATGCCTACATAAAAAATATATTCGGTGTCACCCAAATGTTCTCCTCCTTTTCTATTAAGTAAAAAGGGTATCTCCATCCTCTTGCCTATATAGAGCATAAGCATAGGTCTAACAAAAAATAACCACAATAACCAACAACGTTTAGAAAAAGCAGAAGGCAAAAACATCATAAACTGGGAAAAAAAGTCATGAAAAAGCTCAGCATGATATGGAAATGAAGATGTAAAGCATAGTTAACCATGTTTAAGGGCAGCTATTCCAGGAATTTAGTTAGCTGGATGTATAGTAGCTCATTGAGTGACAAGCAGAACTACTTCCCAAGTTCCGTTTTCCTCTCAGTGGCAATTGCGTGACCCAAATGAGCACTGGCCCATATTATTAGTAGAGTATAATAGGCAATATTGGTAAAATATCATATGTGATCTATTCTCTGTTACAATGCACAGTTATATCAAACAAGAGTACTAGAAGTTATCAATATCAGTAATACTAACATGTTCTGATAGTTCTGTTAAAAAGTCTTGCTAAAGTCAAGGGAGAGTGATTTAAGATCCCATGCCTGATTAACGTTGTTACCTGGCTGGTAATTCTCTGGTTTCTGCAGTAAAATAGCACTCAAATTGACTGGCAATTTCAGAGGAAATTCTGGTCCCTGTGATACTGCCCCGTCCCCACTGCTCTTTTCCTTTCTCTCTGCACTAGAAGAGACAGTTTATTATCCAGAAATTTAGCTCTGAAAATTACCAGGAGTGGGCTTTTTTTGCCCCTTGCTCCTGGGCAATGTACTAGTTGGTAAATTTGTAATACCCTTTTTTCTGCTCCTGATCTGCCCAATTTATGTTTAAATGTACATTCGCTATCCCAGTGGTCCACAATCTACCCAATCCATCATCGGCCTATCATTGGCTCACCCCTTTGTTTCATCTAAGTGGCCCTTTGCATAATCAACTCTCCATCTTTACATCAGTGATCTGTCCCTTCACATAATCAGCACACCCCTGGTATTTGACTTTGAAAGAGTTAGCAGATCTCTGCCTCAGCATCTCTAAACACCAATGATTCAGGCTTTCTAAATTGTCACAGGAGCTCCCCATCTTGGATTTTGTTAGGAGTTTCAGTGGCATACACATGCTCAGAATGCTCGGTGCAGATTTTGATAAGCTAAGCTTAGGGGTTGTCGCTAATCATCAAGCATAGTATGAGCTCTGCCGGTCACACAAGCTACAGGGCTGATTATTAAGTTCTGATTGTGAATTGCACTGTTTTCAAAGCTGCTATACAATGAGTAGGGAAGGCGCGAACTGTTCGCCGGCGAACTTGTTCGCGCGAACATCGGCTGTTCGCG
>CM044431.1:180225224-180243735 GCA_024363595.1 Xenopus borealis | reverse complement strand
GCAAGTTCGCGAATATGTTCGCGAACTTTTTTTCCGACGTTCGCTACATCCCTAACAATGAGAATCTGAATTCATTACTACTCATCCTTGTACTGTGACATTTATATTTCATGTACAGTATAATGTGTGTTGGTCCCTAAACTCAGCTAAAGACAGCAGCACAGAATATGTGCTGGGAATCAGCAGGAAAGAAGATGGGGATATACCGGGGGCATTTTGGAAGGCACAGATCAGGGCTGGAACTAGAGGTAGGCAGAAGAGGCACCTGCCTACGGCACAACAATAGTGGGGGGGCGCTTGGCAGGTACCTGTGAAAGAATCTTTTTCCTAACTCTAGTCCCTATTTACTGCCATGTGGATCTCTCCCCTCCCTCCCCTCCTCTCTTTCAGTCTCACCTCCATCTCGCCTCCGTCTCCCCTCTCCTCCTTTCCCTCCTATTCCCATCTGCCACTGAGGGCCGGATTTGTCCTCCACGTGCCTGGAGGCTGGCTTCCTCCGTCGCCCCCTCCCCCTGCCCATCCGTTTCATCCACAGCCAGAGCACTGGAACAGAAAGCAGAGTCCCTAGTGCTCCAGCTCGGCATAAACTTAAGTGCAGCTGCGCGGCATGCCGCCCCTGAGCTTCTGCTGCCTTGGGCCTGGGCCTATGCAGCCTTGCCGCAAATGGGGTCCTGCTACCACCTGCTACTCAGTTTGTGTACTAAATGTGCATGTGCGCACAGTTGCATTTGAGCCTCAGTGAGTGTATTATAGAACCTGTGCATCAGTGAGCGTGTGCTTGTATGGGGCAGTGGGCTGGCCAGCCAGTTTGCCTAGGGTGCCTGGTCAGCTTGGCCTGGCCCTGGCACAGATCTTTACTATTAAAGGGTTGTGGATAGGGTCGCCAACTGCCCCGTTTTGACTCAGACAGCCTGCCTGGTTATCCAAACTAGGAAAACCGTTGTGATTTCCCATAACTGACACAGCAACAGGCGAATTGGTGATCGCCATGTGATTACAGCCCTGCCCCTGACATCATGACCCTGCCCCCGCTGTGTCACAGCCCTGTCCCCTGCCAGGCCAAAAAGGTTGCAACCGTAGTTGTGGAAAAGTTGGGCTGGTACAGAGACATAAAACATAATGTGCAACATTTCTACCCTACATCTTTATTAAGCTTTAGTTAGTCTTTTAATGCAAATGCTTCCTTGTATGGGTGTAAAACAGTGTTGATTCAAGTGCACTGTCAAATCTTACAAGGTTTCACATAGACTTCAATATAGATTTCACTTGATAAACTTGGAGATAAGTTTTTCTGAATTGAATTACATTACTAATTGAATCTCATCCATGACTTTTCATGTGATAAACCTTTTTTTACTGAACTGAATCTGGCCCAATGAATCCTTACTGGAAGCAAACCCAGTATATTGGGTTTCATTTATTTTTACATGAATTTCTAGTAGACTTAAGGTATGAAGATTCAAAATACAAAAAGATCCTTCATCTGGAAAACCCCATATCTCAAGAATTCTGGATAACAGGAACCATATCTGCATTATGCTTATTCTTGAAAAAAAAATATATCCAAATATATTATTTTAAGGAGAACTAAACCCTTGTTAATCAAAAATCCTCATCCATTGGCCCTCCTCCCTGTTTTCTCTCTCTATAGTGCCTTAGCTGAAAAAGTGTCCCTGGAGTTAACCTTGGCATATTCTTGCAGAGAAGCGCAACAAAGCTCTTTGGCACTCTATATTTTGTATTTTTGGGATCCCTGCAGAAGTGAGTGCCAACACAGCATTTTCACACATGCGCAATTGGGGCCTATTGATGCCTACTGCACATGCGTCAGAAAACTCAGAAGATTGACAAAGGAAAAGAAGAGGATCTGAAGATACAGATGATTTTTCTGAAGAGCTCTGCTGAGGTACGTTTCATGAATATGCCAAGTTTAATGCCAGGGGCATTTTTTCAACTAAGGTACTATAAAAGAAAGAAAGTGGGGGGGGGCAATGGTGGGAAGGGGATGGGGATTTTTGATTAACAGGGGCTGAGTTCTCCTTTAATACTTTCTAATTTGACTAAACTCTGATTAGTCGAATGCTGAAAACATATGCATTGCCAGGTTCTTAGAAACTGGGTTTATGTGTTCTCACAACATATAATTTAGATTTTCTACCTAAAATAAAGGTATGAAGATTATTGCTCCTGTATATCACCTGCAGTAAGTAGCAAACCTGATGAGCATTATAATTACTTTTAATATAACTGATCGTTTCACTTACATTTCGCATCAAAGTTACACTAATATAAGTTTTATTACCGCTAAAAATTATCTGTGGAGAATATAGCACCTTGTCTGGGAAAGTGGTGACAGGCTCCATTCATTAGCAGCAATTAATCAGAAAGAAATTTGTTTTAGCTTGGGAAGAATAACTGTGCAGGGAAACTTGCCATAGAATGTTATACATTATACACAGTGAAGGGAAAAGAGATACTACACTAAGGGGCAGATTTACTATTGGTCGAATTTCGAATTGAAAAAAATTCGAAATTCGACCATGTGAATGGAAGGGAACAATCGAATAGTAAAAATTCAATCAATTCGAAAGATTTTAACCCTTCGATCGAATTTTTACTATTCAATCTAAATTCACCAAAAGGAAAATTTAAAGGGGAAGCAATTTGAAATTCGACTAGTCGAATAGTCGAATAGATTTTTATTCAATCTATTAGTTCGATTCGATCGAATTTACAAATTCGATGGTCGAATTTGCCTAATTTGCATCGCGTCTCATTTTTTTTTACGCCAGCGAATTTTCGACAGGTGAATTTTTGCTGGCGTTTCGTGAATTTATTCACTGGTGGCGTATCGCTGGAATTCGCCTCAAATTAGATCCTGCCGAATAAATTCGCCCATCACTATAGATGAGCAGAAATTAATGAGCATAATTCATGTATTATGCAATAGGGAGAACGAAACCCCAAAAACAAATATGGCTAGAAATTCTGTATTTCATATAATGAGTTTTCCAACCTAGAGGTTCAGCATCTCTAAAACACAAATGATCCAGGCAGTGGCGTAACTAGATGTTACTGGGCCCCACAGAAAATACATTTTAGGGCCCCAAGCATATCCAGAGGTTGTTCTATTCTACAAATAGAGATTGAAATTGCTCATTATTTGGTCCTTATTGGCAGGTTTTGTTTCCTCTGCAGTTACGCCCCTGGATCCAGGCTTTCTAAATTGTCACAGGGAGTCCCATTTTTTAGAAGTGGCAGTGGCATGCACATTTTCAGAATGCTCTGTGCAGATGTTGAGAAGCTAAGCATAGGGGTTGTCGCAAATCATCAAACAGAAAATGATCTTTGTGCATTAGCCACAGGGCTGATTAATAAATTCTGATGCTAATTGCACTGATTTCAGAGCTGATGTACAATGAAAATCTGAATTCATTACTAATCAGACTTGTACTGTGACAATTATATTCTATATATACAGTATATTATATGTTGGTCCCTAAACTGCTGTAACTGACAGCAGCACAGAGCATGTGCTGGGAATTAGAAGTAAAGAAGATGGGGAACAACTGTGGTTGCCTTGGGCTGGCACAGAAGCCCAACACATAATGTGCAGCATTTCTACCCTACTTCTTTGTTAAGCATTAGTTCTCCTTTAATGGAGATACTGCCTTGTATAGGTATAAAGCAGTGTTTTTTCAAGTTTCAAACTTGCAAAGTTTAAGCAGACTCCCTGTTCCCCATATATGGCAGTAGTTGCGTCTGTTGATACATTGGTAGGTTAAACAGGCCAAAGCATTGTATTCCACTTGTTCTACTTATGATATATTTGGACAATTAAAAGTGCATACAATAGCAGGTGGCACACTTCTCTCCGCTTTTCAATCTTACACTGTGGTGTGTCCTGCTCTGCGTGGTTGGCTAATATGTGTATGTGTAGGGGCCCCTTAAAACTGCATTTTAGCATTTTACGTTATTAGAAACATGCCTCTTAGAAATAAATAATACCAAGGGGTAGGCAGAGTAGGCACATGCCCAGGGCGCAAAGCTAAGGGGGGCGCAAGGCACATATCTGCTCTGTCGCCAACTACCACATGTCCGGTCCCCTCTCACCTTGCATTCTTGCGCTTCTGTGCATGTATGAGCACAGAAATTCAAGCTTCCACGCATGCAAGCATGGCGATGTGCATTTTAGCGCATATGCGCACAGTAGGTATTTTTGATTGTTGATCCCAATGTTATTAATAGGAAAAAAAGGTAAATATATAGGAAGGCCGGTATTTTTTTCAAGAAAAGGTGGCAACCCTAGCGCACAGTGATGCACACTTTCACGCATGGCGATGCATGAGAGCATCAACTCACGCATTCAACCAGTGTGGCCAGGCTCTGGTTTACAGATTCGACTGCTTTGGATGTTTTTAGTTTGCAGGATTAAAACTTTCGTCAGCCTATGCTATTTTAGTTTATGTGCAGTTCTGTTTTGTGTATAGTCATCTCTCTCTACAGCCCACCCTAAAGGGGATAAAGCACTAGATAACACAAACTGAAAGGGCGAATTAAAGAAGTAGATGCTAGCCAATAGGATGAAAGCAAAGTGCCAACATTTAGTTAATGGTTCTCAGTTGCTGATATATAATAAGAGAAACACAGGATGAATGGATACGACATACAAAGAGCAAGACATCTATGAGACATGGTCATTCCTGGGCTTAACAGACATTTTCAGTGATGTGCATTAAAAAGCATCAAAAGCCATTCATGAATTGAGGAACTTTGGAAATACAGGATGCAGTAATAGTGGCAATTGAGATGCAAGTCAAAAGGAGCCCAGTTAAAAGGAAAAATGACTAGGCTTTAGCACTTAGCTGATCCACCAGAAGAAGGGCAATTGTTGTAACACTCTGACATCTGAAGCTTTTACGTAGTTTATGTAGTTCCACAGCTGATTCTGGGTGCCGATTCTCCTATTATTGCCACTATAAGATCATACATCAGCAAAGCTACAGTATGGCTCCACAATAAGAGAAATATTTTTATGTAGAAACAGCTCTCGTAGATGTTGGGAACAAAAAATAAGGTAGGTTTAATGCTACTTAAGCACCCCCATTCCAATGACACATGACCTGTACTGCTTTGGGTTCTTTGGTCTGCAAAATGCAAATCCATGAAAACGTTTCAAGCAATTGTCCTTTTATGAATTTCGGTATAATAAATGTGTAGGTGTTTTTCCCATTAGCTGTCCAAAATAAAGACACAGGGTGTTGGGAGTTGCAATCGGGGGCCGCAATCAGAGGGATACTCCTGTAGGCCTGGCCTTGCAGTGCTGCACTTTTTGAGATAGCTGGGCCCCCCTTGACAGCGCCAAAGCAATGCCTCCTCATCCGAAGTCTATAACCACTGAAAAGATGAACAGCCAAAGTCCAGAAGCGGCAAAAATACCTAAAGCCATGAAAATAGCTAAAATTGAAGTCCTGAAGCCACAAGTTCAGTTCTACTAAACACCAATGTGTGTTTTGTTTTTTTTAATTTTTTAAACCCCTTGCCACCAATGTATTATTTTAATACTCTATAGACCCCTGCCACCAATGCTTTTTTAAAAAATATTCTCTGGGGTTCCAGTTTTTTTTTAATAGATAACAGGGGCCCTGGTGCCAAAGTTTTTTTTTTAAAAACTGTTATTGTGCGCTTTTTTTTAAAAACTTATAGGGGAGCCCTGGTTACCATTTTTTTTAACTGAAGGGGCCCTGACCACCATTTCTTTTAAGAATTTTTTTTTTATGGGGGCCCTGGTGACACCGTTTGTTTTAACTTATGAGGGGGCCCTGACCATCAATGGCTTTTTATAACTTGTGTATGTGGGGTGTTTACCATTTTTAGTCCTGATGTCTGCATGGTCTTTTAACTGTGGAGTGGGTGGGGTCTGGGGTGGGGCTTGGGGGGCAGGGTGTGAGGGGCCCAGGGGGCCCATACATTCTTTTTGTACGGGGCCCTTAGATTTGTAATGGCGAGTCCCTGTGACAATTTAGAAAGCCTGGATCCAGGGGCGTAACTGCAGAGGAAACAAAACCTGCCAATAAGGACCAAATAATGAGCAATTTCAATCTCTATTGGTAGAATAGAACAACCTCTGGATATGCTTGGGGCCCTAAAATGTATTTGCTGTGGGGCCCAGTAACATCTAATTACACCACTGCCTGGATCATTTGTGTTTTAGAGATGCTGAACCTCTAGGTTGGTATAGAAAACTCATTATATGAAATACAGAATTTGTAGCCATATTTGTTTTTGGGGTTTCGTTCTCCCTATTGCATAATACATGAATTATGCTCATTAATTTCTGCTCATCTATATATGCAGCTAAGTTGATAAAATGGATACTAATTTGAACACCACAGTTCAGTGGCGCCCAGACAATTTTTTTGTACTGGGCCCTTAGATTTGTAATGGCGGCCCTGGTTGCAATAAAACAGAAACTTGTTTATTAATTCTTGTCACGCTTCAATCCTGCTTCAAGGCTGCTTTTCCTTGCAACATCCTTGTTGCTGGAACTCCAACCAAAACTCATATGCCAGCATGCATTTCTCTGTTATACTTTATTATTATGTAAAAATATATAACTTGTTTTTCTAGCAGGTAGTAATAAAATCTCATGTCATGGCAAAGAACATTGTTATTATCACAATGTTAATTAAAGAATTAAAGGATAACTAAAGCCTAACTTAAGAAGTAGGCTAGACGTGCTGTACATGATGTTTTGTGCTTCTGTACTAGCCCAAGGCAACCCCAGCCCTTTAGCAGTAAAGATCTGTGTCTCCCCAGTAGAAGCCCCAGTAGCTCCCCATCTACTTTTCTGCTGATTCACTGATTCACATGCTCTGTGCTGCTGTCACTTACTGAGCTTAGGGACCCACTCACAATATACAGTACACATAGACTAGAAATGTCACAATATGTGGCTGATTGTACTAATCAATACAAGTACTAACCTTGTACCTTCTTTGGAAAACTAATGGCATTCAAGCAAATTGGTAATGGGTAGGAAAACCCAACAAATGAAATTTTACACAATTTTATAAACAAAATATGCCACCCCAAGTTATAAAACATCAGTATAAATGTCCACAAATTTGTATTTCTTTGCAGGCTGAGAGAAGTGTATCTGCTCCTTTCCCAAACTTTTTTGATCTGCACTTAGAAGTGCAGTTTCTGCTTCTACAAGAAGGCATTTTTGGGCTGATCTCGGCTCTGAGTGCCTGCACACAAGAGGAGTGGATGCTCTTCCCCGGGCTTGGGAAAAATAAACTCAAGCTGAGAACAGTGGAATCAATGCTTCATGTGCCCTGACTCTAAAATAAAATTCCATATTAGGCCTTTAAGAGCATTATACAATATAAATACACCAGTATATATACTGTAGAAGCATCAGCTGTAAGGAAACGCTGACAAGGGTATCTGCAACCCATATCCACATTAGATTGAGGAAGTTACCTACCTGTCCTCTGGTGTCTAACTGAAGTTGTTTATAATATGACACCATACTGCACATGGTAAAAACATCCATGCAAATGTGAAAGAGGATGTAATTGTGCAAAGTGTTTAGGTAAACAAAGAAGAGTCACTGTAGAATGTATCTTGTGATAACCCAAGAAAAAGGATATGAAACTGACAATTTCCAGATACTGAACTGAAGAAACAAGGGAATACTAACTAAAGTGTATCTTGGAAAGTGATAACAGCAGTGAAATCTAGTTCTGGCCCCTATGTGCTTTAGCAATTCTTTATTACATTGTGTTTAAAACATGAGTGGCACTGCCAATTCTTGGAGAACAGTGTCCACTGGAAATATGTCAATCACCCCCTGCTGCTCTGTAATAAAAAGACATCATTTCAGCCCCTCATATTGCCTGAACTATTATAGTCTCAGTGTACCCCTGCAGTGTTCTTTTTTGAATGTATCCAATATAGTAGTATTGTCCAACTGAAGGCAGATGTGGTCTTCAAGGGGATTTTTATAGACATCAGGCTGTTCAAGGGAATTGCAGCTTTCCTTGTATAACATCATTTGACATAAGCCAGCTGTTTAGCATGCTGAATAAGAAAGTAGCAGCCCACTATGGGGCAAATTCACAAAGATCCGAAAATTCGCTAGCGTTCGCCGCACTTCGGCAGGCAATTTTCACCAGCGCTATGCAAATTCACTAAAGTGCGAAGTTAAGCTCAGGCCGGCGAAAGGTAGCGTAGTTGCGCTAGTGTTACTTCACCAGGCAAAGCGCAGTTATGCTAGCGATGCCTAATTTTCATACGGCGGGAACTTAAAAGTATGATAGAAGTTCAAGTATGATAGATTACAGCCACTACATTCCACTACACAAGCCCAGGAAACCTTTATTAAATTATATAAAGTTGTCCTATTGCCCTACATGTGCCCCCTGTATAGTTGAGTTGCCATATGTTAGGAAATGTAGGGGGGAAGGAGGGTAAACACCCCCAAAAAAACCCGATCTTTTTCAGACTATCACTCTACAATGGTAAAACACGCCAGCGTTTTTTTGGGACTTAGACAAATTTTCCATTTTATTTTTCCAACTCCTATCTATTGTATTGAACTTCGCCTTGTCTGACCAGGTGAAGTAAAGTCTAGTGTAAGTGGTAACTTTCAGGAAAAAGTTGATTTTATTGAATCTGCATAATTACGATCCTTCGTCAGTGCGCAACTTCGCCTGGAGTAAGGGTGCGAAGTTGCACAAGTCTATCTACTTCGCTAGCGAAAATCCGCCAGAGTCAGTGTTAGTGAATTTGCAAAGTTGCGAAATGACGTCACGCTGGCGAATTCGTGCTAGTGTTAGACGCTTCGCTCTTTAGTGAATTTGGGCGCAAATGTGAAACATTAAAGGGGTTGTTCACCTTCATATAACATTCAAAAATGTAACAGTTCATGTAAAAATAACAAGCCTGTTGAAAATATGAGAGTTAGATTGTGAGCTCCACTGGGGCAGGCACTATAACTATATAGTATACACACACAAGATGTAAAACAAAGTTTTCCCCTGGTCTGGGTCATGCAAGGGTTTTCCATTCTTACTTTATCAATGTGACCAATAACACTTTTCCCTTTGAGTATATTGACCTTCTTTAAAGAGTATAGCTTCACCCATGGCCAAAATGGAATACTGAAAGCTGCTCCTTGGTCTCAGTACAACACTACCATTTTTAGGCAGCACTGAACTCAGAGGTACTGGGTGGTGGGAATTACACCTAAGACAGCTGTCTGCATTCAGTACTTGCTCTAGAGTGTGGTCAGACAATTCTGTACTGACATACATCTGAATGATGCAAAATTACCAATCCTTTAGTCGATGTTTGTTACTTACCAGTTAGCTGAAAATAAACATCCAGTTGATTGCTAAATGTTAATTGACCTGGGCAAAAGTTGTGCCTTTTATTACATTACCCAATATATATATATAAAATATTTTTTATACAGTCTAAGCTCTACTTAGACTGTAAGCTCTACGGGGCAGGGACCTCCTTCCCACTATGTCTGTTACAAAATAGCATTTAAGCTCTTTGTGCTATTATTCTGTTTCTTTTTATTATGTGATTTGTCTCCCCCATGTATACTTATATATATATATATATATATATATATATATATATATCTCAGTCCGTAGGGTAACTGCACTCCAACCGGGGTGCACAGTAATAATTTTATATATCCATGAAAAAGTCCAATGTTTCGGTCCTGCTTCGGACTTTTCTCAAGAATTTATATATATTTATATATTGTACTTTTATGCACTGTACTGCTCTGCAGCTCCTTAACAGCGCTTTACAAATAAAGTTGTACAATACAATACATTAGTCTCTGTCCAACCCTATTATGAAGTCTGCAGTGCTTTTATCAATGCCCCAAGCAAATAAATTCTCTATTTTCCAAAACAGAAAACAGTATTAGATGTTAAAAATACATATTTTGTGTTTACATATACATGATAGATAGATCGATAGACTTTGTATTTTATCAGCAATAAAAGTGCTGGATGTGTCTGTATGGACTGTAGTGATATTAAACAGTTCTCTGTTAATTAATGCTAGAGAGAGACGTGGGCATCAGGGATCAGGGTGCCTGACCAGTTGGCATAAATAATTCTGCTGAGCTATGATACAGAGAAGAAATTAAAATACAACCAACAGCCAGTGGAGACATTCCTTAATTGTAAAATGGAAATGTAGAATGGAACTGGGGATCTATTGTTAGTCCAAAAGAACCCTATGAATCACTAATGATAATTACAACACACAAGAAAAAGTTGTGCTCACCACTAATTTTTAAAAACATTAGGCGGGGGTGCAATGAGGCTGTGACCACAAAATACATAGACAAAGACAAAAGGTCCTCTGCACTCAACCCATTATCAATATATTTAAGACATTGAGACATTCTGTGCATACAGCTACTAAAAAATGCCTTACCCTTTAAACAACAGGGATTGTTTGTCCATATATTGCAATATATTTAAGCTGGCCAACTACGTCACTAATGATAATTCACAAACATAACTGCTACATTACTCCAGTGCACTTACCAGTAGCAACCAATCAAAACTATGCTTTGCATCTCTAACTGATAGCCCAACTGCACTTGTCCATACTGAGAAAGATGAAAGGGGAAGTTGCGTACCAGACAAGTATTCTGTCACTTAAAATGGTGAAGTTTAAAAAATGAACTGGCCGATTGTTCACAAAAAGAAGGAAGTGGTGGTGGATGCATGCATATTCAGAGGCATTATTATCAGAAAGGCATTACCTATGTCATTACGGTAATTACCAAACCACCAATGACTGGGAAGTGCTTGCTTATTTATTGCACAGTCCAAATATCGTATAACCCATCATCAGATCTTTTACATACAGTATATATTATAAAACACACACCAGCCATTGGCATGTTCCTTTACATACACTAACCATTTTATTTTACCTACAGAATTAACACATGGTTCATTTTCCTGGTATATTTATACAGTAATGCTAGTGTCTTATTGCTAGCAGTGTATATTAGCATGCACACATACTGGAAATTCACTTGCCTTGACACCTTGGGATTTGTGTCATAAACCTGCACATCTGCCATGGGTGGGGAAATGAGGAGCCTGAGAAAAGGATAACATGTTTCAGTACAAAATGTTGAATGTTTTGGAGAATGCATAGCAACAGCTGCAAACAAATGGCATATCAAATATGTTACTTAGCTGTGCTGCTCATATTATAAATATCTGCTTGACATTTGGTTTCATGTACAAACTTCTAATGCTTCTTGAGCAGAAGGTTCTGAATGTGGGGTGATCAGCAGGATCATAAAGGCAACAGTAAGTGGTACATTCATTTAATCCTGTGCATAAATCTAGTTATGTAATTATATCCTCAAATCTGTTATAGGGGATGTGTGAAATATATGTAAGAATGCTTTAAATCCTACTGTTAGGAATTACAGATGCCTGTAGCACAACACGCAGCTTCCATTGTCAACAGATGGAGCAAAGTGAATTGCCTTAATGCAGAGGTTGGACTAGAAGTACTGGATAAGGTATTCCAGCCTGAATGGAAGATTTAGTGTGAAAACTGATAAGCAGTTCTGAATACTCCTGCAGCCCTAGTTAACTGACTGTTAAATCAAAGTTATTATGTGTATAATCTGTAACCTATAACATAATCTAAACTTAGGGGTGTAAAATATATTTGCAATATTCCGCCTTCGGCTTTACAACTGTTAATCAGCTCCAAGTCCAACATCCTTTTTCAGATGTTGCGAATTGTAGGCCAACAGCAGATGGAGGGAAGATCGAAGACGGAAAAGCCAAAATTCTTGCAGACTTTTTAGAAATGATGGTATATTTTCAGCTGACTTCCTAGGATGCATCTGTAATTTTTAATCATCCATAAAACATCCACAAGTTCAAGCAGTTCATTTTGTATGAAAAGTTTTTCTTCAGCAACAATGGAAGGATCACAGGTTAGACAACATTTATAATGTTAAAATTTTCTATTGCTATCCTGCCCTACTATTCATACTATCCCACAACCACATAACTCTCTTCTCTTAAATGCATTTTATCTCAGTCACATAACTATTTCCCCTAATGTAAATGGTCCCTTTCAGAGGCTATTATCCCCACTACTATAATAGGCACCATGTCTCCCTGCTATACCTGTTATCTCACAAACACAGTCCCTTCCCAGAGACTATTATCCCCACTGCTACTATAGGCACCATCTCTCCCTACTATACCTGCTATCCCACAGACACAGTCCCTTCTGGGTTATTATGCTGCTGCTACTATAGGCACATCTCTCCCTGCTATACCTGCTATGCCACAGCCACAGTCCCTTCCAGCAGGCTAGTATCCCACTGCCCCTATAGGCACCATCTCTTCCCACTTTACCTGCTATCCCACAGACACTGTCCCTTCCCAGAGGCTATTATATCAGTGCTACTTTAGGCACCATCTCTTGCTACTGTACCAGCTGTCCCACAGCCACAGTCCCTTCCCAGAGATGATTATACCACTGCTAATGAAGGCACCATCTCTCCCTACTGTACCTGCTGTCTCACAGCCATAGTCCCTTCCCAGAGACTATTATACCACTGCTAATGAAGGCACCATCTCTCCATACTATACCTGCTGTCTCACAGCCATAGTCCCTTCCCAGAGATGATTATACCACTTCTACTCTAGGCACCATCTCTCCATGCTATAGTTGCTGTCCCACAGCACTGTCCCTTCCCAGATACTATTATACCAATACTAATTAATTCTCTCTCTCTACTATACTGTACCTGCTATCCCACAGCCACAGTCCCTTCTCAGAGATTATTATCCCCACTGCTACTATAAGCACAATCTCTCCCTACTATACCTACTATCCCACAGCCACAGTCCCTTCCCAGATACTATTATACCACTACTACTTTAGGGACCATCTCTCTCTACTATACTTGCTATCCCACAGCCACGGTCCCTTCCAAGAGACTATTATCGCCACTGCAACTATAGGCACCATCTCTCCCTACTATACCTGATATCCCACAGCCACAGTTCACATTTCTGATAAAATATCTGAGAGAAATCCTTTCATATCTGTCACAACTATAACAATGCTTGTTAACTGACCGTAATAACATCACCCATGGCATTTCCCAACTAATGTATCTATTGATTGATTTAATTAATAGCATTATTTTATAAGCCTATGCCCTGGCCAGCTTGTGGCCCTCCAGTAGTTTATGAACAACAACTCCTAGCATCTCATCGATTGACAACTATAACAGTTACTGGAAATTTTTATTCAACAGCCTCTGCAATGCCACTATTCATCCGCATATTTTTTATGATAGAATGAAAGTCTTATTTTAGTTAAAAAAAGTGAGTTAAACTATTACAATAAGCAGGGTTGGTTAATTCTAATTCCCATTCCACTATTTTATTAGTAATTCCTTCTTTATATAAACATATACATTGGGATACTAGCTTATGATCATGAAATTGCTAAACCACCAGACCCTCATCAAGGTACATACCATATACATTAAAACTGTAGTAAAGTGACACTTTAATGGTTGACAGATATGCTGTTTTACTAATGGAGGGATGAACATATCATTTGTTTGGAATGTACAGCTGCACAAGGGCCCCGTGAGGTCCAGGGATATCATCTCTCCGTTCTATCTGGTTTCTAGTAAAGTGAGTGCCTAAACACTAATTCAGCAGAGGTTTCAGAATCTTCTCAGCAGAAGTGCCTATATGTTGCTATGGTATAAGACCTTCTGCTTGACATATTACACATGTAAGCCAGCTTTCTAATGCTGATATCAGTTTTTACATTCCCATTCTGTTCTTTTTTCAGTTCTTTGATTTCTTACTGTGACTTAGGAAAAATGGTGTCATTGCAAATGGTGCAATTACCAGTGCTGACAATACTGCTCGCCCACCTTCTCTGGGAACCCATCCAGAAATGGAATTCTTTTTAACCTTGTTCATTCCTGGAGAAAAGTGAAGTAGAACAAATGAATAAGCAATGTGTGCTACACCCCGATGCAAGTGCAAAGAAAGTTTAACTGTTGCAATCACAAGCCAATATCCACTGTTTGTGTTAAGCCAAAGATAATACAGTACAGGCATGAATTACAGAAAGGCCATCTCCCAGAGACTCCATTTTATTCAAACAATCCAAATTTTAAAAAAGTATGTTCTTTTTCTCTGTAATAAGAAAACAGTACATTGTGATTGATCCAAACTAAGATATACTTAATCCTTAATTGGAGCAAATCTAGCCTACTGGGTTTATTTCATGTTTACAGGCCAAATTATGGAAAGATACATTATCTAGAGATCCTCAGGTCCCGAACATTCTGGATAACAGATCCCATACCTGTACTACTGACAGACTGTAAAGGGCAGATTTACTAAGGTTTGAATTAATTCAAATAGAAAATTTGAAACAAATTCAAAATTTTAATTCATCTTGGGCTTATTCAACTATCAAATAGCCCAAAATTCAATTTGAATTTGCCAAATTCGAAAATTCGAAATCGATTGTCAAAGTCAAAGTATATTTTGATTGAATATAAAAAATTTGATCGAATGGTTAAAATTTCATCGATCGATCGAATTTTTTATATTCGATCATTTGATGATTCGAATTGCATTAAAAACCCTCGAATTCGAAATTCGAATTTGAGCGGTTTTAATTCGAGGGTCGAATTTGAGGGTTAATTAACCCTCTAAATTCGACCCTTAGTAAATCTGCCCCTAAATGTTACTAGTCTTTCAGATGTTAAAATAAAAGTTCACCATCATTTTTACTATGTGGAATTCTAAGACAATTTGCTTTTCTGTGTTATCCAAATCATTTATTTATTGGGTTCTGGAGCTCTATATGTTTGCTTCCTCTAACAGCCAATCACTAGTTTCAATGACAGACTGGAAGTTGCATTACTGATAGAATAATGCAGCCCTTCCTCTCTGTATAGCTGTATTACTTATTAATAACATTGGCATCTAGCATAATATCTAATCTAGAGTTCCACACTGACTTTGACAAAAGAAATGGCATATGATTTCAAAGGTGCACAGGTTTGCTTCATGTCTAATCACTATAGCAACCAGTCAGCAGGTAGCATTTACTGGTCACCTGGTTGCTATGGGTTACCGCACCTCAGCAAACTTAGTGCCTTGTATTACATATGGAGTGGATTAAAATCAAATTAGAGGTTCCTATTACCCTGCTTCTACCAAAAAAAATATTGTTCAAGTACAAAAAATGTTTTATTATTACAGAGAAAAAGGAAATGTTTTTTTAATTTTTTTATTTAGCCTATGGGCTGTCATTCGGAGCATTCTGAATAATGGGTTTCCCATACCTGTAGGTTATTTGTGTCCACAGGGATGTTTAGGTTATTTGTGTCCACAGGGATGTTTACTATATTGCACACATTTTAGGGGATTCTGTCATGATTTTTATCATGTCGTTTTTATTTCTAAATTACACTGTAAATAATTCACTCTACAATATAAAATTGCAACCCTGAACCAGCAAATGTATTTTTTTAGTTGTCATATTTGTGTGTAGGCTGCCATCTCAGGTCATTTTGCTTTCAGAAAGAGACAACACTTTAGGATGGAACTACTTTCTGGCAGGCTGTTGTTTCTCCTACTCAATGTAACTGAATGTGTCTCAATGGGACCTGGATTTTACTTTTGAGTGCTGTTCTTAGATCTGTATCAGGCAGCGGTTATCTTTTGTTAGGGAGGTGCTATCTGGTTACCTTCTCATTGTTCTGTTGTTAGTCTGCTGGGGGGGAGGGGGGGATTTCACTCCAACTTGCAGTACAGCAGTAAAGAGTGATTAAAGTTTATCAGAGCACAAGTCACATGACTGGGGCAGCTGGGAAATTGACAATATGTCTAGCCCCATGTCAGATTTCAAAATTAAATATAAAAAAAATCTGCTCTTTTGAGAAATTGATTTCAGTGCAGAATTCTGCTGGAGGAGAAAAAAATTGAAATAATTTCCCCATGACAGTATCCCTTTAAATACAAGAGATTGATTTACAGACTAGACCTTGCAATACATCCAGTATATCACCCGGAAATCAAAGTAATATCTTTGTTCAACCTCAGAATTTTTTCAAACTAATTTGTTGTGAAATAGTCATCATTTTGTGATAGCAAATTATACCAACAATCATACAGTATAAATGATCATTTTGTGATATCTAAGGCCATCAGAGTTGTTTACAATCTGTGTCTGAGATGATTTCTACCCTAATTTCAATTTTATACCACAGCTGCTGGAAATATTTCTGCAAATGATATTTTTCTTACCGAGAAATATTGGATTAGCAAACTGCTAAGGGTTTTGAGAAGTTTGTTCTGCAGCAACTTGGTAAACAACATAAGCCAGGTTGCTAAGAGTATAAAGTACTGTATGTTTATGTTTATGTATGTACTGTAGCACTAATAACATACACACTATTTCCTTTGTCTCCTGCCTTTCTTACATTGTAGCTCTGCTTCAATAGGGTATTGACCTTTTCTTCTTTTTACTGTAATTAAACAGTTGCACGCATTGCCCGTGTGCTACAATTAGCACCCACAATAGTGGAATGCATAATATAATACATGGCATTGCTTTGCAATGGTAGAAACCTTATTAAATTATCTGTTCACTAAAGGTTCATGAGTATAACATTATGCCAGCTACTAAACGGGTCAGCAGGCACAAAATGAAAACACGAAAACAGCAGTTTCTTGCCACATTTGGGGGCAAGCCATAGGCTACTGCCCTCATTAGGGATGGCGCGAACGTCGGAAAAAAAGTTCGCGAACATGTTCGCGAACCCCATAGACTTCAATGGGAAGGCGAACTTTAAAAGCTAGAAAAGACATTTCTGGCCAGAAAAATGATTTTAAAGTTGTTTAAAGGGTGCAACGACCTGGACAGTGGCATGCCAGAGGGGGATCAAGGGCAAAAATGTATCTGAAAAATCCATTGTTGACACAGCGCTGCGTTTTGTGCTGTAAAGGGCAGAAATCACACTACGTCACTCAGGTGATGTTTCTGGACACGGAATGTGAAAAAGCTCACACAGCTAGGTGGCACTTGGTTAAAGACTGGGCAAACAATGCCTGCAAGGGCAACGTATACACTACTACAGCAGTGGATACGGAATATATTATTGCTGCTTGAAAAACGTCACTCATGGGGTGGTTATGGAGACGGTAATATTATTGATATTAAGACAGAATGTGAACAAGCTCACACAGCTAGATGGCAGTTGTTTGAAGAACACACTGGGCATTGGGCAAACAATGCGTGCAAGTGCACTACTATTGGTGCACTACTATGAAGAACAGCAAACAGCACTGTACACGTTAAAGAACAGTAAGATAAGTAAAATAAAATAAAAAAAAAAAAAGAAAATAAAAGCAGTCCTTACAAGGACTATTGGGTTACAGGCAGCAGTCAGCAGATGAGATCAGAAGCAGAACAGCTGCCCACTGCAGCTACATACAGAGCACTGCAGTAGGAGGTAGATTACTAGCCAGCAAAGCTACCTAACCTAAAATGTCCCTCAAATCCCTGCAGAGTTCTGTCCCTACAATACAGAGCAGTATCAAGTAGATTACTAGCCAGCAAAGTTACTATCAACTGTCCCTGAAATCACTAACAGCTCTCTCCCTACACTAGCTCTTCCAAGCACACACACAGGCTGAATGAAAAAACGCTGCAGGACTTCAGTTTATATATGGAAGGGGAGTGGTCCAGGGGGTGTGGGGGTGGTCCAGGAGGGAGAGCTTCCTGATTGGCTGCCATGTATCTGCTGGTCTGGGGGAGAAATGGCAAAAAAAAGCGCCAGCGAAGGCGAACCCAAAATGGCGAACGTCGCGCGACGTTCGCGAACATTTGGCGAGCGCGAACAGCCGATGTTCGCGCGAACAAGTTCGCCGGCGAACAGTTCGCGCCATCCCTAGCCCTCAGTAGCTAACAAACCAAATTTAAATCCAGCGGAGACATTGGCAGTGCAAAAACCCCTTAAAGGAGAACTAAACCATAAAAAATTAATATAGCTAAAATGGATAATATGGCTAATTATCAAACATGAGCATGACATTCAAAGCCCTTTACTACTCTGCTCCTCATTACATTTCTTCTCTTCACTGGTCATCGCCTGGCAAAAATTCTCTGAAAAAAACGAGTAGCGCGTTGGTTTCGACACGGCGCAACGAAAACGGCGCGATGCACAATGAAAACGGCGTGACATGACAAAAACGACGTGACGCATGGCCAAAACGATGCGACGCGTGTCAAAAACGTGCCACGACTCATTTTGCAAATTTCGCCAATTCGCGAATTTCGCTAATTTTTCGGCGAAGCGAAACGGGATAGATTCGCCCATCACTATACAATACAATACAATTTAGTAAGAAGAGCCAATAGAGTTTTACTA
>CM044431.1:180210250-180224954 GCA_024363595.1 Xenopus borealis | reverse complement strand
TTTCACATGACTTTATTCTTTTATGATGGGCACAAACTATGTCTACAAATATTTGTATTTCTTTGTGTACAACAGAATATACAGATACAGTAACTTTCATTCTGGCCATTCTCCTCAGTATAGGCATGCTTTACTATATCATAGTGGTGATCACTAAGAAATGGCTTTGTATTTGATGGCATTTGTCCTGCCTTAAGAAATGGAATTAATATTGTGCTATGTTTCCTACACCATAATAAAAACAACAGACCAACTATCTGAGCAGCACTTGAGACTGTAGGCATCTTTTCTAATGGGACACATTGATTTTATTAGAACTCGATGACCCACCCTACCATAGAAGTGCTACTGCCTCTTTTTGTAGCATTTCTAATGCAGCAACTTCAGCATGTAAGGAGGTAAAATATAAGTTAATGGATAATCAGTTTGGCCGCTAGGTGGCAGTGAGTACTAAATTATACTGTAAAATATAGCATTGCTGGTTGTGAAAATAAGGATAAAGGAAACAGGAAGAGGAAAAGCGGTGGCCATTCTGGCAGTAATAGAGAAAGGGACAGTAGTCTGATCAGGGGAAGGTGAGGAAAAAGCACTGTGCTGTAATCTGCCTGAAGTCATTGCAACAAAGTTAAAGGAAAACTATACCCCCCCGGACAATGTAGGTCTCTATAAAAAGATATTGCATAAAACCCTTCTGCATGTAAATAAACCATTTTCATAATAATATACTGTTTTAGTAGCATGTGCCATTGGGTAATCATAAATAGAAAATAGCCATTTTAAAAAATAAGGACAACCTCCTGGGATTGTATGATTCAATGGTGCACACAAACATAACAAACAAACTATAAAGTTAGGTCACATGAGCCAAATAACAGACAGTTTTCCTTTAAACTGTTTATGAGAAAGTCTTCCATACTTCGTGTCTCAATATTACAAGCATGCTGTCTATTTCTGCACTTGCCTGCTTGTGCTTAGATCAGTGTTTCTCAAACTGTGAAACCAACTTCTTGTGGTGATTATATTTCTCCTCACACATTAAGTAGTTGCTTTTTCTTTATAAGTATATCTGAAGTGCAAAGTAAACATTGGGTCTTAAGGGTTGTTATGTAATATTATTATTATTAACATGTATTTCTATAGGGCCAACTTATTTCGTAGCGCTGTAATATAAGGTGCAAAGTTTGCTGCAGCTTTAATCACCTATAAAAACTAATGAGCATTTACTGGTTTAAAAGTAAACATCTTACTGGTTGCTATGGGTTCCTGCACTTGGCCAAACATGGTGCCTTTTTTACATATGGGGGTAAATATTCTTATTACTGCAGTTCCCATGGATACAGTGTTTAAATGTATATCACAGTAAGAGAAGAACAAACTTGTAGAGCTAATTGTGATGTTTCAAATGGGTAAGGCGTGAGTTTTTGATGTCTCTTTCTCAGAATTTTTTTAGCAACGATAGACCTTATTCTAAAAACCTAGACCCTTCCAATAGATTTATACCCTAATCATTATCACATGTAAAAGTCTTAATGGACCCAAGAACCAGGACTGTGTGGAAACTGCAGTTTTCAATATACTTACAATCTTGTTTTACTGAGGTTTTAATTTACTGTTGACAGTATTCTTTTATCTCTGGACATCAAAAACACTGTGGATTTACATTATATTACAGGAATATTCATAAGGGCCTACTCCAATAAAAACACATATAGAGCCCCCAACATTATTTTTCAGCCACAAAACAATGGGCATCAAGTAGGGGAAGGGCATTCATTGCCATTGCCATACCATGAGAGTTCACCTACACTCATTTTAACAACCCCAATGCATGTATAATATTTACCTGAAAAGAAAACAAAGCATTGGCTAACAATGACTCCAGAGGGAAAATGTATTTAATCTATATCATATATGAATTGCATAGTCACATCTGACAAATGTTTTTCATGTGCTAGGCTAATATTTATTTTTCAGTGGACGGAACCAAATTGAGTGCCCCCAAAGTCGCAAAGATTCTGAAACCGATTGTCCTGATTCTGTGCATGCACTACTCCAACAGAATACTTTGTTAGTTGGTTTCTATATAAATTAATTCTTTCTGTATTTTTCAGATGAGACACTTTGTCACTGTAAAGATGAAAGGGTAATTATTTGTGAATAGGCAGTGATAACTAAATGATTAGGCTAATAAATTTATGTGCCAGTCAGCTACAGTGAATCTGAGAGTCTGACACATAACATACTACAAACTGCCACATACTGTGGAACGGAGACTGAAACCTTAGCAGTAACTTCTTGAAAAAGATCAAGACAAATTAGGCAAAAAGATATGTAGATCATTCATTTTAGTTTGAGTTGCCAGCTTTTTCTTTACAACAATATGCTCCATCCTAATATTTTTAGCTTGTTTCCCTATAAATGATGGTCAGACCTGTGAAATAATGACAAACCTACTTTCAGTGTCAGGTAGTTTTGCTTCGCCGAAAATTCGCGAATTTCCTGCGAAATTTGCGAATTGTGAAAAATTCACGAAACGAAATGTTTTTTGACGCACAACTCATTTTTTTTATGCCAGCGATTTTTTGGCAGGCGAATTTTCACTGACGTTTTGTGAATTTAGTCACCGGCAGCAAATCGCGGGAATTCGCTGTGAATTCGCGTCTGGCAAATAAATTCTCCAATCACTATTCATTTTCATTGTAGGTAATTAAAATAAGAGCAATTTGACCATTGATTTACTATACTCACATTTTGCTGCCACTTTTTCGTTTATTTTATCTCTGTACAGTATTGAATTTTATTTGGCCAAGGGTGGTCACAATCATACTACTACAATCCTGGCTTCTTGTAAAATAATTAAAACACAATAGAATAAAATACTGCCTAGTATCCAACATTACAACAGATTACATCAAATTCGCAATTTCTTGTCTCATGAATGGAAAACTCTACAGTATCTTAGCTCCTATATTATGCAAACTATACAATTCCATTCTTAAAGACAATCATTTGCCAGATTCCAGCACCCAAGCTATCATTAATCTAATCTTAATGAAAAAAATTCCCACATTCATGTGAGTACTACTTGTTAAATGTAGATTTAAAAATCTTGGCAATGGTCCCAGTGGGCAGGCTTTGTGAAGTAGTGGAATCCGATCTGAGAAAACTGGTTGACTCCCTTTAACTTTTGGAAACTTTACACATATATGCAGTCAGGTTATTTTAATGTTTTAATGTAGTACAGCCAGGTGGTGGTATTATTCCATAATGCCAAAGATTTCAAAACTACTAAATAAGGTTGGCTTTCCAGCCATCTTTCTCTGGGGATTTGTATCATAGTCTCAAAGTTAACATTCAGGTTAACTCCACCCTCTCCGTCCTCTTTCATTCTGTTATTTGCCCTAACAATCAACTACCCAAATTATGATATTAATATTATTATATTTAATAAATCATTTCATGCATCATATGCCTAACTTGGCAATCTTAAACCCAAAAAGATTCAGAAGAAGATAATTTATAATTGCTCCTAGGCTTCACTTTTTATTTATCCATTTATGTATAAAATAGCTAAATCTAATGGTAGTAATAAGAGCTTATAAGCATTTAACTTCCTGTTTGTCTTCATATAGTTTTTATGAAGATACAATATTTATCATCTCCTAATATTACATTATAATCACATAGAACTGTACTACATAATAATATTGGAACATGGACATAGACATACCTGATTACACAGACTGAAAGCAAACCATGTGGTGTCTGGGACTAGTTTGTAACCCCCTTGTTCTACTGTGAAGTGATAGATTTGAAGTCCATCTGCTTTGGTTTCCAAATTCTTTGAAAGGCAAGGGTTCTCTAGGTTGTAGAATCCATCACTTCACAATGCGACATAGTGACAAAGGGGTTGCATTATATTTTTAGCCTAAGTAGGGCTGGAAAATAGTTTGTGCATATGGGGACCTTAATGACTTCCTTTCAATCAAGTATGAGTAAAAATGTACATCTATATTTATTCTTGCAGTTCAGACTGTATATATGTACTTCTTCTGCATAATCCAGCTGAATGAGGGGAACATTTTTGCATTAAGCTATTTCCCATAGGAAACAAAAAGCTTCAGGTCCAATTAGGGACTTTGCAAGAACTCTCTGGCATAAACAATCAAATGCTTCATTGCTGACACTAACCCTTTCAAAGGGTACTGACAGTATTTTTTTTTTTTTTAAATGGTGACACCACAGCTTCCAGTTTGGATTGCAGAAGTCCACTTAAACAAAGTGTCATTTAAACAATGAACACATTCACCACAATAACTTTTTTGCAGCTGCTTATTTCAGGGGTATGGCACACAAAACCTTTCATTGGAATTAAGCATGGTTTTAATCCAAATGCTGCTATCCATTCTAGATTCCATCTGAATTGTACACCCTGTGGATGCAAGTGAATGGGATATATTCAGTACCAAAGACCTAACAACTTTTTTTTAAAATGAGGCACGTGTAGATGATTACTGAACATCACAAATAAGATCTCAGTAGCAAAAAAAGGAAATGAACTGAACACAAGTAAGCATTTAGAGGCTTCTTTGTCTAAAAGATTGTTGAGATTATTGCATGCAACATACTGTCAGAGCAGACAAACCTCGCACAAACCCTTATTTACTCATTGTGGGTTTGTTCTGTTTCTGCAATACATCAATTTTTGTTCTGAACAAGCAGAGAAAAATGTTTCAGTGAACTATAAATGGTCTTCCACATAATACATCTTTGTTTCCTAATCTCCATGTTAATTGTGCGATTGGTTTGCTTATCTTACATGAACCACACTGCATTTTCTATATATTTTACATCAGGCCACTGAAACTTGTTGATTAAGGGCAACCATATTGCTTTGCTCAATAAATGGAATGTAATTGGGAGATAACGTTCCAATGCATAATTTATCATGAGCTCTGCACAAACAGGGCTAGGGACTGTCTGCAGTGCAAAAAACTCAGTGGAAATAATCAAAGAAATTAATGATTTATGTTTAAAGCTTTTTAGAAAGTAATTATCTTTTTTTTATGAAGGCACAATGTTCACCGGAAGGAAACTGGAACGGATCTGAATCTTATCTTCACCTAGACATACAGAAGATGCATCTATGGCTATGCTAACAGCAATGACAAAGCTAAATGATATATAGCTTTTAAATCATATAGTGCCCACAGTATACAGAAACTTTTCAACTTAACTCATACTAAACTAAAGGATACAATCAGTGGTGTAACTAGATGTTACTGAACAACACAACAAATTAATTTTAGGGCCCCTAACATAACTATGTTAATTAGGGCCTCATGGGGCCCCCATGCAGCCACATGTTCTGCTTCCCCTGTAGTTATGCACATGGATACAATAAATACAACATGAGAAAAATATACTCCTTTAACTAAAACAGTTATATGGCTAGTTACTATTGGTTATTACTGAAGAAAAATTATCATCTTAGTAGCCACTCCATGAGTGATAATACTTTAAATTCTTACAATGCTATAATAAAATTGAAGATTTGTGGACACTCGGGCCTAGGCTCTTCTTGTATAAAGAGTTTTTTCTTAATCATTTACCAAATTGTTGGGTCTCCGGTTGATTTTTACTTATGCGCACAGTAGATGTGGCAATATTATGCACAGATTTATATGTACCTCTTGTTGAATGCAATCTATTTTGGGGTAAATGTTTGACACTGTATAATGCGAATGTAACTTCTGTTACAGTATTGGTATAATTTTTTCACAGCAATCTTTAAATGTATACCCGATATTTTTCATCATGAAGACTCATTGGTCCTTCTTTGCAGCTATCCCCTCTAGTAAGGGCGCAAGTAGATCTTGGGCCATTAAGCTTCCCATTCCCATAGGTGAAATACCTGAGGACTAGTTGGAATTGTAATTTTTGTTTTCCAGTTTAGTGCCAGTTCCTTTTTTTTTAACCTAATATTAACTACAAGGAAGCTGGATTTTTCTCTCCTTGGTAGATAAAGTGCAGCCTTATCTCAATGAGACACACCAAGCGCACACATTTATCAATTCCTGTGCAATCACTGGTTAAATGCAGCAGCTTTATGTGCTAAAAATGTTTTGCATCCAGCTAAATATAAAGCCCAAAAAACCATCAGCATCAAAAATACAGGTAAATGTACTGTATGTATACATATATTTCCCTAGGTTGTTGGATCTGAGCCCAATGCAAACATACATCATGAGATTCTGAGGCTTATGGGGACTTTACAGGCAATACATTACATCACAATATACCTCGTTTTTTTATGCCAATTATAATACTATAGTAGACAAAACCATTTTGTCAAGCAGTTTTAAAATAATGGATGTTTTGTTACTTTGACTGCAAACTGGGCCATAAACCTTTACAGTGAATCGGAGGTGTTTCGCAGAATTTTGGGCGAATTTCTAGAGAAACTCGTGAAACGGCGAAAAACGGCGAAACACCTGTGTTTCGCGAATCGTGGGAATTTTCCACAGTTGAATAAATTCGCCCATCGCTATATGTTACTCTAATATTTGCTTTAATAAATGTGGATGCACTGAATCAAGGGTTTGGTTTGTGATTCGGCCAGGATTCTACCTTTTTCAGCAGGATTCAGGTTTGTCCAAATCCTTGTATCTGGCTGAATATACTCAAATTGGCATATGTAAATTAGGGGTGGGGAGGGAAATAAAATAAGTTTATATCGCAAAACAAGGAAGTAAAACATTTTTTTCCAATTGTTCCTTTCCAGACCCTAATTTGCATATGTAAATTAGGATTCAGTTCGGCATTCGGCTGAATCTTTTACAACGGATTCAGCTGAATCCCAAATAGTGGGTTTGGTGCATCCCTATGTTCCCTTAATATGTCTCGTCTCTGCTATGTTAGAACTTAGCTTTTACCTAGTCTTCATCATCATCATCATCATTATTTATTCATATAGTGCCCAAGTCCTTACATAGTCATGTCCTTTTAATGATTTCAAGACTCCCTCAATCCAACTAAACTTTTGGACCTTAAGAGGTTAAAATATCGATGAATGCAATTCCCGCAATAGCAAGTGATACAGGTTTCTCACCCCATCTTTCCTTAGCATGTGCATCATATTTCTTAATATACACAAAACTGTTGCCTTGAAAGAACAGAACAATTTATTTTTTCACTGTAGAAGCGTAGGACTCAGTTTGTCATTCCTGAAGCAGGCAATCGTTTATCATGGTTACTTCTTAGAAGCTTCGCATTTCATTACACACTGTGAAACAATTCTGCTGTTTCTTGTAAGCACTGAGTAGTCTGTGTGGTAAATGTATCACAAAATCAAGCTCATCTCAGAAGGAAGAAAAACATTCCAAACTAGAAAGAGCTAGTGAGTGAAAAAAATGAAATACAATTTCTAGAATAATTTCTTTTTATTCCATTGTCTTTCTCATCAGTCATTATGCAAAACTGGTATTGAATAGGAAGTACAAAACAAACTTTGACCTTTGTTCAGTGAACCTAAAAATAGGATATTAAAATAGGCTTATATTACAGCAGGTGGCGTTAGGAAAATTATCAGTTTTACGATATGTTATATCCACCTAGTACTAAACAAGGTGTGACAAAGGAAGAATTACTGAGCAATGCTATTCATTATTCTGAAGTATTCTCAAGATCTTCATTGTAAGAAAATGTAAAATCAATTTAGGTGAAGTCACTAAGCAGTAGTTAAATGTGTAAATATCTTGAAATGTATTCAAGAAACAGTATAAATGTGTTCCATAACTATTATACAGTAATATCACATATATAAGATCTATTATCTAATGTCTTAAATAACTTGAGACCTGTGGTTTTCCACAATTTGGATCACCTTAAGTCCTCTAAAAATTATTTAAACCTATAATATAATATAATTGGTTTTCCACCAATATGAAGCTTAGTTACAAGGAAGTACAGTGCAAGGTACTGTTTTATTACTAAAGAGAAAAAGGGAATAATTTTTAATTGGAATTGTTTGCTTAAAATGGACTGTGTAGGAGAAGGCCTTCTTGTAATTCAGAGCTTTCTGGATTGACTAATGGGTTTCTGGATAAGGGATATCATACCTGTATTTAGTTGCCATAAAAATGTATTGGATTCCCTTTAATTGATACTAGTTACATAAAAACACAATTATGTTGCTGGAAAAGTAGAGCATGCATATAACAACTCCTCTTTTTAGTTTTGGTATAGCATTATTCATATATCAAGTACTGACAAAGGTGTATACTTAAAGGAAAACATGAAATGCACTAGATACCTATTAAACATGTGCTAAATTATTCGTTTTTGTCAAAATATCCAGTAAAGAACCAGAGAAACAGTCAAACTCTATCACAAGGTTCTATGTGAACATATCAAAAGAAGACACAATGGGATTATCAAAACTAATATAAATAAATATCTGGTCAGTCCCAACCAGATTATTATCAAATGGCAGTTTTTTCAGTTCCATGCAAAACTTAAAGGCTCTTGAGCTAAATGTATTGTTTGGCTAACTTTGATATTTACATTGTTCTGTTATAGAAGACTATAAATGTTTTATTGACAGTGATGAAACTTTGTAAGAATAGGCGGTTAGTGATTTTATTGGTTGGGTGGGCTAAATGTGGACACACACACTTAAAGGGCAAATGTTGGTTAAAAATGTTATCCACAACCAAAGGTGCGGTCTGATAGAGTCAATGCTTAATAGAGTCCATGCTTTCTAGAAAACAAAATGTACTTTATGTACATTTCCCAAGTAATAGTTACAAAGTGATAATTCACACAGGGCATTTTTTTAAGCCTTAAAAGCTTTCACAAAACCTAAAAAACAAAACTTGTAAACTATTGCAAAATAGCAACATCATTTCTGTACTTGTACTGTACATTTAAAAGGTTTAACTTGACGGACATGTGTCTTTTTTTCAACCTAACCTAATATTTTACATACTTTCAAATACCATTCTATTGTATGTATTATGCTGGCCTTAGTCCTGGACTCGCTGCTTTCATTAACATTTTTTATGTGGGTGATAAAAATATTCCCTCTTTTAGGATCTCCTCCGATCTTTCCACCTCCAGCCATGTAATGATTGAAGAAGTCTATGAAGTTTGAATCCTTCATAAGCGTGACATATCTGACTTTTCCAGCTGAGTGGAGGACTTTAAGCATGAAAACAGAAGTGAAATCAACAGAATGCAAACATCCAACATCAAGAAAGCCACATCCTTTCTCACTACACTCGTGTATCTTTTTCAAAGAGGGTTTGTAAACTTGGCTCAACTCACAGCATAACTCAGTGTGCCTACTGATATTGGAAGATCTTCACCAGAGAGGTCATCAAAATTCATACAAGGTAGTATTTAAGCTTCAAATTGGCATTTGATATCTATCCATGAGTTCAAAACTGCCACATTTAAAAGTGTGTATATATGATTTTAATTTACTATTTACACTTCACATTAACTACATTGTTTTGATTTTTTCATGCTTCATAATATAATATATATATACTGTGTACATAATAGCATTTTGACCCAAAGAAAATGTATTTTAGGGTATGAATTCATGCCAAATAATCTGGGCAATTTACAAACAATGAACCCCAATTTGTTTGAAGTTAATGTCATTAAAGAGGTGGTTCACCTTTAAGTTAACTTTATGTATGTTATACAATGGCTAGTACATTTCAATTGGCCTTCATTTATCTTTTTTAGATTTTGAATTACTTACCTTCTTCTTTTTCTGATGCTTTCCAACTTTCAAATGTGGGTCACTGACCCCATCTAAAAATCTAATGCTCTGTAAAGCTACAAATTTGTTATTGCTACATTTTATTATTCATCTTTCTATTCAGGCCCTCTACAGTTCATATTCCAGTCTCTTATTCAAATCAGTGCATAGTTGCTAAGGTCATTTGGACCCTATCAACCAGACTGCTGAAACTACAAATTGGAGAGCTGCTGAATAAAAAGTAAAAAAACTCAAAAACCACAAATAATAAAAAATGAAAACCAATTGCAAATTGTCTCAGAATATCATTCGATACATACAAAAAGGTAATTTAAAGGTGAACTAACCCCTCTCCACAAGAAGGTTGTGCCACTTTGCAGAACATGCTTTCTGATGCATAGTGCACTATAGTTGGAGTAGCTGTAGGCATTTTTCCCGAATCAAGTCCATGTACCACAAATCAAATGCACCAGAATCACTGATCCATTTAAGCTTACTAAAATAAGGAAAGATGCAGGAACCTTGGATCAGTTAACCTTGAATGCTACAAAGATATATTCTGCACCTTGCTTAACTGACACATTTCATCTCATCAATAATGTCAGTATAATGTTAAACAGTTTCCTGGACAAACCTAAAGTGTTTACACTGATACCTTGCCTCCCAAAGCCCACTTTACATACATATTCCTTCATGACTCCAATATAGCATTTGGACCAGTCCCTTGGTCAACTTGGAGCAAAGAATTCATTTCCGTAACCCTGTATTTTCACCCTCACTAAAAAGCCATACAACCACTTCCAAGAGAGAATTCAGCTCTCATTGAAAAAACCTTGTTCATATCTTGTGATGAAACCACTGTTCTTATTGCAGTGGGTGTCCTAGTGCAGTGATCCCCAACCAGTGGCTCATGAGCAACATGTTGTTCACCAACCCATTGGCTGGTTCTCCTGGGGCCTCAAAACAGGAGATAACTTTTGAGACAAATTTTGGTTGCATAAAAACCAGGTGAACTGCCAAATAGAGCCTCATTTAGACTGTCTATCCACATACTTTGTAGCCTATATGGCTAACATATATCCAACCACAGGCCATATTTGTCGCAAGTAACTTTTTTAGGCTTGTGTTGCTCCCCAACTGTCTTTAAAATAGAACATGGCTCACGTGTATAAAATGTTGGGAACCCCTGCCCAAGTGTGTACTGGAAGTGCAATACCTACTTGTAAAGAGAGCATCAGAGACAAAGTTTATTGTACGGTTTCCTTATTTATTTTTACATAGCTACCATATCCCCCTTAAGCTCATTTTCTCCAGGGTAAAAAACCCCAACTTGGCCAGTCTTTCTTCATAACAGAGACTTTCCATTATCTACACCAGCTAAACTGCTATTTGGACTTTTTTCTATGTCAATAATCTTTCAGTAATGCTTGTTAGCACTGCATATATGTGATGAAGACTTACCAGTGCTTTGTAAAGTGGAAGAATGATGCCCATGTATACCCCCTTTTAATTCAGCATAAAACCTTGCAGGCCCTTTTGTCAGCCAGGTAATACTTAGAAGGACACAGAAGTCAAACATTTACTTCCATTTGCTTCCACCTTATACTCAGTTCTCCAAGCAAGTATAGCAAATTGCTTAACACTTTTTGTCAACAGTTGGACCACATGTAACACTTGCTAAATAACTTGCCTACTTTTTGTCTAGCACCTAACTTGAGCTAAAATGTACTTCCTCTCAGTGGAGAAAAGAGGCCCCTTGAAAATATTCAAAGAACAAAAACAATAAAGTGAGGTTAGCAAGAACAATTTTAGCAACTAGGAAAGAGTTCTCAAGCATTCTGGATAATACATCCTATACCTGTACTACTACTAATAATAGTAGGGGACCGCAGCCTGTAGCCCAAACAAGAAAAATGTCAGCAACTAGGAATCAAATTCAAGAAAAGCAAGATGGATATTCTGAGGGCAGTTGAGCATTACAATTTGTAAATGCAGCAACTCCTTAAAATGTAGGAAATGGCAGCTTAAATGACTTGAGAAGAACTGACATACTACGATGCCATGCCGAAAGATAGGGAGGAAAATAGCGGAGCTCACCTCTCTTGTGTGTAGTTGCGAGTAGCTTCCCCTCCAGTAGCTGCCTGCGAGGTCAGACTGGTTCGCGGCTCCCAGTCATCATGATCAGAAGGTGTGTGTAAACCAGCACAACGGCGCTAAACCGAAGGATTCAGAAAGCTGCAGAATCTCTTTCTAAAATCTGGCTTTATTAAGCAAACATAGCTTGGGTGGCAATAAAAAGTGCATACAGTCTGCGCGTTTCATGCCCTAGCTCGTGGCACTTCCTCAGGACTGAATTAAAGACTCGTGATTCAAACATTAAATAGAGTGATCCAAGTATATGCAAATTGCATGATTTGAAAAGCAAAACTCCTTTAAAGGGATATTGTGTTAAAGGGATATTATCTTAAAGGGATAGTGTCTTAAAGGCATATTTAAAAAGTGTATATATAACATCACATGCCATAAGCCTTCTGATAAATAATTAAATAATTAAAGAACAAGCAAATCAGTTACGTGATGATTGTGAATTGAATCCATTGAATAATAACATCTAATAATCCCCTATGTGATTAATTCCCGTGATAAATAAATAAATAAATATCTAAAATACAATCAGATTAATGAATTGATCGAAACATATAAATCACTTGATTACTAAATACCGTGTCTATCATAAAGGTGTGAACACTACATAGTTATCCTGTCCATAACTTAATAATAATATATAAGTCTATATGTCCAATAAATTCGTGTATGTGCATTAATATCATTACATATATATAAAACATATATAGAAAACTAGGTTCTGAGAAGTGTTCCCCTATTCGATGGTTGCAACAATGGACTAGACAACCCTCATGTCGACTAGTCCTACAAAGAAACATGTTGCTAATCCCATTCTACCAAAAAGATCCCACATATTAATGTTCCAACTTTAATTACATTGAAACAAGATGTTCACATATTTTATATTATATTATATTTTATGTAAATGCATCCATAAGCTAGTCTATACACATCCTGATCTCACTGTCCTTATTCAACCCAAAGGGTTTGACTGTATTCAAAATGAACATCCACTTTGTCTCCCTTTTGGATAAGAGTTTATCTATGTCCCCTTTTCTTCTTCTCAGTTGGACATTCTCAATACCCTGGAATGAGACAAAGCTGTCATTAGCCCCATGATTTAAAATCACATATTCCGCTATAGAGGAAGAAGAGGTATCTCTACGGTTAATGCAGGCAATATGTTCCAACACCCTATCCTTCAATCTCCTAGTTGTTTTGCCAACATATTGAGCTCCACATCTGCAAGTGGCCAAATATACCACATTAACAGTTTTGCAGTTCACATAAGTCTTACATTTGTATTCCTTATTTGTGGTAGTGCTAGTCACTTCCTTAGATGTTTTAATGTATCTACAGCACTTGCACACTCTAGCTCCACATCTATATGTTCCATTGTATCTAAGCCATTTGTTCTGATCTGTTCTCTTCTTCTCTCGCAACATACTGGGGGACAACATGTCTCTGATATTCCTGGATCTCTACTCACTTAACTCTCTACTACGCTGCCATACCCAAAGAGCAGAGAGTGATAAATTAACAGTGCTTTCAATTGCATCTTCATTTACAAAATGTAACCAGGCTGAAGGAGGTAGTCACCGCTCTATATTTAAATTCCATGAAAAAAAATCAAATTATAGAAACTTTTTTTAAAATGGTCTGCAGCTTTTCTCTTCAGGACACTATAATTAACATTGAAATCCTTAGCTCTGCTTTCAGTATTGGTCAATATAATAAATTATTAATATACATTGAAAAAGGTTTGCATAGCTGCTTTAATTGATTTTTTTAATAGTTCTTGATTTATTATGCTGATGGCAAATAAAAGCCAATTAAGCAGTTCTTTTTAATTAAATCAAACCATTTTTTACTGCCAGCTGCTACCGTGAAAACTGCCTGCTTCTTGACACTTATCTAGTAAAAAAACATGTTATACCATCAATATGCCATAGCCCTCATGAAAAATGTGCATCAGGTTGGATGGAGACAAACTCAGCAAAGCTTGAGGGCTAATGATAATGTCACCTTCTTCATGCGAGTCTAGATCTTGGCTGTTTTCCTCTGAAGAGACTTAACCTGTATACTTAAAAAAAATGAAGACTCTATAAATTTATACCTTGTACATTGAGTTCTGTTGATGTCAGTTAAAGTGTGTCTGGAATTAGATTTAATAATGTTCACGGCATCTTCAGTCCCTGACTCTCCAGCTGCTGCTGAAGCTGTTGTGGGAGAATGCTAAGATGTACATTTTGGCAACAGAAGGCAGAACCTTGTTATATAGTACATCAGAATTGTTACTGGCCATTTAATGAGGTTTTATGTTTTGGGCTTGTAGCGTCCGTGCTTGTGCTGAGCAGTTTTTTGAAGACCAGGCAATAACTAGCTACTGTTTATAGTGAAAATGTCATTTTAATCCACTAAACTGTGCATACCAAGTATCATTCACACATAAGTGTATATTATCTAATTCTTACAGTTATTAAGATGACCAGTTGGTGAGTAAAACGTTTTCGGTTAGAAACAAAACACATGCTTCTGAATCACTGAAACTATGGCTGATGACATTTTCAGTGCGGACTAGGCTGATTAAAAACAACTTGCGGACATGTTTATGATAGTTGTAGTCAAGGCCGCCATTAGAAATCACGGGGGCCCGCCCCTAATCCCTGCCCACTCCACATCAAAGTTAAAAGACCACACAGACATCATCGCTAAAAACGTAACCCCCCAAGGCTCCCTTATAATTTAAAAAAAATTTGGCGCCAGGCCCCCCCATTAAAAAGCATTGGTGCCAGGGCCCCTCAT
>CM044431.1:180179750-180208168 GCA_024363595.1 Xenopus borealis | reverse complement strand
TTCGAATATCCGAAAAAATCGTACAATCGTAATTCGATCATATTCGATCGAACTTCGATCTATTCACGTGAATTTTGAAAAGAAATGTGGAAGCAAAATACGCAACTCTTCTGTCTGATAATTGGCTCATATGACCTAACTTTATAGTTTGTTTGGTATGTTTCACCAGGCAAATTTTCACAGGCTTTTTGCAAATTTATTCGCAGGCAGCGAATCGCGGGAATTTGCTGCCAATTTGAGCCATGCAAATAAATTTGCCCATCACTGTCCATGAAGATGGAGCTGAATAGGGAATCACAGATGAATCAGGTGCAACCGAATAACTGTTCTATTGTTTGGTGCCATGCATTGCAATTTGTTATGCCCTTGCAAAGTTTCACTGCTGCTCACTATTGTGGTAAAACGTTTGACTCTATGAAAGGGATAATTGCTTACCTATGCTATAATGTGAGCTTCACAAACACAGAGGCTCAACATGTAAGCAGTTTATCTCACTTAACTAAAATTTAATGAAAGTCCAAAATGTTAACTTTCAGAATGAGTATGAAGTTGACACTGGTTGGCTGTGCAGGAATGACTGATGCCTCTGTCTAAGTATTCTTTTATCCCACAATATCAAGGGCTATTAGTAGATTTCCATTGCGATATCAGCCATCAAAGGCTTGAAATAGTATAGCAAACTGAAATTAAGTGATTATTTTTTTAATGTGTTACACCAGGCTGAGTTTATGAATGGAAATCTTGCATTTAATGAATTTCTGATGGTTATGCTTTACTGCTGCGTGAAGTAAATCCTCAAGAGCTTCAGTTATGTGATAGACATAGACTGACTTGGTTAAAGAGCAAATTCCAGTGTGTGTGGGACTATTGTCAGAGTGAAATTGCTCATCTTTCTGAATCTATGAGATGTTATTGCTGTCTCTCACCTCAGCAAGTTGAAAAGTTTATGTACCGTTGTACAAACAGTTTTGTATGCAGGCATGGGACCTATTATCCATAATGCTTTGGACCTGGGGTTTGCTGGATAATAGATATTTCTGTAATTTGGATCTTCATACCTTAAGTCTATGAGAAAATCATGTAAACGTTAAATAAACCCAATAGGCTGGTTTTGCTTCCAATAAAGATTAATTATAAGTTAGTTGGGATCAAGTACAAGGTACTGTTTTATTATTACAGAGAAAAAGGAAATTATTTTTAATACTTTGGATAATGGGTTTCTGGATAAGGGATCCTATACCTGTATTACATTTTGTTGCACTTTAGTTTATTAAAGCTGCCTGTAAATTGGAATGATACATGACCAAAACATACTAAACCGGCCTTTTGAAAATGAATATTAAATTAGGTTTGCAAGGGGTATATATTACTGTCCTTCAGGGATGAAGACACTCTTAATTACTATTCGGGATCCAGTGTCCCATTCTAGAATGAGCAAAAGTTAAGAATACTAACACTGTCAAAGATAAAAGTACAGTTATTCAGCCTATTATCCAGAATGCTCACTTTTGATCTCCATACATTAGAGGGGTTATTTATCAACTCCAACCAAATCCTCAACGGTTATTTCCCTTTATTTCTCAATACGTTTTCCCGAAAATTTCCTGTGCAGGCAAAACTCGAAAAAAACATGAAAATCTTGTGAAAATTTGAATCATATATAAATAACCCCTATATATAAATAAACATAATTGGATTGTTGTGCCTCTGGAATAGATTAATTATACAGGTATGGGATCAGTTATACAGAAAACTCTGACTTATAGAAAGGTTATACACTCAATTTTATCCAAATAATATAAAATGTTAAAAAATGATTTCCTTTTTCTCTGTAGAAATAAAACTTGACTCAAACTAAGATATAACTCGTCATTATTGGAAGCAAAACAAGCCTGTTGGGTTTATTTAGGGGGTTATTTATCAAAGGTCGGGGTTGAATTCCCCTTTAAACAGTTACAGTGGTGTAACTACCAGGAGTGTTGAAGGAGGAAGAATATGGGGCATTGAAAGGACACCATCTTCTGTGTACTCCATGCAGTACTATACATTTTATTTTTAGTAATATGGCAAACCATGGCTGCGATGTTAAAAGAAAGCATGGCAGGGAACGGAGCAGGAGGGGCGGGACTACACTGCACTCTGGCAGCACAGCCCTTCTCAGTAACTGTCCAATCAAGACAGGAGTGGACTGTCCTTACTCCGAGTGCAGGCCCACAGGAAATGTTATAAGAGATACTGGGGGGGTTTAAATGTGAACTGTTGCACATTGGGCAGGGTCATCCAAAAATTTAGAGAAAAATCCATAGCACAATACACCTTAGGTGTGACCCAGAATTTCATCAGGTATCCTTACATTAAGGGGGCCCAGTTATGTCAAGTTATGCCCCTTCAGTAGGTGTCCTACTAGACAGCTTACTGCCCTACTCCCTCCCTTTTGAACCCACTGACTGCCCACTTGCTGCCAAACCAAAAACACTCTTTTCTTAGATGATGAAAACATTTTAAAGATGGTCATGCATTTGCCCCCTCTGGACGCCAATGGGGAAATGTTTCTACCTGTTTAGAAGATAAGTAAGTGAACTCCTTCTTCCCCTAACATCACATCCTTCTCTTTCTCCTTCCCAAGCCCAACTTCCCCCACCTTATCTCATTCCTTCTCGCTCAATAGCAGCTACATCTGATTCTGGCAATCTTTAAACATAAACCAGTGTAATTTGGCTGCTGGCCAGTCGGAATCCTTTGCCATGCAGCCCATGTGCTTATAGCTACAGGGCTTTCCAGTTCAACGTTTCCTATCCGCAGCAGACAGAGCAAGTAAAACGAAGGGGGAATTTCACTGCATGTAATCAGGTTTCTTAAAATATAATTAAAGTAAATTAGAGATTTGTTTCTTTTTTGATTAATGATAGTAAAAATAGGATTGAATTTTTTTGTGTTTACATCCCCGTTAATACATTCTGAAAGATGTTTAAACTGGTCTGTATCTTTAAAAACACACATTTTCTAGATTTTGTCTTTTATAAAATATTTATTTAACATTTTTTCATTAAAAAAATTAGATACATTCAGATTTTAGTAAATAACCCTCTTAATGTCCAGGAAATATGCTTCTTTGTTTTCTCAGAAACTGAAAACCACAATAGGCCATGGTTTTTCTGGCAGCAAGCCACACTTTTAGTGGTTAGTTGATCTCTTTCAACAGCACATTGTGCTGTATGACTCATCAGCTGCATAATGTATTAATAGTGGCTGCAAACTGGGAATTTACTGCCATATCTGTATATATAGGTTTGTCCGTACTCATTTCTTTTGTGTATTAAAGGAGAAGTAAAGCGTTATTAAAGAAGTAGGCTAGAAATGGTGTACATTATGTGTTGAGCTTCTGTACCAGCCCAAGGCAACCACATCCCATTAGCAGTAAAGATCGGTGTCTCCAAAGATGCCCCAGTAGCTCCCCATCTTCTTTTCTGCTGATTCACCGATTCACATGCTCTGTGCTGCTGTCACTTACTGAGCTTAGGGACCCACTCAATATACAGTACACATAGAAATGTCACACTATAAGGCTGATTAGTCATTAATACGGATAATTACCAGTGCAACTAGTATCAGAATTGAATAATCAGCCCTGTCGAATCAGCTTATATCACAGGCCAACCTCATTTTCTGCTTGATCATTTGAAACAACCCCTCAATTTAGCTTCTCAACAGCTACTCAGAGCCCACTGAGCATGTGAGTGTCACAGACACTTTCCAAGATGGTGACCCCCTGTGACAAGTTTGAAGTCCTGGATCATTGCTGCTATTGACAAGCTGAAACTTTAGGCTGGTGCAATAAATTCACTATTTAAAATATGACATTTTTACGGTTTAGTTCTCCTTTAGAAGGAAAGGTTGCATGTCAATATCCCTTATAGCACAGGACAATAACTTGTTTGCCCTTCCTGCTGCTTGTCACAAGTACATCCAAGTCCATTAAGGAAATGCCTAATTTTCCCATTACGATTACAAGTGGTTTGTACATTTTAAATCCCAAATGTGTAACCTTACTTTTATCAACAATGAACGTCATCTGCCTTTTGAATCAAATGGCTGCATAGTTTTGTATCACTGGGAAATGATGAACATCAAGAGATCGAAGTTTAGATAGAAGCCATTTATGTATAAAAAGCTTTGCTAAGTAGATCACATCTACTGCCACCCCACCATCCAACTTCTTACTAAGCTCAAGGAATGCACCGGATCCAGGATTCAGCCTTTTCAGAAGAATCCTTGTGCATGACCAAACCAAACTCAAATTGTAATTGCATATGTAAATTGGATGTGGGAAGGGAAATCACATGACTTTGTGTCACAAAACAAGGAAGTAAAAAACATTTACATTTATACAAATTAGCATTCAGTTCAGTATTCGGCTGAATCTTTCACAAGGGATTCAGGGGTTCAGCCGAATCCCAAACAGTGGATTTGGTGCATCCCTACCAAGCTCATCATAAAAAGTAACTCAATTTGTTCTGTCCAAATGGAAATCTCGATCTAATTTTAAGTATTATAATCAGCTTTTCTCCTATTCTATTGATATCTATTTATATCATAGCAGAAGAAAGGGAGTCTGAGAAAATAAGAAAAACTGGCCTGACTAAAACTAAAATAAGCTCTCTCAGAATGCTTTCAAGCCCTGGGTCCTTGTAAAGGTATGTTGAACCAGGCATAAGTAAGTGAAGTAACCATGAATCCTCTACTAAAATATGGAGGAAAAAACTGATTAAGTATTTTAGCATTAATAAATAGAGAAATATCACAATTGTAAGGTGTGCCTGATGGCACACATGGATCAGAACTTCACTTTTATTCAGAGATCTTTTAGCACCAGCAGTTAAGCCTCATGGTAGAATTTTAGTTCCTGAACATACAAAGTCTAATAGTAAGAACCACAGGAACACTTAATATCAACTGAAGCCCTCTAGTGGGTTGAGTTAAGACACATCAAGCTCTTCTCTTCAACAATGCATCCAATATAGTGGTGCCATAACCATCAAGAGGGAAGAGGCATTCCCACAGTGACATCATTTTGTAAGTACTTGATGTCATCATGCCTAGGTTAAGTTCCTGGGTTCATCTCAATTACTTCTTTGACTTAAATTTAGTTTTGTTCAAGGCTCTCTGCCTTGACTTGTGTCTGGATTTTGACCCTGATTTCTATAATCCTTTTGATACTGCATATTGGACTATTTCTGCCTGTGCAACAGCTTCCTACGTGGAAATAATTTCCACTTCGAACAGGCTGTTGGGCCCTTAAAAAATCCACATTTAGATAATTAGTACTTCTGGAGAAATTGGAATTGGGTGGGCGGTGGAAATGGAAGGTCACAAACAAGTTGGCAACACAAAACAAATAGATCAAGAACTCTATGGATAAGCTTCTGATAACTGATTCAGATTCCACTGAAATGGAAAGAATTTTGTTGTGTTTTTAAAAACAGAAAGGCATCTACATGCATTTGGGCTCACATCCACAGGGCTCATTTACAAGCAAAACCTTGCAAAGTGCAATTTTTATCACAAGTTGCCATGTTTTAATGAGCCTGATGCAGTTGCACATGCAATTTCACATAAATTAGACACAATTCTTCTAAAAATTAACTTCCAGCACTCACAGTCAAAATGACATCTCCTCCATTCTTGTTGGCACAAGTGTACTGTGTCAATTGATGCAGGCCTCTGTGGGAAACCAAAAACTCCTGCCAACTTCAAGGGTGAGACTGCAACAACACTCATAAATGAACCCTCAATTGTTTATGTACATTTAAATGTACACAGTGGAATGGATAAAAAGAAATACAGATTGACTACTCAGTGCTTCACACTATAGGCTATAGCAGTGATACAGCACAGAGGTGAGAATCGTAATAATAATGCTGCCATGGGCAATTTCAACTTTATTTTTCTTTCCTTACACATTGTAAGTAGCACAAACATAATTTCCTCTGGAGAGATGGCTATCCTTTTTCCAATCAAACCACATAGATAAGTCAGAAACCATTAGTAACATACATCAGTTTGCTCGCAATTTAATGTTACCATTGTACCACTATTGATGAAAATGTAAGGCAGAACTACAATATGACCAATTTACAAGGGGTCATGTACAAGGCAGAGTACAGTATGTAAAGTGAAGCCTAACATGAGGTTGATTATGTAGGTATTAGGGTTGCCACCTGTTCGGTTTTTCTTAGAGGTGTTCTGATGAGACAGATCACTGGTGACACATGGACTTATTTACAGAAAAGGAAACAGTGCAAAGATAAAAAAAAAATGGCTCCACTTTTTGAGCTGTTCGAATGGAGTGCAAAGAGTTACGGTTCACTCTTTTGGCCAAGTTCAATTTAGCGAGAAAAAGGTTTATCAAATGTAAACTCAAAGAAAAGGTTTAATTTGAGATGCAATACAATTCATAAAAACTTCTCAGAGTTTATCATGTGATAATGTGATTTGTGATATTGAAGCATAAGGGAAAAACTGGATCTGAATTTGGAGAAAAGTTTTTTCTCCTTGAATTGAAGCTCGTTCATGAGTTTTCATGTGATAAACCATGAGATAACTTTTTCTCACTAAAGTATGGCCTTTTATGTAGCACCTAACCATGAGCTTTAAAGTGGTGTTTATAGACAGCTAAAGCCAAATATATTTCACTGTGTACATGGATTTTACAGAGCAAATAATTCCATAGGAAACTGCAAGCTTGTCCACTTAGATTTCAAACTTTCAATTAAGGTATTTACCATCAGGGGGGGCGGAGCCAGACTGCTATCCAAGATGGATGTGTGCCACGAGCACTCCATCTGTAAGGAGGATGAAATAAGGGATGTTTAAAAGCTTATACCCCTCCAGCATCACAAAACCACAGCCTTAACTCGGGTCAATGAAGGCGAACAGAAGGACTCAGACGAAACAGCAGAAAGCAGAAACTGCCTTCTTTAATCCGGCTGCATCTCAACCTGTACATGCTGACACTACAATCGGATCCCTCGTGCAGTCCAAAAAGTGCTACGCAGAAAATGAAATGCTTCTGTAAGTGAAGCAGGCACTAAGCGGAGACATAAAACAGCTCTCAGATCACCTAAAAAAAGATATAGGAGATCTGGCCGACCGCACGGCGCACCTCAAGGAGAAATTGGGTGAGTTTGCTGATGCACATAACAAATTAGCAGAGATAGAGCATTGACTATATCTCAAACAATATGGCTTGGGTCCAGGCTTCCTTAAGGCTGTACTCCCCCTGTATTCCAGTCCTACAGCAAAGGTGCGCTTGGCTGGGGCGCTATCAAACTCCTTCTCCATCACAAATGGTACGTGGCAGGGATGCCCCTTATCCCCTCTGATATTTGTGCTAATGGTGGAACGTCTGGCCCAAAGGATTAGGAAGAATGCAGACATAACAGGTGTAGCAATCCATACAGAGCACCATAAAATTGGGCTTTATGCGGACGGTATACTACTAACCCTCAAGAACATTGCAATTTCTTTACCTAACCTGTAGAACTAGTAGAGTTTCGGGCTATTTCCTGGTATAAAATAAATCTAAAATGCAAGCAATCCCGCTCAACGTACCACATCCAATCCTGCAAGGGTATAAGCATGCATAAAACTTTGATTGGAGAGAATCCTACATAACATATTTTGGCCTCAAATAGAGACCCAGCATTTACCCCTGTTGAGGATGATAGAAGCAGAATGTGTTAGATGGAAGGTAGCAGCTTAATGATTTTAAAGTTGTTTAAAGGGTGCAACGACCTGGACAGTGGCATGCCAGAGGGGGATCAAGGGCACAAATGTATCTGAAAAATCAAATAGTCGCAGCCACTGAAGCACAGAAAAAATTCGCCATTTAAATGCTGAAAATAGTCGCAGCCACTCAAGCACAGAAAAAATTTGCCATATAAATGCTGAAAATAGTCGCAGCCACTGAAACACAGAAAAATATGCCATATAAATGCTGAAAATAGTCGCAGCCACTGAAGCACAGAAAAAATACAGGTCAATGTATGGCAGTTGTTTGAAGAACAGTAGATTTATTTACTAGCCAGCAAAGCTACCTAACCTAAAATGTCCCTGAAATCCCTGCAGACTTCTGTCCCTCCAATACAGAGCAGTATCAAGCAGATTACTAGCCAGCAAACTGTCCCTGAAATCACTAACAGCTCTCTCCCTACACTAGCTCTTCAGCACACACAGACAGATTGAAAAAAAGCTGCAGGGCTTCAGTTTTTATAGGGAAGGGGAGTGGTCCAGGGGGTGTGGGGGTGGTCCAGGAGGGAGAGCTTCCTGATTGGCTGCCAAGTATCTGCTGGTCTGGGGTGAGAGGTGAAAAAAAAAAAAAAAGCGGCGACTATGCGCGAACCCAAATGGCGAATGTCGCGCGACGTTCGCGAATATTCTGCGAGCGCGAACGGCGGATGTTCGCGCGAACAAGTTCGCGCACGAACAGTTCGCGCCATCCCTAGTCACAGCATCCCATCCAATTAAAGAGTTCACCATTGAAAACAATGGAGCTTTGGTATGCTAATGAAAAGGTTAAATGCTTTAAATGAGTTAAGATACTTTAGATAACACAGTGTTGTCAATTAGCCCTGAGTCACGACGCATTTAACTTACAAATCCAAGTGACTCTATCTGTAGATTAATTTGGGCAAACAAGCCCCCAAGAATATCATTTAGCTGTGCACAAATACCAAGAGGTTCAGGAGGCTTGAGGAACCCTAATATAAAAATGTACTATTTTGCAACAATGTTGGAAATGGTTGTCCGTTTACATTCTCCACCAGGTCTTAGGAACTGGGTAGACTTAAGCGGAAGATTTACTATTGGTCGAATTTCAAATTGAAAATAATTCGAAATTTGACCATGGGAATAAGTAGGGAAGTAAAATCCTTTGAATTCGAAGGATTTTACCGCAATTCGATCGATCGAACGATCGCATAGGAAAAATTTGATCGATCGATGAATTGTTCGAACGATTTTTTCCATCGATCAAATTTTTTTTATTCGATCAAAAATAATGATACCCAATTCGGCAGCTTGGATCTGGCGAACTAGGTGGTCGAATAAAATTTTAAAGGGGAAGTACTTCGACCATCGAATAGTCGAATTTGCATATTTTTTCGATCGAACTTCGAATTCTTCATGTGAATTTAGTAAATCTGCCCCTTAGAGTCTGGTTTTGGAGAAAAGGGTAAATTAACCCAACTTTTTGGCTTCCCAAACGATACAGACCACCTATCATGAATCTGCTACCAACAACTAAGGTACTGCTGCACACATGGGATGTTCTGGACAAGAAACTCAAACTAATGACTTTCCCGTCACCAATGACACCTATCACAGCATTGTACCACCTACAGTAGTTCCAAATATTAACCTGAGCATATGGGAGGCCAGAGGAATTGCCACCATCTGTCATTTATACTTTGCAACCTCTTTGTGGAGGTTTCAGGAAATCGTCAACAGATATAAACTTCCAAATGCTATACATATCTCCAAATAATTCATTTTTACAATCCTGTCTTACAAATGTAAAAACCATGAGACAGAATACCAGAATGGAACACTTCTGCAGCAAAGCATGGGATTGTAAGGCAATCATCTCGGATCATCTCGGATTGTTATCAACAACTTTCTATTTAGAGAGACAGTAACCAAAGATTCTGTTAGGGCTAGTCCAGACGGGGAGATTCGGGGGCGATCCGTCGCCTGGCGACTTTTTGCCGCGACGGATCGCCCCCGATGGCAAGGCAATTTGGAGCGATTTTAAAAATCGTGCCACTGCGTGTGAACACGCGCCGGCGCTTTTAACCCTCGCCGGTGCCTACCTATTAGGGGAGATTCGGGGGCGATCCGTCGCGGCAAAAAGTCGCCAGGCGACGGATCGCCCCCGAATCTCCCCGTCTGGACTTAGCCTAAGGGTCCTGCTGACTGTTCTTATAGAGAGCCCCAGAGAGATAGATTGTGATTGGATTCTCCATGATATTGATGCTGAAAGTGAAGGGCCATGGAAGATTGTTCTGCCGGATATGTCTGATGAGTTAACTTCCCAGGGTGAGGCCCTTACTACCCAGAATGCAGTGAAAGCACTGGAGAGTGTGCCACTGAACAAGACATGGTTTGATTCCCAGCTAAGAGTCAAATAAAGAGATGTCCATCCTGTGAGAGCGTGGTCTCCAAGGGGATAGTCGTCATAGCTCTGGTGGTTGGTTGGATACCCGAGAGATTGTGAGTGCACTCGGACAACTGACACAGCTGGCCTGGAATAGTAATTTTAAGGCACAGATCCTGTACCTGCAGGTGAAGAGTCCTTTGAAAGTTGGAGAGATTCCACTGTTGTGTCTGTTAGAGATTGGACTGCCCCCAGACAACTATGGAAAGGAAGATCCTTGAGAGTCTTTGCAATCCTGCCGTGGTTGTTGTTAAATCCTATATGGTTGGTCACCCGGAGACTACTTCAGGTGATCTGATTAAAGTCCCCAGTGTAGAAGTGCAATGTGTATTAGATTGCCCAAGTTCTTTTACTACAGTTTATATTTGTTTCAATTGCAAACTGTGTGTATGTTTTATTTTTCCTAGTGGAACCCCCCTGAGGTGTGCTCCTCAGTGTTCCCTAGGTGGCACTGCAGTGTAAACCCCAGTTTCCAGTACTTTTCATATGCAAAAGGGACACAAGGCCCCTGAATTGCCAAGGATTAATTGCTATTTAAAGAGACAGTAACCAAATTAGGGCTTTATACTCATGAACAAATTCCTTGATGCCCTATCGGAGCAATATTACTTCTAATGTTTTTTTTTTATATATATATTTAGAGACCTTGTACAGAAGAGACTGTAAATGTAAAGCTATATAGAAGATGGGGGCTATGTTTAGCTATGTGTTTATATAACCACTTCCAACTGGTCCGTCACATTCAGTTTACATACTATTTTGGAATTCTGCTGAATACATTGAAGCCCTGTAATAAATAAAAAGTTATTTGTTACATGTTTTACAGATAGTGATAAGCACATTTTTTTTGCCCAGGTTGTATTTGCTGCAAAATTTCTAGTTTAGTAATCTGCAAATATTTTTGTGACTTTTTGTGAAAAAGTGTAGTGACATATTTTGTACTAATAAGCCACTTTAATAATTGCCCACTGAATTCACTGTATCTAGAGTGGAAAAAGTTGCAGTGAAAAAATTTTCATCAACGTCAATGTATTTCACTTTTTTTTCACTGTTAATTTTCCTGGAATGTATTTTTTTAAATAAAAAAAAAAGAAATTTTTAATAATGTTTACCATATAGGCATCCAAGAGCTGCTCCCTTAAAGCTGGCAACCTAGGCACAGGCCCCTGACCCCACTATATACCAGTGTTTCTTAACAGTCCATGCTGAGCAGGTTATGCTATGTATTTGTGTTTGATGTTTGATCATGCTCAGATTCCTTTCATATGATGCTGTGACCCAGATGGTGCTACTACAGGGTTGCTCCCAGAGTAGCTCAGAACACAGGCTTATATTATCTTACAGGTTCTATGTTTCCTTTCTTGTACACAGACTTTCTAGTTTCAAGTTGTAAGGAATACTCTTAGTACTTTCTAAAAACTGACCACAGATTTGTTTAAATTATTTGCACCAAAAACCAATGTATTTTTATGAGGACCCAGTTTCCATAGCAATATTCTGTTATCCCCACAGCTCACCTTTTACAGACTTGTACAAAACTGAGTGCTTTATTTATGTACACTGCAATGAAATGTAATAGGCGTTTGATAATTAGCCCTTTGATTTCAGTATCTAATTAATGATTCAGTTAATCACTTCCTGCTGAATAACCCATTTGCTTGGATGTTTGTTTTTTTTTACTCCAAAATGTATTTTTTTTTCAGATGGCACAGGGCACAAATATGGTCTCCTTTCATTTGGTTTCTTTAGTCTCACATAAAAATGTAGTTTTCAATAAAAAAAATAAATATTTACATTAAGGGGGTTGGTTATCAAAGTTTGAATGTGAAAAATGCAAAAAAAAAATCGATTTAATTTTACTATAAAATCTGAATTTTTAGTGGGAAAAAAACTTGAATTTCTCGAGATTTATTATACCCCAAGGATGGAAAAAGTCCAAATCTGAAAATCTGGATTCTCAGACCTGCCAAAGTTGTATATATAATGGGAGAGGTCCCTATCCCATTTGGAGCTTTCTGTGGTCCGCACTGGATTAGCCTGAAAATCCAACTATTGCTGACTTTTTTGGCAAAAATCTGAAAAATTTGGGCTTTTGGTGGAAAAAGCCAGAAAAAATTGTATGATCTGGATTTTTGCTTGATTTTATCGAGTTTGTCTCCAATCCGATTAAATTATGTTTTTTTTTAAACAATAAATAAGTTCACATTGTGGATTCTTGTTTGACCTGACTTTTCTATTTAGAAAAAATCAGAAAAAAACAAATTTTCGATAAATAACCCCCTAAATGTTGATGGTTATACAGGCTCTAATGTTTTGTATCTATTTTCTGGTCAGTCATCTTGGCCATGTCCTTCACTGGTTGGACACACTTGTTCATATTGCTGCATCATAGTACAAGTATGAGACCTGCTTTCCAGAATGCTCAGGACTTGGGCTTTTCCAGATAAAGGTATTTTATTTTTCTGTTAATTCTAAATCTTGGATTCAGTGCATTAGTAAAATAAAACCATGGTAAAAAATGTGTACCCACAAAATAGAGTTTATTAACACTGTTTAGGAAATTGAATTGGTAAGAAAGAATCTTTATGGGTAAACAGTTAAAGATCAAGTACCAGCATCAACTTTAGTGTGTAATATAGTTTATCTACTGTATCTTCTCTGGGAGGTCAAGCAAAACATTGGAAAACGGCTAAAGGTTATATTTCTCATCAATCATTATCAGTGAGTCTATTCATCAGTGTCATTGGAAAGTAACTTAATAATACCTGCTATATGAACAGCAGCAAAAAATGCATCTGTTTCTATGTATCTTTCATTCATTTTCATTGGTTTAGATGAAGGCTCCTACCAAATTCATCAATTTTGACTTGATTTCTCAAATATTGTTTAAAATCCTGAAGTTGAAAACCACAACAAAAAAAGTTTTACCATTGTTTGCAACGATTGATTCAATAACATAGCACCACATTTTCCTCATAGCCATTGTTACTATTAGAAAAATAAAAAAAACCTGCAGCCAGAAGGCAGAACAGTGGGATAGTATTTAGCGTCAATAAGTGTATGGGCACTTTATGTTGAATCACACATCAGAAATGTAAGAAATGTTAGCTGCAGACATCCAGTGATAAATTGGATTGTGCATTTAGTTTTTAGGGTGTTGAAAATAGCAATAGCTAAGAATATTATTATATACTGTATTTACACTGTGCATATTATAGTCTTTTAGGCTTATGTAGTAACATGTGGCTAGTCTGCAGTGTTAAAACTACCCAGTCAGAAAAGTTCTATAATTTTTTTTAACTACAATTCAATGGTTAAATGTAATTACTGATCACTAGGTCATTAGGTTAATGCACATTTATAGTTACATTTATACCATGTATATAGTCCCATGCCACTTACACCATATGATTAATTTTAATAGAATTTTTTTTTTCCAACTGTTGGTTGAAGAATGATTTACATCGCAAAATGAACATGTTCTGTTCATAATGTTGTGATTTTCTTTTTGGGTTGTAATGTGCATTACTAGTGATGGGCGATTTGTTTTCGCCATGCATAGATTTTCAAGGAAATGCTGGGTTTTTGCGATCAGTGGATTTATATGAAAACAAAAATGTTCACAGAGAAAAAATGCAAGGAAACTGCCCATTCACTTTAATGCATTTGTAGTGTGAAAGTGCGATTGGAGTAAAAAACAAAGTTGCTCATATTTGGCTATAAAAAAGTTGCAGCAACAAAAATGTTGCAGTCAAAAATGTTGCTCATAGACTCGAATGCATTTTGCTACAAAAAAACCATTGTAGCAAAAAAGACACCCATAGACTTTAATGTGTTTTGCAAATGTTTCAGCAGTTTCTTTTACTCATTACAGTATCCTCACCCAGTGTGTTATCCCTGACTATTCTGCATTTTTCGTGTCTAATGATGAGTAAATGTACTCTGCTACAGCCCTGATGGTAATATTAATTACTTAATGGCGAAAGTTCTAATGTTTCTTTATCATTGGCTCAAGAGCTAAAAAGGAAAAGCTCTGATAGATCTATAAGTCCCCATTAACATTCTAAAGCTCACTGGTAATTACACACATTTCTATAATAATTACAATGCAATATTTCTTGGTCAATTTTCAAAAGCATATTTATGCATATATTTATCTCCATTTTCACACCATACTTTGTGACTATTACAAAAGCCACACACACACACACTTCTCTAGCTCCCATGTAACTGCAGTGCAATACTACAATATTTCCATCATGTGTGAGCTGGACAACAACATTAGAATGTAACCACCTACTTGCAAACAAAAACGTTTTCTTTATTTTGGCCAAGGGAGAATATCTTTGTTCTCCAGGGCCAATGCAATGTCCTCACTGTTGTGATAGTCTCTGCTTATTTTGTTTGAGATTTTGATTGCTGTCACCTCTACATTTGAATGCTTTGTTCTATATTTTATAATGATGCTCTGGATATCTGTTCACATATATTATCTGGCAAGCTGATTGCTGCTTTATGGTGTATTAAATTTTTCATTTATTTAGACCACATCATACAATCATGATGATTTTTTAATGGCTTGCATCTACTGCTGACTTTATAAATAATTATCATTATTTTCTGTTCTTTCAACATTGTATTTACAAACCAAACATCAATTCAAGCTATTAACTTAGGTTACTCTTTATAGTCTCTCCACTACTTTGTCCACTGACATAATAGTGGGGGGAGCAAAAGGCATGCCTGCAGGGGTGGCCTAATTGTAGTTGGGGTCTACTGAGATTTTGCAATGCCCTGCAACCCCCAGTCTACACAGGATCATGGGATGAAGACTATATTGTGAGGTTCATTGGAGGGAACTCACAAACCTCTTTTGTTGGGGCTCACAACACAAATTGTACAAATTCCAGTGTACAGTATAAGCTGCTCAGTGTTTTACTTGCCATTAACAGTCTTTTTCAATTAGGAATTCATAAAACCAGGGAACTATTGAAGGATCAGTGATTATGCTGTACTTAACATGATAAATGGTACATTGCACATTACAAACAATTTATATATTTTCGTTGTAATAGCATAGGCAATAATCACCTTATCCAGTATCTGAGTGAAATCTGTACTACCTAAAATCATCACGCTTTCTATTTTACAACAGACAGATTTGATTTAGTACAAAACGTAAAGGTCACAATTTGCAAGAACAGGAAATACTTCTTAATCATGCAGCATTGTAAAATATACTTGTAGCATTTCTTCTCTGCCGTGGAGCCTGTGTTGAGATAAATAGACAGTCTTTTTCCTGCTTTGCTACTTCCTCTCTCATCCATCACCACCTTTCTGCCTCACAAATTCTGCTTCTTCCAAGGACGCAATTCTCACATTCGGTGTAATTCTGAAAATCATAAAACGTGAGAAGCGTTTCTTAATATAGAAAAATATGAGATGTCAAGTGAAGTGACAAGCAGAAGGGCAAAAATTTAATCAATACCCTATGGACTGTTTTCAAAGGTTACACGCAGACTACAAGAGCATCTTAATTAACTTGGTTCCATACATTCCATCTGGAGAGTTCTCGCACTTAAACTCTACAGTAATAGTAACTGAGGTTCTGGACAGTATTTCCCACTAGCTAAGGCAATGCTGTTCTCTTGTTTACACAGTACATTGTCCATACTGTATATTCCTCATAAAAGCAATCAGCCCAGAACAGCCATTTCACCACACACAAGTGCATACAATTTCATGTCCCCTTGTGTTCTAGTACTTCTTACCGGTGGATTATCCTAAATGGATCTCCATACTAGTGATGGGCAAATCTGGGGCGAAAATCGCGAAACACCGCCAGCGTCTCGTTTTGGACGTGTGCATCCGTTTTTGGACCCTGGCTAATTTTCGCAACAGTTTCAGAAATTTATTTGCCAGCTTGCTGCGAATTAAACTTTGGCGAATAAATTCCCCCTTCATTACTCCATACCTTACATCTGCTAAATATAATTTAATCATGAAATAAACCCAACAGGAATGTTTTGCCACCACTGTAGAGTTATGCAGCTTAGTTACCTCAAAGTACAAAATACTGTTTTATTACCACAGAGAAAAACTAAATAATAAAAAAAAATGAATTATTTGGCTAAAGTGCAGGCCAGATGCAAGTGCAAACAACAGATGCAATTCCCTATGTTTTCTGCAGTTTTTGCCTCAACAACATGAAGCATACTGTATGTTCCCTCCTGCAAGTTCTAGCTGCAACAAGGGGGTCAATAACAATAATAAAAATAAAGCTAGGTAAAAAGATAGTCTGTGCAAGATAAAACATGTTTCTAATATAGTTTGTTAGCCAAAAATGTAATCTACAAAGGCTGAAGTCAACAGATGTTTAACATAATAGCCAGAACCAAACCTGCTCCCTCATCTCTCTTACTTGATAGTTAGACAGTGACTTGAGGGGGCCCACATGGGACATAATAACTGAGCATGCAGGTCATATTCAAAAGCAAACTAACTGAACAGTTATGTTACATATGCCCCCCCCCCCTTCTAACCACTGATTAGATACTGACTGGTTAAAGAGATGGAAAGCAGTTGGGTTCTGGACTGGTTATTACATTAGACATCTGTTCACTTCAGCCTTTATACATTACGTTTTTGGCTAACCAACTATATTGAAAACATTTTATTATTATACACAGCCCATCTATTTACCTTAAAGGACCAGTAACATCAAAAAATGAAATTGTTTTAAAGTAATAAAAATATAATGCATTGTTGCCCTGCAATGGTAAAACTGTTGTGTTTGCTTCAGAAGCACTACTATTGTTTTTATAAATAAGCTGTTGTGTAGTCATGGGGGCAGCCATTCAAAGGAGAAAAGGCTCAAGTTACACAGCAGATGGCAGATAAGCTCTGTAGAACATAATGTTATCTGTTATCCATTACTTATCCTGTGCCATGTAGCCATTTTTCAATTTCCGCCATTGCTACTTAGCAGCTTGTTTATATGAACTATAGTAGTGTTTATGAAGCAAACAGATCAGTTGTAACAGCGCAGGGCAAAACTACATAATATTTTCTTTACTTTAAAGCACTTTCATTTTTTTGGTGTTACTGTTCCTTTAAAGGAGAACAAAATTCTGAAAATGAATAAGGCTCAAACTGACATGTTTTATATACTGAACTTATTGCACCAGCTTAAAGTTTCAACGTGTCAATAGCAGCAATGATATACATATACTGTATCAAAGAGTCATATAGATTTCCAATAATTATTTTCCAGTTAGACTTAATGCAAAGAAAATGAAATAATGTCTTTGCCTGCTTCCCTTATATAATGCGGCTTAGAAAAATATATGAGATAAATGACGGCACATTTCCAAGTCTGTCCAGAATAAATAAATATCAAATATAAGCATCGGTATGTTTTTTTCAAGGCATTTCCATAAAAGAATAATCCAATTTTTCTATAAAATTGAGAGATGTAGAGAGAACAAATGATAGTACGCATTGATTCCTGTAACTGTAAAGAAGTCCCAGAATTTCCCCAAAAAATACATTACTAGTGTTCATTTGTCTTTATTGTGACTTTTGTTTATACACTATGGGGAAGATTTATAATTGGTTGAATTTTGAATTAAAAAAACTGACCGTTTTCGATCGAATTAAAATTGTTCAAATTGAACAATTTTCATCGAACGAATTAAAAAAAAAAAATGTAATTTTACCAGGACTTACAAAAATTTACAGGAAAGCTTCCAGGAGGTCCCCCATAGGCTACAATGGCAATTTGGCAGCTATAAGGTGGCGAATAGTCGAATTCAAACTTTTTTAAAGGACCAGTACTTAGAAGTAGTGATGGGCGAATTCGCGGCGAATTCCCGCGATTCGCCGCTGGCGAATACATTCGCGAAACGGCAGGAAAAATTTGCGGGCAAAAATTCGCCGCCAAAAACGAGTCGCGCGTCGTTTTTGACACGACGCGACGAAAACAACGTGACGCGCGACGAAAACGACGCGACGCGTCAAAGTTGACGCGACGCGCGACAAAGTTGACGTGACGCGTGACAAAATCGTCCCGCGACTCGTTTCGCGAATTTTTCGACGATTCGCGAATTTCTCTACAAATTCGCGAATCTCTAGGCGAAGCGAATCGCGGGAGATTCGTCCATCACTAGAAATAGGTAGATTTTCGATCGACAAAGCATTTAAAAAAAATTTTGATGGTAGAATTTCGAAGTTTTTTCACTTCGACATTCGACCATTAGTAAATCTGCCCCTTAAACTGGCCATAGACGTAACAATTACGATCTTTCTCGGAAAAGATCTTTCCAAGAAAGATCGTTCGTTTCAACACACACGTGTAGAGCTGAATCGTCAAATATACAGGTAGAAACAATAGAAATCTACTTGTATCTGAGCACTAACAATGGCCGATGTTCAGGGAGCTTTCAAAGGCATACGATCAAAATTTTCCGTCCAGTCCGATCAACCAGACGACCGATATCTTAATCTTCTGACGATGTCGGTCGGCTCATTTCCCACAATACACGCACCGAATATCGTACGAAAATTCGTTTCGTACGATATTATCTGTGTCTATGGCCACCTTTAGAGCCAGACATGGATGAACCAGGGATACTGCCCAACAGTTAGAGAACTTGTGATAAACTGCAGTTACTACAGAACTGGCAAAGTGCTTTCAAATATTTTTGGCAGAATTGGAGAAGAAAAGTTCCTACATTATTAAAAAGTTTAACAATTTAATCCCATATTTGTTTTTAAAGAAGTGGCTGTATGTATTTGTATATGTAGATGTATTTTATGAGTTACTAGACTGAAGTAAGCACTTTTATTAAACTGACTCTGTGACAGTAATCCAGTTCATTCAACACATTTATGTACAGTGTATTGTAAGTTTGAGGGATGCACAGCAGACACTTTATTCTCTTTATGGCAATTTATTTACACACAGGGGTGACAATTTCAGCATACAAAACACAAAAAATACATCCTGCCCACTGGACACTACCTTCACACATTTGTATATTCTCTCACTAAACGGGTCTACCAGCAAAAACAGAAAAGTTGTTGTAACGCTAATCTGGGCTATCCAGACCACAGATAGTTAAAATGTCCAGCTATTGGTATGAGCATGGGTTACATTGGACTCTCTCTGCAGGATCCCGGGCCTTAGCCAAGTGGAAGCATTCCCTCTATGGTGTAGTGCAACTACAACACCCAGACACTGTGCATGCAACTTACAAAAATGATGGGCGCCAGAAGGTTCTTGGTGCGAACAAGGAAAAATGGTTTATTATGTCAGAGACAAATATCCTCAGGTTTACTCACGCAGGAGTTGAGCATATAGCAGGAGCACAGAAGTCACACAGACACTTCTTCTAGTATCCTCAGAATACTGAGGAAGAGTGGTAATTGTTCACAGTTGAAGTTCTGCAGGACTAACTGGTTATATTGCTTAAAAGAATATCAAAACCATAGATAGTAAAACAGAAAATAAGTCAGAACAGCACATCTACTAACAGAGAGAGTACATAGCAATGAAAGAACGTGTGGAAATTTATTCCATCTAGTGGTACACCAAAGTAATTAAGGGGTAGAAGGTTAAGTATAAGCTAGCAACTTGACACTGCAGCAGTCATACATAGCAACCAGTCAGCACTTACTAATTACTTTCTAGTACAATCAGAATAAATATCTCATTGCTTTCTGTGCAGCTAGCAACACCCAAACAGCTGATGTGTGTGCATTTCTGGAGATGCTCACTTATACTGTATATATAGAATATACTATATTTTAATTATATAGAGCACACTATTTTTGGTTATTTTATGTACTGCACATACTGTATGTGAACAGTGTATACGTATGTGTATATGTACTTTATAAAGGTATCTTCACTGAGACCTTTATATATTTCTTCTGAGGTTTTCTTACAGTACTTGCAGATGGGTGTCCAAAATGGCCATGTTAGAAGACAAACAGTTCATGCCTTTGCACATACTGCATGGGTCTGGTGGAAAATAATCTACCCCAGATTCTTAACTAGAGATAAGTGGCTTTGCAACTAAGTGCATGTCGCAAAGCTATGTTTTAAAAGCCGCCACTTGTTAAGGGAATATGTAAAACAAATTTCAGGATTCTTGTTTTAATCAAATGAAATCTCTTGAAGATCCCTACAGAATATCTTATTTGAGGCCAATCTTCAGTTTTTCATTTCCATGAAAATGAATAACTTTGAGCAGACTGGGTTTGATATCTGTGATGACAGCAGCATCAAACCTCATGACTGCAAAAACATTGTTATATAGCACTGCATGTCCATAAGTATTGCTGTATAAAAATAACTGAATGCATACCTATGCACACAAATGTAAAACACAATCAATCAATCAATCAATCAAATCAATCAATACATTTTAAGCTTGGTTTTAAATGTTTTTGATGTACCCTGAGGTGGATAGACACCATTAACTCACACAGTATAAATCTTGCTCTTAAGTTAAATTTCTACTTTTAGATTTTATTGCTGTACATTTCTTATTGTGGTTAGATGAAACCTATCCTGTCAAATTATTCAGAAAAGAATCCATGCCTTTTACCATAAAGTATGGACCTACTGTACACGCGTTAAGACCAAGACACCATTGAAATGAGAGTTACACAGTAGTGAAACATTGCACATTAAGTAGAACACCCTACTTTAAAGTGTTATGGGGGGGGGCTCTTTCTTTGTAAACATTTGGTGAGGATTAACTTACCTAAATTACAAATACAGGTATGGGATCTGTTATCAAGAAACCCATTATCCAGAATGTGCCATCTCTCATTGACTCCATTTAATCCAAATAATACATATTTAAAAAATGATTTCCTTTTCACCTTATACTTTATTCAAAGTAAGATATGATTAATCTTTATTGGAAAAAAAACAGCCTATTGGGTTAATTTAATGTTAACATAATTTACGATTTATGATACAAGTATTGGACCTGCTATCCAGAATGCTCAATAAGGGATCTTTCCGTAATTTGGATCTTCCTACCTTAGAATACAACCCCCCCCCAGGTGCCAGCGTCCTACTGCGCAAATGCTGCCGAGCGCCGACGGATCCAGGAAGAAACAGTTGGAAGAGAAGATGGCCCCTGTGAACTTCCCTGGTGGGGACTTAAACAGATTCCCCTTTAAGTCAACTAGATAATAATTAACATTAAATAAACCCAATAGGCTGGTTCCATTAAGGATTAATGATATCTTCTGTGGGATCAAGTGCAAGCTACTTTTTTATTATTACAGAGACAAAGGAAATCATTTTTAAAAATTAGAATTATTTGATAATAATGGAGCATATGGGAGACGGCTTTTTCCTAAATCAGAACTTTCTGTATAATGGATCCCATACTTGTATTACATACCGGTCTGATGGAAAAGTAAACACTTTGTAATCACTGAAAATCCATTGCTGCCAGTTGATTATCTTTCCTGTAGCAATATCATATGTGCTAACTTTTTTTTATTTTAATGTGTTTTAGGGCTATAAACTGTCACTTTTCAAAAAGAATCCAACTAATCTCTCATGGATACTGCTACAACAGTGGTAAGCAAGCAATTATGTACAGACTGAATCACATGTTTTTATTTCCCAACTGCTATGGTAGTCAGTTGTCTACAGAGCAACATACAGTAGTAAATTAAAAATAAACCTATAGGCAAACTACCTATTACAAGAGGTAGCTGATTATAGATTGGAGATAAAAATCTCTGGAATATGAATATCTGAAAGTACAGTAGGCAGGGGTCACAGGGGACAGAATGATTGCACAAAATATATCATGGACTTTAGATGACTTAGATGAAATATTCATGGAAACTGTTGTAATACGGTAATAGGCAGCTATAACAATGCAAGTCTGCAGATGTCAGGGCCAGAGAGATGACCCTGAATGGAAATGGAAAATAGGGGAATAAGATGCATTTGTATACGCAGTGAATTCCCGCGATCCGCCGCTGGCGAATAAATTCGCGAAACGCCGGCGAAAATTTGCCTGGCGAAAATTCGCTTAAAAAACGAGTCGCGCTTTGTTTTTGACGCGACGCAACGAGTTGAAAACGACGCGACACGACGAAAATTTGTATCTGTGTGAGATTTTCACTTTGAGAAAGGCTAGAGACCCAGCCAAACACTAGTTTGTTTCATAATAAAACACTTTTTTGACTTTAAGTCCTGTGAGTTCGGACCTCATCAATACCTGAATAATACTGTTTTGGTCTTTGCACCCAGGCAACTTTGACTCTGTTACGTGCTGTGCTGGCACCCTGAATGCTATATTATTTATAAATATTTATGAAGGGACCACATGATAAACTCTCAGGATCTATAGAATTGTTTAATGGAAATTAGATGAAGCTATGTTTTTTTTCCTCTTAATAAGCAAATATAACTTAATTTTAATTCTAGCATACGTATAACTACTATGAAGATGAAGATATTCCCTCTGTGGTCCATGAGGATCCTGGCCAAAACATAGCATCCAATCATATTTTTTTTGCCGTACTGTACAGTGTGGTGTTTATCGTGGGCTCACTTGGAAATGGACTTGTCATCTTCATGATCACAGTCAAGCTTAAGAAATCAGTCAATGTTATATGGCTTTTAAATCTAGCCATTGCTGACTTTTTCTTCACCTTTTTCCTACCTTTCACTATAACCTACACAGCAATGGATTACCACTGGATATTTGGAAGAACTATGTGTAAGCTGAACACATTTGTTCTCGTTCACAACATGTTCACCAGCATATTCCTTTTGACAGTAATCAGCTTGGATCGTTGTATATCTGTTGTATTTCCAGTTTGGGCCCAAAATCACCGTACTACTAAAATGGCTAAGGCACTTTCAGCAGCTGCCTGGATCACAGCCTTTCTTTTAAGCATCAGTACTTTTATTGTCCGTGATACAACACATAGAGGGGAAAAAATATTATGTTTCACCAACTTTTCATTAGCAGGAGAAGATAATAAGGCAAAAATACAGACAGCTTACTCTTTGACACGGTTTGCATTTGGATATTTGATTCCACTTATAATCATTCTATCCAGCTACGCTATCATTATATACAGACTGAAGAAAAACAGGATGGCTAAATCCAGCAAACCATTTAAGATTATATTTTCTATCATCACAGTGTTCTTTCTCTGCTGGACACCTTACCACGTGCTGCACATGATAGAAATTGAATCCATTAGATTTTCTGTATTCAGGCTTGGTTTTCCTATCGCAAATGTCCTAGCGATGGCCAACAGTTGCATTAATCCAATACTGTATGTCATTTTGGGACAGGACTTTAAGAAGTTTAGAATGAGTATTCTATCCAGGCTTGATAATGCATTTAGTGAGGATACTACAAACTCCCGTTTAAGCCACAGAACCTTCTCAAGAATGTCTACCATGAATGAGAAAGAATCAATAATGCTATAATTTCCATACAATATGCCACAAATACATATTTTGTTGTCAAATAACTGAGCAGTGAATATGCAGAAACATTAAAAACTATATATACATGAATACTGAACTGGATACATATAGTATGCAAGAGAATACAGTATCTGTAATCTGTATACAGATGGAGAGAATGTTATGTAGACATTTGGTTTAGATAGCTCATCATGTCCCTACTGATATTTACTGCATGTCACTGGGGGCTACTAGATATAAAATAATCATCTTAATATCAAATATACATTTATACTGCATGTATAGAAATTATATAGACAGCCATTACAGTATTGCACATATTTAATATGATGTAGTTTTTCGCTATTTTTGTTATGCACAATGGTTTCCATTTTCCCAGTCCTTCCTGAGTGTATTATATTTGATTTATAAGGACCTGAATTTAATGCATTCTTACCAAAGGCACATGCCTAATTTCTCTTGTTTAATTATTTCTGTTGTAATGTATTTTATTAGTGCAGCTGTCAACACATACATCCAGTTTTCATAAACTTACATACTGCATTGTTGGTTATGACCTGCTATTATAAGTCACTATTTTAATTAATCCTGCTATGGGCTTTAAATCATTCAGTGATATGAACTGCAGGTTTCAGAGGGGATATCAGACCACTGTGACAGAATGATGTGTTGTAAATACAGCAAGAGTCTCAGCCATAAAGCAAGACATAATTGTTGCTTTGAGACCATTTAATCACATTTCCCTTATTCGGCACAAAAGTTAGCATCATTTTTAAAGATGAATATTTTTTCACACAACTTCTCTTTATTATTTTCCACTGTTTTCAGGCAGACATACATTCATTTGTCTTTGTTTATGCTCTGTTGCATGAGACGTAACTATGCCTGACACTTCCCATCACAAATGCAATAGCTCTAGAATTCCAGGGAAAAATACTAAAGGGGTCATTTATCAATGTTCAACATTTTTGGTCTGTGATTTGAAATTTTTTGTTCAAAAACACCAGAAATTTTAATTATGCTTGCAAAAACTCGAATACGTGATTTTTATTTAGCAAAAATGTTGAAATATTTGACAAACTGTAAAAGCTGCTGAGTTATGGCTAATTGAAGCCTTTTACGACCCAATGAAAATAATAAAAAAAATATAAATCTGACATATTCAAGCATTTTTCGCAACTTTATTCCATCAAATTCTTTTGTACTGTATCTGGATTATTTTAATGAGTGAGAAAACATTCTAATTTTTTTTAAAGTGTATATTTAAAGTAAATAACACCTCTAATTATGGGTAAAAAAACATAGAGGATTACATCCAAAATTACGTCTAATAACAATGTCTAATATTGTGTAACAAAAATATATTTACTTTATTTCTGAAAAGGTTTGAGAATTGGTTTATGGCAAAATGCATCAATAAATAGCAGTCCTCTCTTGGATTGTTGTATGAATTCTAAATATACATTCAGTAGTGAACAAGTTTATCACAATAATATATATATATATATGGAGTAGACATTTATTCACCTTAATAGATTGTGGTGAGGAAATGCTTTATGTGATCACATAACTGGTGCTGGTTCTGTATTTGTACCTACATCTCTCTATAAAGGATCACTATTCTATGTTATCGGTTTTTTCCACTGAATAGAAAACAGAGCTTAATTTATGTTTTCTATTGAAGTTTTGCATGACTTATTCCTTATTGTACCCTGCAGGGGAGCATATATCAAACAGAGTCTTCATACTTGTGATTTAGAAGAAGGTGAAAAATGAATAAAATGACTTGTGTATAAGCCATGCCATCTGGTGGTTCTTACATACCGACTCTGCAGGAATCTTTAGTCTTAAGGTCCCATTTTCTTCAAGACTATAGGTACCAATTATCTTCAGCAGACTATGTACATGGTGGCAACATACCCTTGGTATTATCTATAAATATAAAACCTATTAAAATTTATTTTACAAAATGAAGCAAAAGAGTGATATATATGTCTATCATAATTCTAGATAACCTGAAATATTTTGGATGCACAAGATAAAAAAAGATGCTTGCAAACTTCACACAGGAAATTGCTTTAGGAAATTGTATTTAACATCGAAACCTGTTGAAATGGTACTGTCTTGAAAAGTGTTATTGTGGATTTAATATATATATATATATATATTGTGCTGTATTTGCAGGAAGAGGATGCACTTTATTTTACAAAAGATTATTATCACATCATGCTTTTATGGGGAGAGGTATATATTCTTATAATCTTCTTACTAACTCTTTATCCAATTTGCCAGTTCTTCATTTGCCAAAAAACTGTATTCACAATGCTGGTGTTTCATAGAATCCTGTGTCCAGAATGGTCTAATGAATCAAATTTTCACCCCTTTGAGTAAAATTTGAGGAGCTTCAGGTGGGATTTTTTGCCTTCCTCTTGATCAACTAGCAGTGTTTTTTCACTTAATTGATGTGTAAGTTAATATGTTAGTATGTATTATTGAAATCTACACTACATCCCTTGTAAACCTGAACCTGAAATCTTTATCTGAATGGCCTTCCTCTGACAAGAATGATCTTTTGTCAACTGTTAGTGATGAACAAATCTGTCCCAAAAAATGTACGAAAGCATTGAAGTCAATGGGTGTGCAACAGTTTTTACACGCTTGACAATTTTTAACACTCTCTACTTTTTAACTTCTTCCAACTTCTTATAATGTTATTGTAGCCTGACCTTGAGGACTTGACTTGTGTCCTACACACGTGAACATCTCTATCTCACACTGATAGGCCATCTTTTCCAGATATTTGCCTTGTCTCAAGGATTATCACTGTTATTTATCAAAGGTTGATTTCTGTTTTCCCCCATAAAAATTTTAGTTTTTTGAGGTTAGTTTCAGTAGAAGCTGAAATTTTTCACAATAAAAAAACTTTCATTTTTCTAGATTTATTATGCAAGAAATTCAAATCCAAAACTACTCCAGCTAAAAACCTGCCGAGGTCATGTAGAAGTCGATGGCAGAGGTCCCATTTGAAGATGTTTTTAGGCTTCGTGAATTTTGTTTTGTTTCAGTGGTTTGCACTCAAAAACTTCATCAATCTGAGTTTAATTGATTTTTTTCACAAATAAGCAAACATTTGAATTGTGAGTTTATTTGAGGTAGAAAAAAACCTCACAAACTAAACCTTTGATAAATAACCCAATATACAGTATGTATGGTGGTCTTATTCTCCATTATTCAAGATTGTAAGTTCATTTGAGAATGTTTCCAAATGTGTTCTGTGGATACATCTTTGAATCAAGGTGAAATCCCAGTATAATGCATCTTTTGTCAAGCTGTAAAATAAGCATTATATGACTTTCCCAAATCATCATTAATATATAGGGAATCAAGATTGCCACTGTCTTTCTGTACCTCATCAACATAGACCCAACAATGTGAATTCAAGTTATTCATGTACATCTCAAACAAGCTGTAGCAGCTTTTTCATACGCATTAAAATTCTGTCTCCACCTGTACAAAATATTATGGATGGCACCAAACCCTGCTTTTCCCGGTTCAGCTGAATCCAGAGATATAGATTCTCCCAAATACAGAACCAAATCTGATCCCTTCTTCTGCACTGGAAAAGCTGGGGAATGGCTGGATTTCACCCCAGCACATATATATATATATATATATATATATATATATACCAGAATTTAATCTATGTGTTTGGTGCTAAATTCTAGTTTGTTGACCAGAATAGAAATTGGTTTAATATACATGCTGGATGGTTGTAAAGAGATGTGGGCAATCTCAATCGTTCTTTTATATATTAGTGGGGTATGCTGGAGGCATTTCATGAAGAGATTAAATTGCCTTGTATACCTGGTATCTTCCTTATTTTTGTGATAGAAGGTCAGATCTGCTCTGCTGTTTACTATCTATAAACCCTGTTATTATGTCCTGCAATAGAGCAGATGCTAGTTACAGAGCTATGTGCACGGCACAATAAGGGGCCTATTTATCATGCTGTGTAAATTATTTCCACTGGAAAAACAGCATAAAAAAAGTATTGTAAACTAAATGGCACATTTCTAAAGCTATGTTTTTTTTCTTTTATGCTACTGGTTATTTTATTCAGTTATTTATGGCATAAACCACTAAATGTAATGGGTAAAAATGTAACTAAGTAAAATTCAAGTGAAAAAGAAAAACTGTAAAAAAAAACTTTTTGAACTTTTTTTTACTGGAAGATAGCTGTTTTTCTTGCACAGCATTTTCAAGCAGTTGTTGATTTTACACAGGAAATTTAAGTGGAAAACTTTTCCACCCAAAAGGTATGCATAGCTTGATAAATATACTGTTTTTTACACACTGATGGTTGCTGAGCAGAAGGTTAAATGTGCTATATTTGATCACTTTTTTTACACAGAATGATAAATAAGCCCCCTATCTGTTGCAATTACCACTTCTACTGATACATGTAGGGGATCCGTTATCTGCAAACCCAATAGACAGAAAGCTCAAAACTTCAGGAAGGCCATGTCCCATAGATTTAATTTTAAAGGGGTTATTTCACGTTTAGTATGATATAGAGTGACATACTGAGACAATTTGCAACTGTTTGGAAAAAAAACCATCACATTTTTTGAGCTTTATTATGCCCCGAAGCTGCTAAAAGCCCGAATCTGAAATTACTCCAGCTAAAACCTGTCAAGGTCATGTAGAAGTCAGTGG
>CM044431.1:180135256-180165635 GCA_024363595.1 Xenopus borealis | reverse complement strand
TAAGGTAAATTCCACTGACCCCAATGAACTGACTGGCTTTTTAGCACAATAATTAATGGAAATATTTATTTGAACTGCTTATTAAAGAGTAGTATCAACTGCAGCTACTTATGTGTCAAAGTCTGTTTTCTCTGTAGTTACACCCCTGATGTTCAGTAACATGATTTGTGAGTTTGTTCCATAGTAGCTCTGGATAAAAGAAAGCTTATCCATCACGTTCAACCTTTTGTCCTAGAAAACCTAAATGCCAGTTGACCTTTTGTGTAGAACCAAACATCTTTGTACTACTGTATGTATTTGTGTTAAAGGGGGCAGAAAATACCATACCCAAGATTTCTGATGGCAGCCCTTGGTACAGAATTTTTAGCTGATTATCTTTATAAATATTCTTATTTCCATGGGATGGTGCTTATATTTAAATGTAATTTTCATGATAGCTCCCTCCTAAATGGTTATTGTGTTTATACATAAATCAGGTAAGGATGGTGGGCTATACCCTTATTAAATCTTGGAGATTAAGGGGCAGATTTACTAAGGGGCGAATTTTCGAGGGATATTTGTGCTCAAATTCGACCCGTTCTACGATTTTCGAATGTAAATACGATAAAATCATAGAAAAATTTGAAGGTTTTTGGCCGCTATTCGATAATTCGATAAAAGCGTACGATTGAACGATTTTACGAAAAAATCGTAAAAGCCGTTCGATTGTTTAAAAAAATTGTTCGAATTGAATGATCGAAGCGTTCAATCGTACGATTGCTATTCAATCATGAAACTTAGAAAAGAAGCCTGTGGGGGGTTCCAATAGGCTTCTATTGCAATTCGGTAGGTTCAATCTGGCGAAGTAGGCAGTCGAATAAAATTTTAAAGGGGAAGTACTTCGATCATCGAATGGTTGAATGATCGAATATTCGATATGATCAAATTTTGCATATTCGATGATCAAAGTGGCCAAATTTGCATATTCGAACATTCGATAAAATCGTATGATCGGAATTCGATCGAATTTCGAATCATTCACACGAATTTAGTAAATCTGCCCCTAAGTGATGGCCCCAACTGACTTGTTTCTAATTCGACTATACAGTATATTGATGTCCTTTGCAGGTTTAAGCTGGGTTTAGCAACACCATTTAACCATTTATATGTGAGATGTGGTGAGACATAGCTGCCCCTTTCCTGGCTTTTTCAGTCCTTGAAGATCCAGCCATTCATTTCTCCATAGTAAATGTCAAATGGCTCAGGTCTTGTTGCTCAAAATGAATTCTGTTAACTAAGTCCTATTTTGGTAAAACCCCAGACCTGTCTTGCCTCTTCCAAGGGCATCCCTACTCATCTTCACAATTTCTTTCAAAGGGGATGTACGGTCACAAATATTAATCCCCCATTTGCCCCAAATGTAAGCATATTCAGATAGGAATGCATTGTTTTTTAATGTGCCTGTATTGAGTTGTCATCCAGTTACCTGGCAGCACATTCAATTACCCCCACATCTCTGCTCACTTCATCAGCAATCTTCGTTCACACACGCCCCCTATTCATTTGGTAGCAGACATTGAAGAGAGAGGAGCTCTGATATGGTAAATAAATGATAAAATTTAAGCCCATTGCTCATTTAATCTTCAGTTAAAAACACGATCGATATACACATCTATGTGAGGTGCAAATATTCATTTTTTAATTAATTGCTATCAATATCAACAATATAAAAGTTTTTTCCGTCACAGATACCTAGTACATAGCTCTTGGTCGAGACAATGTATCTCTTCCATGCAGATAAAGTAGTAGGAAGATGTGCACCCTGTCCTTATACTTTAGGCTCACCCTGACATAGAGAAAAAAATCTATATAATTGAAATGATTTTCTCATCGAGCTTCTTAAAATTCTTCTTGGCAGCTAAATTGATGTTTTCCTATCAATATCCCAGAAATATGGTCTATGCTCCTGGCTCCTTTCCAACCTGTCCAACTCAGTAAAACTTTCAGCAACTTTTTTTAAAGGAGAACTAAAACTCAACATATAATTGATGCTCTATACTTTATATTTTGAGCCTCTGTATGAGCTCTTGCTTTGGGCTGCTGTCAGTTACCTGATCTTACATGTTTACTGTATCCAATATCCTTAACAAACATTAAAAGAAGCAAGCTGGTAGCCATGCATCATTTTTAAATAAAAATATGCAGTTTGTCTATTCTGTTTCACATGGAAGGAATCACTGGACAGTGTAAATTCTCAAAGAACCTATATGTCTATGTATATCCTTTGTAAAGCTGATCATATATTGACCAACTTATACGGTGATTGCCCCATGAGGCCTAAGGTTTACTACTGCGCCACACCAAGAAGGGCTTTGGTGAATGAGATTTTGAGTTTTGAGTACAGATTGAGAGTAATCCAGATGTGCTATCTGAATGGTATGTTCTACAATTGCAATAGGAGAGAGCAAGTGCCAATTTATTGCAGTTAAAAGATAACTAAACCCCCTTTTTAATAAAAACCCCTACCCTCCATAGCTCCCTGCTCCCCCCGCACAGAAGTTACCACAAGTAAATACCCCTAAACCAGTAATTACCCCTTGTTGCAGATTCAGCGCAGTAGAGCACGCCTACCCTACATAGACTGCCCCCCCAGCCTAGCTGCCCCTTCACCGGGCAAATGCCCGTAACTCTTTACTTACTAATCTGTGCTTTACTTACTTATCTGTCCAGTGGAGTTCATAGGCATAATCTTCAGCCACTTCGAATGAGACTGGTGTATTGATGCATGCACAGTTGGAGCAATGTTCTGCTTCACTACAACTGCGCATGCGCTGAAACTCATGAAAATGGACAAAGTGCCGGTGTCATTCCAAAGATTACAGAACAAGCTGAAGATGGCTCTTGTGAACTCCACTGGACAGAATCTGCATGGAGGGGTAGCTAAAGAGTTAGAGGCATTTGCACGGGGGGCAGCTAGGCTAGGGGGGTCTATGTAGATTAGGGGGGTATCTCCTTTAAGCTTATTTCAAGGACCTGAGTAGAGACTCCCCCCATAAGGCTTATTAGGTATTAGGTGACAACTGGGATTTAACAATTTGATGAAACTGCCCTTGAAGTGCTAGATAAGCCCAGAAGGTTAGGGCATCAATGTCAAAAATGGCCAAATCTGAGGTGATTGGAAAATTTAACAAATGTTTAATCATTATGAAGAAATTACACTTTTTTAAAATCCTTTTTATATCATGCACATAAATACAGTAACAACACAATATGAACAGGTAATCTGGAAAAATATTTAAGTGAGTTTAGTATTCACACCTCAGTCCTGCCATTAAAATTAAGCTTACAACCTTTTCTCAAGGGACTTTATCTTTGTTAAGACAGTTTATAAAGTCTTAAGCCTGAATAATGCTTTTACTGTTTTATACATAGTAGTGATTAGTTATTCACAGAATAGCCTGAAAATCCGTAATTAGCCACAATTGCCATTAATCTATAATTAGGCACAAATAGCAGTCTGCTCCTGCTGAGATTTGTAGCTCTAGGCTTAACAAGTTCCGTAATGAAAATAGCTAGAAATCAGGCTGCTGAGTAATGAATGAAAAGTTCATTTTAAATATTCATATTAGCTTAAAGGAGAATGAAAGGTTAAAACTAAGTAAGCCTTATCAGAAATGTCCTTCTAAAAATACCAGTAAACCCTCAAAGTAGTGCTGCTCTGAGTCCTCTGTCAAAAGAAACACTGCATTTCTCTCCTTCTATTGTGTATACATGGGCTTCTGTATCAGACTTCCTGCCTTCAGCTTAAACCTCCTTTCCCCGGGCATGAGCATGCTCAGTTTGCTCCTCTCCCCCCTCCCTTCTCTGCTGTAATCTGAGCCTAAAGCTCAGTAAGAGACTCAGGCTGGAAGTGATGTCACACCAAGTTAATACTGCAGCTGCTATCCTAAACAAACAAAGAGCTTCTAGAGCTTTTTACTCAGGTATAGTAAAGCCGTCTACAGAATAAATATAGCATTCTAGCTTGCACTATTGCAGCTAATCTATTGGCAATAAAATTCCTCCATAGCTTTCCTTCCCCTTTAACCATGAAAAGATCTCATAACTGAGATTGTTCAGCCTTCGCGTCAATAAGGGCAGCAATAAGGCACTTGGGCTTGTGATATATAAGACTTGCTGGTCTGAGAAAAACGTACCATCATCTTATATAGAAAGGGAAAAATAAACTAGAGATATGACTATGGCTGTATCAAGGCAGCTGTCTGTGCTCCACTTAAATATACACCCAACCAACCACCTCTTACCATAGGTATCACCACCAGGAAAGAAACACACTGACAGTCCAGGTTGATATATCTATGCCATAACTTTATTGTCAGTGATCCCCATTCAGTGGCTCACAACATGTTACTCATCTACTCCTTGGATGTTGCTCTCAGTGGCCTCAAATAAAGTGCTTATTTTTTAAATCCAGGCTTGGAGGCAAGTTTTAATTGTATTCAAACTCGATGTACTGCCAAGCAGAGCCTCCTGTGGACTGCTGGTCCACATAGGGGCAACTGCATTGCCAATCCAGCCATTATTTTGCACCCCAGGGACTATTTTCATGATTGTGTTATTCCCACTCTTTTTACATTTGAATTATGATGAATATAAATAATAGGCTTACACCATACTGTATTTCACCCAAATGTGTATATTTTTTGATGGGATATACAAATGTATTTTATTTCCATTAAAATAATTTTTTTGTTACAACTCTAAAAATACGATTGGAAGCTGAGCAACATATTTATGATGATAACATTCCATTTACTAAACAGAATATCAGTGCTTTTGACATTAGTAAATTCAATTAATATTTCACCTTGAGCAGCTGCTTTGCTTATATATTCATGTTTGAGACTTGGCAGAGACATGGATGTCACAGCTAAAGATTATTAAAGACGGAGTTTGCACGGATCAGTAAACCATATGGAAGAGTTCCACAGCAGTGCCCCTGTCAGGAGGCGAAAAGCAAATAGATTGCCATTTTAGTCCTGCTGCTTTTCTGATGTGAGCACTTCAGTCAAACTTAGGAAAAATCATGTTGACTCTTTGGAAGTAAAAACAGGATATTTATCTGTGTCTCTTTATTGATACTATGGAAAATGCCAGTATATTTACAAGCGGCAAAGAGAAAGCTGTAATGTTCATTAAAACTCATACCTTACATGCAAGTCTACTGCAAGGGAAGAACAAATAATAAATAAACATGGGGCCCCCACATCCAATGACTTTGCATATTTTGGGGCACTGTCTCGTATAATTTCATTCATTGAGACACTAAATGCAACAAACACTTCAGGTACCGTTCTCTAATCCGGGAAAAAGTCAACAACTTCTTTTTGCTTTTAAAACTATGTTACTCGTGTCCCCAGTGGCTCACAATTTCAACATTCCATAGGGTATAACCAAATGCAACAAAACTTGTGTTTAAAGATGGTGAGCTTCAGTGTGTTATACACTAAAATCCCATGCCTCCCTTTTGACATATATGATGCAATTCCAGAGAATTACACTGCAAAGCATTGTGCAAGGACAAAACTTGTACTGTACTTAGGGGTGTTCAAATATGCTAGTTCATTTACTCCACAGTAATTCCACAGCTTCTTTACATTCAATAAGTATACACATGAGGTATATGACAGTTTATATTGTAATGCCAAGGGAATTCATTCTACCAGAAGCTCTACCAATGGAAGTCCCTACTCGGTGGCTGTCGCCGGGTAAACTAACAACAGTAGCACTTGTGCCATTCCCATACACAAATCTCTTTTTGATGTGGTGTATTACTTCTCTGGATATTTGATGTGGCATCAACATAGCATAGCAGTGGTGGGGCCTAAACCCACACTATCCTTCCTTCATGGAGCACATAACTGCTGAATTTACCACTATTTCAGGGAATACCCTTCCACTATCTATTTCCACAACTTTCTATGAGGGATCTGGTGTCTGGTCTCTTTCCCTGAAGCTTCATGCCTCCAGATGTAACTGAGGTCTCCTGTGTGACTGCAGGGACTGTGAGTAGTCTAAAGAGGAACAACATGGCTCCTTTATATATTGCAAAGATTATAACACACCTGGGCCAATAGCAAAGTAACTCTTTTAGAAGGCATAGGTATCCCCCTTCATATACTGTATATTCACAATACATAAAAAGATTCTCAAAACATAAAATCAAAGAGGCATACCCCACCGTGTTAAAATGCACCCACCCCTATCAGTATAGATACACCATATAAACAAATTAAATCAAATAAAGTCCCAAAAATCAATGAATAAATTAAAAGGATTGGTTAATGCAAGCGGTAAGGAAAACCTTGATTACCTACAACTGCAAGATAAAGAAGGGTTATGTAAAACTTGATACACCCCTATGTATTGTTGCATCTCCATGTCTGTCCTTTGAAGTTGTTACTAAAGGTCTCCCTGGATGACACAAATGTCACATTTTTCATCTCACATACTGTATTTCTGCCTTATTGCACATTCTTTAACAGATATGTTGTTTTCAATACAATGTTTATGGTACTTGAACACAAGGATGCAGCTTGAGCTACAACCCATTGCAATGTTTCACCTTTTTGGTGTCATTTCAACTTTAAAAGGATATATAATTATTCATATACAATGAGGAACCTCTTATGATTTCTTTGTAACTTTTTGTAACTTACACATAGAATTTGAGGATGTGGAATACGTTCAGAGTGTTGAATACAAAAATGGTATTTATCTTTTTCCAGGGACAGATCGGTTCTTTAAAACGACTTTGCAAATATTAACTTAAAACTTTTTTTTGTCCACAATGCACTATTTATCAGTATACTCTTGTAAGATTCATCCCCCAAGCACAAGTAACAGCCTAAATCAGCTGTTAGGTATATGGCTCCTACATGCCCTATTGCCCTGCATTTGGCACCTTAAATTGGCTAGGGTGGCAATATTTTAGGGGCAGCCCAGCTGCATTCTTATCTTTGTAGAAAAGCACCTGGGATCTACAGCCAGTGCTCCACAAGTGCCCAGGGAAGTAGACTGCACATGCGTTTTAGCAAGGGGAGGGAGTTTTACCTTCTGGCCCCGAAACAGAAATCCAGACCTGCCTATTAGCACACCTACTTTTAGCACCTACCCTACAAGTGCCTTTAAGCCCTTAAATGCCTGCTTTTTGAAGAGATTAAGGGGTTATTTAATAAACTCTGAATTAATCTGGTGGGGCTTTTTGGGGCAAAACTCTATTTTTTTTTTTTAAATAAAAAACTCACATTTTAACGCCCAATGCTGCAAAAAGCCAGAAATTCAAAAATCCTCTAACCCTCTAAGGTTGTGTATATGTCAATGGCAGAGGTCCCTATCCTATTTGGAAGTTTCTGTGGTCTGCTCTGGAGTTAACCCAAAAAACTCAGGCTTTTTGGGCAAAAATAAAAAATATGGGCTTTTAGGGAAAAATTGATTGTGTGATTTGGGAAAACCCCCATAAAAAAATGTACAATTTGGGGTTTGGCTTGATTTTATTGGTTTTTACCCAAACCAAGTAAATCGAGCTTTTTTAATAGTTAATAAGTTAAAATTGGACATTGGCGTGTGGTCGTAATTTTTTTTATTTAACTAAATTCGGATTTTAGTAATTAGCTACCTAAAAGTCACTAGCATAATCCACATTTTTCCTATTTTTGTAGGGGGCAGAGACCTTGTTCCATTTGTCTCTATGACACTAAGGGGGTTATGTAATAAAAGGCAATATGCTTGCCCAGGAGCAGTAACCCATAACAACCAATCAGCAGGTATAATTTACAAGTCACCTGTTTAAAAGCAAAGATCTCATTTGCTGCTAAGGGTTGCTGCTTCTGGGTAAGCTCTGAAGGGGGAATGAAATTAAGGGGCAGATTTATTTAAATAGAATTTTAAAATTCAAATTTCAAGCTTCTTTTAGTGTACTTTGACGAGGGAATAGTCCAAATTCTATGAAAGATTTTTTAAAATTCAAAAATTATAATATTGATACTTATCATGTACTATCGCTTTAAAAATTTGACTTTGACTATTTGCCATCTAAAACCTGCCGAATTGCTGTTTTAGCCTATGGAGAACCTCCAAGAACCTATTTGGAGGTCAAAGTTTTTTTAAAATAAATTGAATCGAATTCGATCGAATGCAGCCTATTCACTCGAAGTTAAAATATTCAAGTTTTTAAAAAAAATTATTTTTTTTCTTTGAATTTCGAGTTGATGGGAGTTTATAAAATCTCCCATCACCATGAAAATTTGACCCTTGATAAATCTGCCCTAAAAGTCGCAAGCGTTATTTAAAATTGCTTCTGTGCGAATGTTTAGCACTGCTTGCAATTTAAAATCATCTGCTGGCAAATATTACATTGCATGTTTTTGCTATGCAAAGGTTTTCTCGTTAGCATCAAGCTTTGCGATTGTGAAATTTTATTGCATTCACTGCGAATGTTCACAAAAGCTTTATGATTACAAACTTTACGATGAAATCGTTGAGGTCTGTAATCAGTCAAAAAGGATGCAAACATGGTCGCTAATGTTCACAAGTGTCGCAGGTTTTTTCTACTTCTTATTATAATAACCCCTATTTGTTTTATTAATGTATTGCTCTGCCTGTACAGTGCTGCATATATAAGTAGCGTTATATTAATAGTAGTGATGGGTGAATCTGGGGCATTTTGCTGCGCCAAATTTTTCATGAATTTCTCGAGAAATTTGTGAAATGGCGAAAAAAATTTGTGACATTTAACCGTTTTCACCAAAAATTTGTGAAATTTTACAGTTTTCACCAAAAATTTGTGAAATTTGAACTATTTTACTAAATTGGTGAAATTCAAACATTTTCACTATAAATTTGTGAACTTCGAACGTTTTCACTATAAATTCGTGAGTTTCGAACAATTTCACAAAAATTCGTGAAAATCGGAAATTGATGCCAGCGAATCTTCTCTGGGGAATTTTCACGGCCATTTCGTGAATTTATTCACCGGCAGCAATTCGAGTGAATTCGCTGCAAATTCGAGCTAGGCGAATAAATTCGCCCATCACTAATAAATAGAATATATACATACATACATACAGTATAAGCAGAAGCATGGAGAGCGAGGATCATGTATTTGCAAATGGAAGAAAAACTTGTGTTACGGGAAAGGTAAATGCCAAAACCTGAAACCCATCAAAGTAAACACTGTATAGTGTGAAATCCAATAATGTATTCCAATGGATTTGGATTCAATTTAATATTTTACTGGCAGAAGAATTCATATTGACAGAGCTTAGCAAGGGTTACACAGTGCCACTACATTTCTAAAATAGAGAAGTAAGACTTGCTGTTCTTGTACATTTACAGAATGTGACTAGTTTGCCCAGTGCAACAGGAAAACACAAGTTATGAATTTAAATAACAGTTTAAATGATTACTCAGCATCACATCATTCTGAAAACGCAAAATATTAAAATCTAAACTGATGAAAAATGTGATTCTGCACATAGTAACATGGAACTTTTTCTGGAACTAGAAGAAACAGGATTCTAGTATTAAACAGAAGACTAAATATAACACAGAAGTGGTAGCACATGGTGTTTTTTTAAAAAAAACTTCTTTTTGGAGATTATGAGCTACTTGTAAGGAAAATGATTGCTTCTGTAAAAGAAACACGATGACTCAAGGAATGGTGTTGAGAAACATTTCAGAGGTGACAGTAAACTACAGTATGTGACTTAAAAAGTTCATGATACTCTGTCTTAAAAATCAGTGCATCCAACAAACAATTTAGATGTAACTAGAAGGTTAGTAGAGAAAGCAAGATGGATTTTAGGATACAGAAGAAATTGGTGAAAAGCTAAAGAATTACATACTGTATATGAGAGAAATTGTCTCATAAATAAATTCAGAGGAATCCTGACACTTTCTGCGCTAATGGAGACTATTTTTCAAGATCAATGAATGTAAATTCATTAGGGGCAGTGCTGTACACTGATATTTTTCTTTAAACTGTGTATAAAGGAGCAGAAATGGGATCATTCAATAGTAGAAGACTCACACAAGATATCACATACACAGGTACAGTTAGCCACACAAAAAAGGCAACATGTAACAATGTAATTTAACTTTTCATGCTTTATTTATGAACTTAGCACTATGTGTAATATACAGTAGGGGTATGGGATTCTTTATACGGAAAACCCCTTATCTAGAAAGCTCCAAATTACTAGGATGCCATTTTCCATAGACTCCATTGTATGTAAATGATTATATTTTTTTGTTATGATTGCCGTATTAATAAAACAATACATCGTCCTTGATCCTAACTAAGATAAAATAAATCCTTACTGTAGGTAAGACAATCATATTGGGTTTATTTAGGGGGTTATGTACAAAAATTTTTCTTTTTCTCATATTTTACCAGAAACAAACTTGACTTAACTCCTATCCACGAATTTGGCTAATGAATTTATTGAGTGTACAAGAGAAAACCAGCATGAAACACCCCAAAATACCCGAAAATCGTGAATGAAAAAAAATCTTCAAATGGTCAAAAGGGACCTCTGCCATTGACTTTTTTTTGCTGGAGTATTTTCGGATATGTTGCTGCTTTGGGGTACAATAAGGAGGTTATTTACTAAAACTGGAATGTAGCTCATTTTTATTAAACCAAACTCAACCAAATTCCCATCCACGATTTTATTCATCAATAAAATAACTTTAAAAAGCCAGGTCAGGAAAAAACTCAATAAAATCAAGCAAAGACTTGATCGTGTGAATGTTTGGGATTCGATGCCTGAAAGGCTCAAAAAATCAGACTAACGGACAAAACCCAATGCAGATCACGATATCTTCAAATTGCAAAAGGAACATGTGTCGTTGACCTATACATGACCTTGACAGGTTTGAAATGGTGGATTTTTGGATTTGGACTTTTCACAGCTATGTGGTATAATAATCTCTAAAAATTTAAGTTTTTCCCCCCTAAAGATTCAACCACAAAAAATAAAGGTTAAGTAAATAACCCCCGAAATCTCAAAAAAATTTAAACATTTGTCGGGACCCATAGGGTTAATTCCCATATGGTCTGAACCACATGGTGGAAATCCCCTGATTGTGCAGCTACAGGGTCTCCTAGAGTCTTGGCAGGGGCTGGAGCACTTGTCCCTGTGCAGCATTGTCTGGCAGATACCAGAGGGTGTCACAAGGTGCCGCTACTGCACTACCTTTAGATATATAGGAGAGCCATGTGCTCACAGCCATTCCTGCTTCCACTTTCACCGAGAGAGTGTGGACAAAACTGCTGCAAAGATATAGGGGCTAAAAAGGAGTTAGATAGTCCTGCAGTCTGAGGCAGTGTACTCCAAAGCGTGGTTACCTCAAACATGTGGGTTTAGAGCTTGGATGCCTTTTTGTGTGCTCACACTATGGAGAGTGCTGGGAGCTGTGCTATACAGAATAAAGGGGGATTGTTGTGCCTATTCCAGTTCTGTGTGAGCCCACCCATCTGTGTGAATCCCCAGGGTGAGTTGTGCCTGAGGTAGCGTAGAAAAAGAAAATGATCCAGCGTGTATCCTGTTGTGATACAGGCTTTGTTAGTGTGCCTGCCACGGGGGAGCAGATGCATTGTCCAACAGGAAAGGTACAGTATTTGGGCAGGTAGCACCACCTGGGAAACTTAAGAGTTCTTTGGGAAAAGGGACTGAGGCTCTTTATCTGCCAAAGGAGTAGTGGCAAGGAGGTGCCAGGAAGGAACTGCAGCTTTTCCCAGGTTAGTGGGTCATTTCTTATGTTGTAAATACATATTTACTTTGCCTTTAATTTTGCATAAAGTTATATTTGTTACACAGAAATTTGTGTATTTGAATGTTTTCCTAATGGGACCACCCACAGGTGAATTTCCGGATCCCATTAGGTGGAGGCACTGCCATGAGAGGAGATTCCCATTACCCTTTCACCTTGCAAAGGGGACTCAGGATCTGCATTGGAAGATGGTAAGAATGTACAACCTTGGCATTAGGGGGGTGGTCAAGAGGGTGTTATACATTTTTGAAAAAGACTATAAAAATTTTATAGAGAAAAATATTCAAGCTTTAATAGATAGACCCCTAAAATTATAGTTAACCAAATAAAAGAAAGACCCCTTATCCATAAATACAATAACGTATTTTAATTACTACTTTTTACTACTAATCTTTCTATTCAGACCATCTCTAATTCATTTGCCAGTCTCTTATTCAAATCAATTCATGGTTGCTAGGGAAATATGTGCCCTAGCAACCAGATTACTGAAAATGCAAACTGCTAAATAAAAATGCTAAATAACTCAAACACTACAAAATACTCTCTATATCATATTCAAAGTTTCAACATTTTAGTTCATTATTCCAACTTCCAGTAGTAATATCTGGCAGACCTGTGATTATATATAATGTTTATAATCACACTGGTATAAATCTTTTTATAGGCAATTATTTTCCCTGCTTTTGACTTTTTATTTATTTAGCAAAATAATATAAACTTTCCACAGAAATGTCTCTTTTTTTTGGATGAAAAATCCAAAGAGCTATGCTGAAGCATATTAGGAAAAAGGACAAGTTTATAAATTACACCAATTCACTAAAATAGGGATTCAAATGGACATACGAGTTTCAATATTTATTCTTTCATGGCTCCAGTTTCCTTTTTTCAGCTGTACCCTCTTGAAGTTCTATTTGCTGGCTATCAGGGTATTGATGTAGCCTTTATTTTTATCTGAAGATAGCATTCTCCTTATTGGCAAAATAAAGTATCTTTTCATTTGGTTGCAAAGGGTTTCTATTATGAGGTTGCTGAGTTTCTAAACTGTGTGTTCTGTCTGCTGTTGTTTATTACATTTCTTCTTATTTTGGTTCACTTCAACTGTTGTATTTCAATTCCATGTAGCAATGGAATAAGTTAAATATTTTTAACATCTCTTTATATTGTACAGCAAAAATAGAGGGCTGAATTAAAATGCAGGTGAACTATTATCCAGAAAGCTCAGAATTACAGAATGGCCGTCTCCTATAGACTTCTCTATAAAAGAATAATCCAAACTTTAAACATTAGTTTACATAGTAACATAGTAAGGTAGGTTGAAAAAAGACACATGTCCATCAAGTTCAAACTTTTAACTTTTTTTTTAACCTGCCTAACTGCTAATTGATCCAGTGGAAGCCAAAAAACTGAAGCCTCTTCAATTTGCCCCAGACCATACCCATACCTTTTACCAGCTTAGTTATCCTTCTCTGTACCCTCTCTAATACAATACTGTCCTGTTTGAGTGATGGAGACCAAAACTGTATATTATATTCTAGATGGGGCCTTACCAGTGCTCTATAAAGTGGAAGAATGACCCCTTCCAGCTATGAATCAATGCTACTGACTGACATTGCTTACTACAACTAAGTTTATCATCTACAAGGACTCCAAGGTCCTTTTGCATAATGGATTTTCCTAGTGCAGTCCCATTAAGGATATAAGTGGCTCGGATATTTTTACATCCCAGGTGTATGACTTTACATTTATCAACATTGAATCTCATTTGCCACTTATCTGCCCAAATTGCCAGTTTGTCAATATCCTGTTGAAATGATGCCACATCCTGGATGGAATAAATTTAGCTGGATAGTTTTGTGTCATCTTCAAACACTGATACATTACTTACAGTTCCTCCCCTAAGCCATTAATGAACAAGTTAAATAAAACTGAGCCCTGAGGGACCCCACTTAGAACCTTACTCCAAGCAGAGAATGTACCATTATTTTATTATTATTTATTAACCAACATATTTCGTAGTGCTTTAAAGTAAATGTGTTTATACAACTAAATCACATGAATTACATACATATGGAGTTACATACAATCACAATCAATTCAGATAAAAAGGTGAGGAAGCCCCTATACAGAAAGAGCTTACAATCTAAAGGTAAGGGAGTTACACATAAGATGTGGGAATGGGCAAAATCAAATTAAGTGGGTGAGAAATGTGGTACTGCATGTAGTGTTGCATTTGGTAGTTTAAGAAGTGCTTTTTAAAGGGGTTGTTCACCTTTGAGTTAACTTTTAGTATAATGTAGAGACTGAAATTCTGAGACAATTTGCAATTGGTTTTCATTTTTTATTATTTGTGGTTTTTGAGTTATTTAGCTTTTTATTCAGCAGCTCTCCAATTTGCAGTGTCAGCAATTTGGTTTCTAGGGTACAAATTACCCTAGCAAGCCTGCATTGATTTGAATAAGAGAATGGTATATGAATAGGAGAGGGACTGAATAGAATGATAAGTAATAAAAAGTGGCAATAACAATACATTTGTAGCCTTACAGAGCATTTGTTTTTTGATGGTGTCAGTGACCCCCATTTGAAAGCTGCAAAGAAACAGAAGAAAATTGCACATAATTAAAAAACTATGAAAAATAAATAATGAAGACCAATTGAAAAGTTTCTTAGAATTGGCCCTACAGTATACTAAAAGTTAACTTGAAGGTGAACCACCCCTTTAAGAGATTTCTTGAAAGCAGAAAGTTTGGGAGAAAGTCAGACAGACCGTGGGAGAGAATTCCAGAGGAGGGGAGCAGCTCTTGCAAAGTCTTGAATCCGAGCATGTGAGGAGGTAATGAGAGAAGCATTGAGTAGCAGGTCAGTAGAGGAGCGTAAAAAGTGGTTGGGTGAGTATATAGAGATGAGTTCAGAGATGTAGGGAGGAGCAGAGTTATGAAGTGCTTTGAATGTCATGGTCATTAGTTTGAATTTAATTCTGAAGGGTAGTGGAAGCCATTGGAGGGATTGGCAGAATGGTATGGCAGAGGAGGAGTGGTTGCTGAGGTATATGAGCCTTGCGGCGGTGTTCATTATGGACTGGAGAGGTGACAGTCTCTGGAGGGGAAGGCCAATTAAAAGAGAGTTACAATAGTCTAGATGTGATATGACAAGAGAGTGAATAAGAATTTTGGCAGCACCTTGGGTGATAAATGATCGTATTTTGGATATGTTCCGTAGGTGGAAGTGACATGATTTAATAAGTTACTGGATATAAAGAGTGAATGACAGGGCAGAATCTAGGCACCGGGCTTGGGGAGACAGGGTAATAATGGAATTGTTAACTATGATGGATACTTCAGGGATGTTACTGGTGTTAGTTGGAGGAAAGAGAACCATTTCCGTTTTAGAGAGGTTTAATTTAAGGTAGCGTTGCGACATCCAGGTAGAGATGGCGGACAGGCAGGAGGAGATGTGAGTTAGGAGTTCTGGGTTGAGATCAGGAGATGAGAGATAGATCTGAGTATCGTCAGCATAGAGGTGGTAATGGAAACCATACAAGTTGATTCATTTGCTGAGGGAGGAAGTATAGAGTGAGAATAATAAGGGTTCCAGGACAGAGTCTTGAGGAACCCCAACAGAAAGAGGTAGGGGAGAAGATGCTACTCCATTGTAGGAGACACTGAAGAAACGATTAGTAAGTTAAGAAGAGAACCAGGACAGGGCCATGTCACGAAGGTCAAGTGAATGGAGGGACGGGAGGAGGAGAAGGTGATCTACAGTGTCAAATGCAGCTGAGAGATCAAGTAGTATTAGTAGTTAGAAATGATTGTTGGCTTTAGCTATTGAAAGGGCATTAGTAAGTCGGGTCAGGGCAGTCTCAGTGAAGTGTTGTGGCTTAAAACCAGATTGTAGGGGGTCCAGTAGATTATTGTCAGAGAGTAATGAGGTTAGTCAGTTGGAGACTAGGCGCTCAAGTAGTTTAGAGATGAAAGGTAGCAGAGAGATGTTGGAGGTTGTCAAGATTGCAGGAATCAAGAGAGTGTTTTTCAGGATGGGGGTGACAAGAGCATGTTTTAGTTGAGAAGGAAACAGTCCAGTTGAGAGCGAGAGATTAAATAGATGAGTTAAGGCTTTGATTAGACATGGATTGTTATTGCGGAGACATTTTGAAGGAATTGGATCAAGCGGGCAGGTAGTAAGGTGGGAAGAGGCCAAAAGTTTTAAGACTTCCTCATCAGTGACAGGGGTGAAGGAGCACAGGAGAGACTGGGGAATGTGGAGGGAGGGTGGTGGGAGTCTTTGGGGCTTGAGTAGTGTGCTATCCCTTCTTTTGAAGTGCTCAGCAATACCTTGAGCAGAGACAGATGTGCATGGAGGGGGTGGAGATGGGGAAAGGAGAGTGTTAAAGGTGGAGAGAAGTTGTGCCGGTTTTTTAGAAATGTAGTTAATGAGTGAAGTAAAGTATGTTTGTTTGGCTTGGGAGAGGCTGGTGTTATAGGAGCGCAGGGCAGATTTTTAGCTCCAAAAGTCTGATTCTGAGCAAGATTTGCACCAGCGATGCTCAAGTGCACCTGATTGTCTTTGAAGCGCTTTTGTTTGAGCAGTATGCCAAGGTTGAAGTGGTTTGGGTTTAGTACGTTTAGTTTTTGTAGGAGCAAACTCATTAAGAGCAGTGGTGAGAGTGCTGTAGTAGACAACGATAGCCACATTGGGACAAGAGATGGTGGGGATATCAGAGTAAAGAGATTCAAAGGAAGGAGAGAGATGTGACACATCTAGAGCATGGAGGTCACGGTAGGTACGTATTTGGGAAATAGCAGGGGGTGAGGAGGGAAAACCACCCTCTGTACCCGATCCTGCAGCCAGTTTTCTATCCATGTGCAAACAACTTCATTAAAGACCTTAGTTTACAAAGCAGTCATTTGTGGGGCATGGTATCAAATGTTTTGGCAAAATTCAAATAGATCACATCTACTGCCATCCACTGTCCAGCATCTTACTTACCTCATCATTAAAAGCAAGCAAATATGGCATGACCTCTACTTCATAAAGCCATGCTGATTGCTGCTCATAATGGCATTCACTAGGACAAAATTTTGAATGTGATCCCTTAACAAGCCTTCCCACCGCAGATGTCAAACTTACTGGCCTATAATGCCAGGCTGAGATCATAATCCCTTTTTAAATATTGTAATGACATCAGCTTTTCTCCAATTCATAGGTACCATACCAGATGAAAGCAAATCTGAAAAAATAGGGGCTGGTCTAAAACTGAGCTAAGCCCTCTTAGAACCCGGGGGGTGTATGCCATCAGGCCCTGGAGCCTTGTTTACATACATTTTTATTAAAGCTTTATGAATCATATCCTGAGTCTGCCACTGACTAGATTGAGCTGAGTCATCAGTGCAGCTATGACGTGAGCCTAGGAACTCAGACTCTTCTATTGTATACACTGAAGAAAAGAACAGATTTAGCACATTTGCCTTTTCTGTATCTGATACAAACATACTGGTGCTGTTATTTAATGGAGCAACACTCTCAACCTGCATCTTTTTAATATATTAAACTTTTTAGGATTAGTTTTCACCTCCGCCTCAGTGCACTGTTCATTTGCTTTCTTTGTCTTCCGGATTACTGATTTGCAAGATTTATTATAGTGTTTATATTAATTAAATGAAGCTTCTGTCCCAACAGACTTGTAGTTTTGATGTCTTTCTCTTCAATTTTAAATGACAACCATTTATGTTCTGTGCTTTTAGCTGAAAACGTAATGGCCCAGTAAATACTATGAAGGGCATCCCTCAAGGCACTAAAATGAGCTTTTTCTGAAATTCATGGTTTTTGTTGCTCCAGTCTATATATATTTGTTTTTGCACCAGAGATTAAAAGCTATAATATTATGGTCACTATTACCCAGGGGTTCAATGACTTGCACATTTGCTATAAGTTCTGGGTCATTTGAGATCACTAGATCCAGAATAGCATTTTCTCTGGAAAGCTCCTCAACAACCCGTGCCATAAAATTGTCATGCAACACGTTTATAAACTTGTTCCTATTAACTGATCTGGCAGTACTGTTGCTATAGTTATTATCTGGGTAATTAAAATCCCCCATTATCATTACTTTACCCAAACTAGCAGCCTTTTATATTGGCATCAGGAGCTTAGCCTGCTCCTCCTCACTTACATTAGGGGGTCTATAACATACCCCGACAATTAATTTGCTGGACGCTTTTCTATTGGTGAAGAACTCTACCCATAAGACTTCAGTCCTAACATAACCTCCTCCTTTATATTATCTTTTAAAGCTTGCCTAACAAACAGACATAACCCTCCTCCTTTTCTATTGCCTCTGTCCCTCCTAAACAAAGTATAGTAATAAAACAGTACCTTGTACTTGATTCAAACCAAGGAAGAATGAATCCTTATTGGAAGCAATAACAGCTTATTGAGTTTAATACATTTTTACATGATTTTCATATAGAATTAAGGTACGAAGATCCAAATTATGCAAAGATCCATTATCCAGAAAACCCCAGGTTACAAGCATACAGAAACAAGAAACTTTCTAAATACAATCAGCTAAATATTCTGTACTGTTTCTGATATAATCAAGTTCATCTTCACGATTCCTCTGTCAACATCTGTTTCTCTTCATTCTCTCTTCATGCAGCAGTTGGGTGTCAAATTCATTAAAGAGTGCAATTTTGCTTTGCAGCCATCACAACACTTCGATACTTTAACTCTAATTCACTAAAATGCAAAGTTAAGTCCAGGGCGCCAAACACTGATGAATTTTCCATTGAAAACAATGGTGCTTTAGTATGCTAATGAAAAGGTTAAATGCATTAAATGAGTTAAAGATAACACAGTTTCTTAACCCTGAGTCACGACGCATTTAAAACACAAATCCAAGTGGCTGCATCTGTATTTATGGTTCATCTAATACATTACATTTACACTGATAACTAGACATGCCAAGGAAACCTTAATAAAGTCAATAGAGTTGTTTTAATGTCCTACACATAAGCCCACAGTTAAATAATGTGCCATATGCTTGAAAATTGAAACGGCGCAAGCGTATTTTGTACTTAGAAGATATTACAGTAAAAAATGATGATGTACAGATGCAGTCACTTGGATTTGTAATTAAATGTGTCGTGACTTAACTCATCTATCTCATTTATCCGACTTAGCACAGAATATTGTGTCACAGCATCCCATCCAATTAAAGAGTTCACCATTGAAAACAATGGTGCTTTGGTATGTTAATGAAAAGGTTAAATGCATTAAATGAGTTAAGATAACTTTAGATAACACAGTTTCTTCAATTAGCCCTGAGTCACGACACATTTAACTTACAAATCCAAGTGACTGTATCTGTAAATAACTGATGATTGAGGATGTTCTATGCACTCCAATGCACTTCTCCAGGTCTAAGATGGTGAAACTAAGTCTGGCAAAAGAGGTAACGTTCAGTAAAATCCCCATCTTAGTGAATTTGTGCAGTTTCATCCATTAGCCAGATCGAAAATTCGCCTGGCGTGAGAGGGCAAAGCAACATTACTGTACATATCCTTCATTAGTGAAGTTACATCTGCGCTTATTAGTAAATAGGCAAAGTAACAAAATTATGTTGTGCTGCCGAATTTTCTCTAGCATTAGTCACTGAAGGCCCGGTGGGCCCTGGGCCCCCCAGTTCAACACTGGTTATTTGAATGAGCTCTAATACATCTGCTGGGATAGGAGCCCCCCCATAAGATATATTGGATCTAACAGTTACTTGATGATGTCACTGACATAAGGTTGAGGAGGATGTGGCTTCATCTTATCAGTTCAACAGGTGTAAAAATTAAAATCAAAATTTTTAAATTATTCGACTGCCTACTTCGCCAGATTGAACCTACTGAATTGTAATAGAAGCCTATGGGAAACTCCCCATATAAAAAGTGACAGTACATTTTTCTGAAGTCATTTCATTTCCATGACTATATTACTTTACACAATACTATGCATTATTTTCAGCCAACAGTAAACACATTCTTTTACCGCTTGAACTTCCATCCCATTCGCTTATCAGTTTTTGCATTATGAAGTCCATTTATAGCAGTGGAATTCCTATTCCCTTTATCAACATTTTTTTGAGGCTGGTTATTTACAGATAGTAAATAAAAGGCATTTCTGCAGCTGTTCTCCTGGAGCCCCCATTTTGCTAGGAATAAAACCTAGAGTGCATAGCCATCATTGCTGTGCATTTAACCCAAGCTGATTAGAATTTAAAGAATTGCAGGGAAACAGTTCCCCATTATGTATCAATCACTGAGTGCGGTAGAAATCAGATTAAGATTTATCTTCAGGCTGCAGACTTTCTGTGTCTATACAAATGGAAGAATGAATAGGTAACAGTAGCAGGCTTTGTAATAGCGATGAGCTCCAATTAACTAAAGCTAGCTCAGGAGAAGTGGTACTTTCTAAGTCAGAGCTGTCAAGTATGGATGATTGCTTTGTGGGGGGCTGTGGTGTATTTAGGCAGGGGTTAAAGAGTTTTGGCGAAATGACATCATCCACAAGAGCAAACGTCCTCCTCAAGCTTAGGGGCAAATTCACTAAGCGGCGAAAATGCACTAGCGTTGCCTTCGATAACGTTCACCACACTTCGCCAGGCGAATTTTCGCCAGCCCTACGCAAATTCACTAAAGTGCGAAGTTACTCTCTGGTTGGCGAATGGTAGCGTAGTTGCGCTAGTGTTACTTCACCAGGCAAAGCACATTTACGCTAGTGATGCCTAATTTGCAAACGGCGCGAATTTCAAGTATAATAGAGGTAAAAAAAAAAATAAAGTTGTCCTATTGCCCTACATGTGCCCCCTGTATAGTTGAGTTACCATATGTTAGGAAATGTAGGGGGGGAAGGAGGGTAACCCCCCAAACAAATTTCGCTCAAACTCCTATCTATTGTATTGAACTTCGCCAGGTCTGACCTGGCCAAGTAACGTCTAGCGCAAGTGGTAACGTTCAATAAAATGGTCTTCTTAGTGAATTTGCGTAATTACGATCCTTCGTCAGTGTGCAACTTCGCCTGGCATAAGGGTGTGAAGTTGCGCTAGTCTATCTACTTTGTAGATTAGTGTTTTAATTTTAGTGAATTTGCGAAGTTACGAAATGACGTAAAGCTGGTGAATTAGGGCTAGCATTGGACGCTTCGCGCTTTAGTGAATTTGCCCCTTAGGATGATGGGTGAACAGAGGGAAGCCAAAATCAGGTAATTCCCAGAAAATAAAGTGAGTTGAGCTCTGTTAAAATACTAGGCTATGTCTATGTGTCTATGACACAATGACTGAATGGTGATTCTCCCCCAATCTATAACCTAATCTATAACCAATAACCAATCTATAACCTAATTCAATAGTTAGAGATGAATTGGTGTGTTATGATCCCAGTTACTCCAGAGAGCCAGTAACTGATGAATGGTAGGTCTGTCTATTTTGTTTTCAATAATAAGTGAAAGTAAATCTTGACATACTCACACCGACAGAATGATCTCACCATGATGCTCCAGAGATCCCACTTTGACCCAACACTGACAACGAACTACTGTTCATACAATGTATCATGTTTGAAAGTGGAAAGAGCACAAGCCACCACAATCCCTTATCCACAAAGCTCCAAAATATTGAAAGGCCATCTCCCATAGACTCTATTTTACCAAAATAATCCAAATTTTTAAAACAGATTTCCTTTTTCTCTGTAATAATAAAACAGTAACATGTACTTGATCCAAACTAAGATGCAATTAATTTGTTTTGGAAACAAAGCCAGCCTATTGGGTTTATTTAATGTTTACATGATTTTCTAGTGGACTCAATGTATGATGATCCAAATTACAGAAAGATCCCTTATCCAAAATACCCCAGGTCCCGAGCATTCTGGATAACAGGTTAAAAAAATTGGGGCCTCAAAAGTTATTTTTAAAAAAAAAAACATTGGCGCCAGGGCCCCCTTGCAAGATAAAAAAAAAATTTGAGCCGCAAAAATATTTACAAGTCAAAAAAAAAATTGGAACCCCATAAAATATTTTTTTTTTTAAAAATTGGTGGCAGGGGCCTATAGAGTATTAAAATAAAACATTGGTGACCATTGGTGTCAGTAGAATTGAACTCGTGGCTTCAGGACTTCAATTATAGCTGTTTTGTGACTTTGGGTCTTTTCGCTGCTTCAGGACTTCAGTGTCAGCTAAACCCCACTGGCATCTCGTTTTGGATGTGCCCATCCGTTTTTGAACATACGCGAAACGGCAAAAAATTAGCAAACCCCCACTGGCATCTCGTTTTGGATGCGCCCATACGTTTTTGGACATGGGCATCCGCTTCTGGAAGCTGGCGCACATTCGCCAGGCAAATTTTTGCAGGCATATTGCAAATGTATTCACCGGCGGAAAATAGGGTGAATTCGCCACAAATTTTCACCAGGTAAATAAATTCACCCAACACTATCTATGACATCTATGATACAGTAGCAGTAGTAGCATTTTCTGAAAGTAGAGGAGCTACTGTATGTATATTTGTCTCTCCTCTGTGTTGTTCTGTGCAAGGAGGGGGAGAAGTTCCCACCCCTGTGAGATGACACGAATGAAGAGAGAAGCAATGGAGTGGTACCAGATACTACTGTGTGTGAAAAGTCAGTAGGGAACCCCAGTGGCAGAAAAGCACTCTCTATTTAGGGTGCGGAAGGAAAGGGGGTCCTTGTCAGGATTTTAAGGAAACAGCCTGAAATATTTGGTCAGATTCAATTCAGTGAGAAAAAGGTTCATCACGTGAAAAGTCATGGACGAGACTCAATTTGAAATGCAATTCAATTCAGAAAAAAATGATCTCATGGTTTATCACTTGAAAACGAAAAGGGAAAAAAAAACTGGAACTGAATTTGGAGAAACATTTTTTCTCCTCAAATTGCATCTTGTCCATGACTTTTCACGTCATAAACCATGATATAACTTTTTCTCACTAAGTAGAAAAAAATGTTTAGTGTTTTTCTAGCTGAATCTTTCAACAGGATACAATAAAGGTGTCCAAATCAAAAATTTTACTTGGAATGTAGTCACAATATGTTTAGAACCATTGATCTTCTAAGCAGGTACAGAAAGAATTAATAAAGACTTAACTTCCCCTACACACTTTACATTGTACTTACAGTGCAACTTAGGGTTGTAGTTCAATCACAGACAGAGTTGGACTGGCGGGACACCATGAAAAGACCTGGTGAGCTCCAGCTCTCGCCGGCCCAGATCAGGGGAGTTCCCAGGGAGGGATATCAAAGCCCAGTCTGTCCTGACCCTGGTGGAAACATGTCAAATCTGCTGTGCCCTGTAGCAGAGAAACAGGACTCCTGTATTGTCAAAAGGAAGCAAATCAGTGCTAAATTTCATGCAGTAGCAGAATAGACCTGCATACATCTACCTGTTGTTAGAGGAGGCCCTCAATGCAAGGTTCTCTATAAAGGCCCAGTCTGACACTGCTCCTCGGTCCTACTAACGTAGGATATATAAACTGGATTCCATCATCACATTAGTACAGGAATGGGATCCATTTTCCAGAAACCAGTTATCCAGAAAGCTCCTAATTACGGAATGGCCATCTCCCATAGACTCTATTTTATCCAAATCCACATTTTTAAACATTATTCCCTTTTGCTCTGTAATAATAAAGCAGTACATTGCACTAAGATATAATTAATCCTTATTTGAAGCAAAACCAACTTATTGGGTTTCTTTCATGTTTACATGATTTTCTAGCAGACTTGAGGCATGAAGATCCAAATCACTGAAAGATCCGTTATACGCAAAACCCCAGGTCCTGAGCATTCTGGATAATAGGTCCCATACCTGTACTACACTAATCATACCTCCCAACATTTTTGGAAAGAGGGACAAATAGATTTGTGGCTTGTAGCACAGCCAATTTTTGACTACATCCCTTTTTTGAAGCCACACCCCCTAATTACCATGCCCATTTTCCAAAATTTGCCAGGAAAACGTTTTTTTTTTTTAAACACATCAGTTAATAGTGCTGCTCCAGTAGACTTCTGCACTGAAATCCATTTTTCAAAAGAGCAAACAGATTTTATTATATTCAGTTTTGAAATCTGACATGGGGCTAGACATTTTGTCAATTTCCCAGCTGCCCCAGTCATGTGACTTGTGCCTGCAATTTAGGAGGGAACTGCTTTCTGGCAGGCTGTTGTTTTTCCTTCTCAATGTAACTGAATAGTACGCAGTGGGACATGGGTTTTACTATTGAGTGCTGTTCTTAGATCTACCAGGCAGCTGTTATCTTGTCTTAGGGAGCTGGTTACAGGGTCGGACTGGGAGGAAAAAGCAGCCCTGGCAAAAGTATCAAAGCAGCTCATGTATTCCCGCACATGCAAAGCATGATATATATATTTCCAACCCCAGGTTAACTAGAATTTTAAGAGTCCATTAACATATAATCCCCAGCAATATTATATACCCTATGTGCTGGAACTGGTCCTTGCAAAGTGCGTCATACTTGAATAGACTAGACTGTCTCATACAATTAATGCTACATATCACAGTGTCCCATATACAGGCTGAAGTGATTGTTCTGAGCATGGATCCTCCTGTTGCCAACATACCTATCATAAGCATAAGGGATTGGGTATATAGCAAGCAACTCTAATATTACTAACTGAAGTTGCTCACAATTCCTGGTTCCTCCCATATGCCAGTATTGGCATGAGCATTAACAAATGCAGGCATTGGCTTAGCCGTGACTGGCTATTACAGACAGCTCATTTACATTTCTAAAGTGATTGGATCATTTACATATTAAAGACAGACCTAATTCACATTTTTAGGTGAGCAGCTATTTACATTTTAAAGCAAGCGGCCCATCGGGCATTTGCCCAAACCCACAGATTGCCAGTCCGGGCCTGGCTGGCTACCTTCCGATTGTTCTGCTGTTAGGCTGCTGGGGTGGGGGAAAGGGAGGGGATGATATCACTCCAACTTGCAGTACAGCAGTAAAGAATGATTGAAGTTTATCAGAGCACAAGTCTTGGGGCAGCTGGGAAATTGACAATATGTCTAGTCCCATGTCAGATTTCAAAATGAAATATAAAAAAATCTGTTTGCTCTTTTTAGAAATGGATTTCAATGCAGAATTCTTCTGGAACAGCACTATTAACTGATGCATTTGAAAAAAAAAATTTCCTATGACAGGATCCCTTTAACAATAAGTAATTATATTGCCTTAAATTGGGGGGGGGGTTGAGCTGTGGGATTCTCAAGTAATACGTTGCTAGTTTTTGTACCACTTCTACAACACAAATGTAAAAGAGCAACGTTCATCTGTTGAAACCTGCTTTGTATTATTTTAGCAGGCACAACCTCCCTGGAGCACTGGCTGATCATTCCTTCCCAGGAGGTGGATGAAGCCAACAGCAGCCTGTGGTGAATTTATGATAAACTAGTATAATAGTTTTTAGAAGAAAAGATATAAAATCGCAAACACTGCTTGGATAAGGCACGAGGCAGTCTTTAAGGGATTCGCCTTTGAATAATGTCTGATCCAAGCTAAATTTTATAACGAGTATGTTGGGGCTTTCAGATACGCTGACATTCAAAATAATAATTCAGCTTATTCAAAAATGTCAGCACAGCCATTAGAGGCAAGATTTGGATAAACACTTTAAGAAAACATTTGCTGCTTTTGCAAACAGAAGAAACATTTATTTAAGGTATTAAATCTTTTTTTTAGCCTTTGAATAGGCTAGTTTTTAAGACTTCTGAACATGCACAGTGGTTGCCATCAAGCAGAAATGATATCAGATATCCGGAAAACCACTATCCAGAAAGCTCCAAATTACGGAAAGTCTCCCATAGACTTCATTGTATCCAAATAATCCACATTTAAAAAAAAATTACTTAATTTTTCTCCATAGTACCGTGTACTTGATCCAAACTGAAACATATTCAGTCCTTATTGGAAGCAAAACCCACCTATTGGGTTTATTTAATGTTTATATGATTTTCTAGTAGGGGCAGATTTATCAAGGGTCGAAGTGAAAATGCATATTAAAAAAATTTGAATCTCGTCTTATTTTTGAGTATGTCGACTAGGGAATAGTCCAAATTCAATCTGAATTTGCAAAAACTTTATCATGTACTGTCTCTCACCATCTAAAATCTGCCGAATTTTTGTTTTAGCCTATGGGGGGGCCTCCTAGAACCTATATATAGTCAATTGGCAGACTTAAAAAAAAAAGAAGAATATTCAAAGTTTCTTTTTTTTTGGGAAAAACTTCAAATCAAATGCGCTAAAAATTCGAATCGATTGATTTGAATTCGATCGAAAACTGACCTATTCGATCAAAAAAACATACAGATTAATTTCGGTTGGTCTTTTTGAGTTCAAATTCAAAGGTTTTGCACTTTGCACTTATTATTCAAGCCTTGATAAATCTGCCCCTCAAGGTATGAAGATCCAAGTTATGCAAAAAACATTAGTTGAAAAACCCCAGGTCCGAAGCATTCTGGATAACAGGTTCCATACCTGTAATAAAAATTGCAAAAATAAGAACAAAAATTTGCATTTTGCAATGTAATATTCTTCATTAGAAGCACATTTTAATTGTGCATTTACTAAACCTTTTCTGGTCAAGGTTTTTTTGGGCAAAAACAAAAAAAAAATAATTTTTAAAGCTGTATTGAAACCTGAATCTGCAAAAAGTCATAACTCGAAAATCCACCATTTTCAAACCTGGTGAGGTCATGTAGAATTCAATGGCAGATGTGCTTTTTACAATTTGATGATATTGTGATCTCTGCTGGGTTCGTCCAATTATCTGAAAAATTCAGGTTTTCCTGTGATAATAATCAAAATAAATTGTCCAAGTTTTCCAAATTCTTTGTATCTCGGCTCATCAACAGGTTGCAGCCTCCGTGTAAGGATGCAGAAAATTATAAATCACAAAGGAAGTACAGTATTACCCGGAGAGCTTGTTAATGTTGCTTAAATCATCTCAGTGACAGTGTGCTTTATTGCAGGAAAACATACACAACATATTTCGGGTTTATTCATGCAGCGAACACGCTGAAACATGTCGTGTATACTTTCCTGTGACAAACTAAAAAAATCTAGTAATTTGGGTGTCAAATCTGAAAAATATTTTACATAAATTGCCACTGGTCCTAACAATATTCATGATCTTTCTTCTTCTGGAATCCTTGTGGATACAAATTGTGCTACACCTACTGCAACTGCACCTGATTCACTGAAATGGATGCAACTGCACCATGTAAGTGACATCTGCGCTTAATGGGGTTCCCCTACATCAACAGTCTCAGCTGGGTAGATTCAGAATGGAATTCATGAAGAACTAAGTTTTGCAGGGGGCATCTAAATGGATGTGCAGGGAACATATTTTAATGTAAGAATCTTTAATGAAAGTGTTTTTAGGCACAACTAAGTATAAGGAAAAGCACACGTTTCTCCTTGGTGGAGTTGATAATACTATTGCTAGTTGAACTATCTAACTTACATCTCTTTGGGCTGATTTCATTTGTATTTTTACCACAAATTCAGTTGATGGTTTAAAAAACTTGAATGTTTGATATTTATTAAGTGCAAAAAACTCGAATGTAAAACTTTGGCGTCTAAAAGCTTGCAAATCAATGGGAGTTGTCCTAGGCAAATATTAAGCATTTTTTTCCAACATACATACACCCATTGAGTAGATTTTTCACGGCGTAATTTCATCAAGTTTTTTGTTTTCACATTTCTTAATAAAAAGGGATCATTCAAGTTTGATAAAATTTCTAATTTATCCCAATTGAAAAAAAATTCACATATTCAAACACTTTCTATGAATCATTCACTGGGTCTCTGTTTCCTGTCTTATTTAAGGCTTGGGTTACCTTAGCTCGACTGGACTCTTTTACCTTTACCTTATGCCCTCTAGTATGTCCACTTTCTGCTAGAACGGAGTCCAGAAATGTGCTCTCCCCCCTTCTACAGGGGCAGGATTCAGTCACTAGATCCCTAGGCCAGAAGAGGGAGGCCTCCCTTCAACAGAACTTCCTGAACATACACAACCTCATTTGCCATATTTGTACCAAACAATTTCAGTCAGTTCTGCTCCTCCTCCCAGTGATAAAAGGAACTTGTGTCAACAGATTCAGACTGGGCTGGCGGGGCCGACCCAGGTCTGTTTCCAACTGTGGGCATTAATTGTGGCGCTCCTCCTCAGCGAGTGAGGAACTCATTGTGTGGTGGAAGGGTGTGGAGTTTGTGACTGGGGTTTGGAGCCCCAGTGGGCACAGACTCCCCAGTCCAACACTATGTGCCAATATGCATTCCTTACACTTCTGTATAGTTGCACTCAGCACCAATGCCTTCCTTTTACCTCTTTTTTCCAAATTAAGTGCAGTTGTGCCTTTTAATTAAGGGAACCTGACAACTACAAAAGAGTGCACTTTGTACACTAACCCACTTGAGTCTGGTAAATGAACACAATAGAAATGCCCCACAGAGTTCATATTATGAACTGATAGTAAAATTAAGCAGGCAATTTCAAACTGCATGCACCAACTTTAAGATCGAGGTGCGCTCTCTTTGTTCTCCCTGAAAAGAATTTTGGCATCTTACAGTAATCAGTAAAGCATATAAAGATCATCTAGATCTTCGTTGTTATAATAAAGTTTCTATCACCCTTATAAGACAGAATCTCCTATTTGTTCGCAACCATGCCAGTTAATAGTATTTACACTGTGTTGTTAAAGGACCAGTAACATAAAAAAATTGAATTGTTTTAAAGTAATACAAACATAATGCAGTGTTGCCCTGCACTGGTAAAACTGCTGTGTTTCCTTCAGAAACACTACTATTGTTTATATACATAAGCTGTTGTGTAGCCATGGGGGCAACCATTCAAAGGAGAAAAGGCTCAAGTTACACAGCAGATAGCAGATAAGCTCTGTAGAACATAATGTTATCTGTTATCCATTACTCATCCTGTGCCCTATAGCCTTTTTTCAATTTCCGCCATTGCTACTTAGCAGCTTGTTTATATGAACTATAGTAGTGTTTCTGAAGCAAACAGCTCCGTTTTAACAGCACAGGGCAACACTACATGATATTTTCTTTAATTTAAAACACTTTCATTTTTTGGTGTTACTGTTCCTTTAATGGCAATGGCTTCTGATGCTAAGCAGAAGTATTGAGTGGATGGGATTAAAAAAGTTCATTTGGACGTGGAAACCTCAGAAGGAAAGTTATGATTACATTTGTAATTGTGGCAGGTTCTTCACTGAAACACATTTAGGGGCAGCCAGCTATTCTTATCTGTGCTCAACTTATGCATTAAAAACTTGACGTCAAGTCAGTGAAAATCATTTTATTGCAGTAAATAAGTCCTAAAAGGTTTGGAATTTTCACAATAATTCATTTTCTTTTTTTTTTTTTCATAATTGAGGGTTGCGACTGGACTTACCTTTGGCACTGGTTCAGCCAAACCAGGATATCGTCAGCCCAAGTATTGCTTGATCTCAGCTGGTTTGCAGCAACACTAGAAGTTTTTTAAAATCAAGGAATTCTTACATGACCTGGTATACTGTAAGTGTAAGCTATTCCCAATTACTACTTGGTGGGCCTAATGCTGCCCATGCTCACTGTCCTGGCTTGAATCACTTATTTATAACAAATCTAAAACTTATCAACTTATTCAGTTGCTGGCTGTAGTTGTAGAAGGTGGTGTCATCAGTATATTGTTCTCCCATTAAGCACACCTGTACTTGTGGCTTGTCTCATTTTAATTATGGTCCTAAACGCCACCCTCCTATAAATCCTAAAACTGTTCCCATGTTCTAGCTCCTTATACAGTAGTGATCTAACACTACTATTCCTACCCTAACACTGTACTACCACCTAATGGCAGAAAATGGCAATTACCCTATATAACCTTTGTGAAGCCCCTTTCAGCCTCTTACACCCTATGTAAAAGTATTGGTACTGTGTAAATACCCGGAAATAAGTAGGATATTAATAAAATCTTTAATTACTGAATTCATAAATTTTTGGGACATTCACAATATTCCAATGCAGATCACATCCCTGGATTTGGGCCAGAACAGGCCCCATTGAGACATCATGTGGGACCTGGAGGAACAAACTGATTGTGACGTCTGTGAGTAGAGGCTGCCCAAGGAGTTGGAGGTGTGGAATGCCTCAAAAGGATAATGAGTGATTGCATTAATTGTCTACCATGAAGTAAATTACTTACTGTTTAAGGCAGGAGAGGGTCTTTATAACATAATACACTATGATCTGTTTTGATTTTTTCCAGAGGGTGAAAGAACAAGGAGATCTTCTACAGTAGCTGTGCATTACTGACTATTTGTGAAGCCCTGCGGAGGGTCCTGGTTACAACTACCTGTGCAAAGGGCCTTAGTTAACTATATTTGGACACTTCAGTTTATGTGAATCTAACAGAGCAACTTAAATACCCAGAGGCACACTCTTGGATTACAAAGAAAAGACAGAAAACAACAGGGTACCTATTGTAGTTACCTA
>CM044431.1:180093515-180114114 GCA_024363595.1 Xenopus borealis | reverse complement strand
AAAAAATCAGCTGTTCCATGTATGGGGAAAACATTCACTCATCACTAATACACACACCATATTACATTGTTTATTTTTACACTGAACTGTTCCTGTTTCCTTTTGCAATATGATCTTAATATACAGTCACACTATTTGCTGGAGGAGAGTTTCAGAAAGATTTTTAGAAAGAGGAGGCTTTTTGCAGGAGTGGGTGTGAGATAAGACAGGCTGAAAGCAGTAGTACTCACACCCTAAAGGAAGTAGTATCCTTCTTCATATGAGGAAGTGGAGTGATTTTTTTAAAACAAAATATTTCACTAATGTGTGGGTTTATATAAGTAATTTGGTGCTTAATAGGTATTATTGCCATCAAAGAACAAAACTAGAGGTGTCACTATCACTTCAATAAATAACCCCCCTGAGTTGATGCATTTCTTATCTTTTTCCCTTCTGAGCAGAATTCCTGGGTTTCATTACTGGCAGCATCTGTGCATCTATTTTCTTGTGTTATATGTGTAACCCCCCAATAAATTGTGTACATTAAAACAAGATCAGAACTATATTTTCCGAGAACACTTCCTGCTACCTGTTCCTCCTGTTCCCATGTGCAGTACTAAGAGATGATTCCAGTTGTCTTTCAGGTAGTAATCCATAGCATAATGTTTTATACACTTATTGAAAACTGTTGATATGCCACTACTAACTTCTTCTATACTGTCTCTAACACATACAGCCTGCAGTGAGCAACAACAGCCAGACACCTGCAGGATTAGAGCGCACATAGTTAAAGGAGAAGTAAACCCTCCACAGTCATAAGTCCCCACTGACTCCCCTCTGTAGGCCCCCCTCCCCGCCTCCCTCCTGCACACTGTTACACTAGAATTGTGTCCCTTAGAAATTCTGACCCGCACAATGCAGAACAGTGCAGCAGTGCACAGGGGCGATGCAATGAATGGCTTACTTCTCAATAATTTAAAATCAACAGGCTACTTACAATCCCTTAAAGGAAAACTAAACCCCCCGACCAATGTAGGTCTCTATAAAAAGATATTGCATAAAACAACTCATATGTAAAACCCTGCTTCATTTAAATAAACCATTTTCATAATAATATACTTTTTTAGTAGCATGTGCCATTGGGAAATCATAAATTGAAAATAGCCATTTTAAAAAATAAGGACAGCCTCCTGGGATCCTAGAATCCAACGGTGCACACAAACATACCAAACAAACTATAAAGTTGGGTCACATGAGCCAATTAACAGACAGAGTTCTGTCTTTTGCTTCCACACTTCTTCCTGTTACAGTTAGAGTTGAAATATTTCTGGTCAGGTGATCTCTGAGGCAGCACACAGACCATCATGAAATGGTGGTTCAAGGCAAGAGATATAAAAGGGCAATATTTACTTAAATACATATACCAGGTAGGCAAGATTCTTTAATATCAGTTGCTCAAAAATTCATTTTCGGGGTATAGCTTTCCTTTAAGGCGGTTAGCGCCACAGTCTTTTTTTAAAAAAGCTCAACGCTTCTTAAATACGCTAGCACAAGTGCCATAGCATTAACCTGAAACTGCTATGCAGTGGTCGGCTTTTTTAAAAAACACAGTGAAAACTCCACGGTTAAACGTACTGTATGTGTGTCCATTGCCTTCACCTGCTTTATAAAAAAGCATGCTGTACAATATACAGTAAATTCTAGCTCCTACAGTCTTCAAAATAATCACTTTCTAGCTGAAAACAGACTGGTATAGAAGAAACTTATTTTATTCATTGCTACCCCTTTATAGCTATTACATTCCCAAATGAAAAATATATTGGGGAAAAAAGCATAGTATTTCAAAATGAGATGTTCTGCTCACCCAACACATAAAATCAGTGCTTTGGGCCACTTATTTTATATGGCTGTGCATAAATGCCCCTATAACCTAAAGGGGTTAATGCTGTTTCATCAAAGCGCTAACTACTTTACATTAGGATGTCATAAATAAATGAAAAACTGCCATTTCTTCTGTCTCATTTATGTTCAAGGCTTGCACCTCTTTTGCAAGATGTACAAGATCTAACCTTCCGTGACACTTAAGTTAGCATATAAAAATATATTCCTCTTTGAAAAATACAGAGTCAGCATGAGAGAGAGTGCAGAATCAGCACAATTCCTTCCAGTCCAGCACAGTCAAATAAAGTTGTCAGCCCAACTTGGCATGAATAGTTTTTAATGAAACCACTCAACAACGTTGCCTTTTATTCTGTTACAAACTTTTAGATTTCATAAAAGAAAATATTAATAAAAATAAAACAGTCCATTGGGAGAGACAGAGTGGCCTACCTAGTAAAATAATATATCTTTTTTGGCCTATTTGAAATGGATCAAAGTTTAGTTTCCAGTATCTAAAATATACCTTCATAGGAATTTTCATAATAATGTTTCATAAACACAATTATCTGTAAATTGAAATGCCTCTTGGATAGAGGTATTCAAATTATACAAACAGTTCTTCAGTTAACTTTCAGAAGCATGAGCTTAGCGTAGAATCTCCCCGAAACAAATCATTTGGAAATAGTACAAATGTTGATCTAACAATGTTTTCCCACTTAGCTGAAATTAAAACAAACTTTGAGTTAAAGTTTCTCAACACCCTGCCTCCACTGGAATAATGTGCCCCAGATTTAAAACTCATACTTACAGCAAGGGTGTCGCTCATTTCACTATAGGCTTACATGGGCATCTTCACAATTATACCTAAACCTATGAAAGGGTAAATACCACCTTTGTACTGGACCGGTCCTTCAAACTGCCCAGTGCTAACATGTTCCAACTTGGAAATGGGCACTTCTTTTGACCTTGTTTTACCAGTAAATATATATCAAGGTATAAATCAAATATTAAAAACTTTGAAACACAGAACTTATAGCACCAGAACAAAGGTACTTTCATATCTGCAAATGTTTTTCCTTGGACTTAGCAGAGCTTTTATTTGAACCCAAATTCACATCTGACAGTTAGTCACACATAAAAAAGGAGTTAATATTCAAGTGAGTTGATTTTACTGTATTTCATACATACCAATGTCATACAAGCTCATAAATCCAACACAGAGCGCAGAAGTCCTGCTACTTCCTCATCACTAGTGATAAAAAAGTAAGAGCCAGCAAATGATTTCCTCAAGAAAGCATGGCATGGTGTAAGTCTTTGTCCAGTCTGCTAGAAAGCAAAAAGGAACCCTAACAACTATTGTTAAAAATTGATATATAATTCAATAAGGAAATCAGCACCATTGTCAATTTTCACTTTTCTTAAAGGCGTCTTGTTTTAGAATAGGACAGGGATATCCAGCTGCAGGCAGTGGGACACTGTCGGCCCTCCACAAGATCATTATGGTCCCTGGCATGCTCAAGATGTCCATACACCTTTTTCTATGACATCCTTGTGTTATAATAATCTGACTTAAAATCAGCAAATTCCTGTCTGACCACATAGAAAATCTTGGACAGCACAACGACAGACCTTAAAAGCATTCATGCATCTCTTGTAATGTCTGATAGGGCTGCAGATGTTTTGATCTTGGCCTCGGTACAGCATTTATTTGCACACAAATTCACTTCTGACAGTTATAGTCAGGTATTAAAAGAAGCAGCATTTAATTTGCAATTTTCCTTCATGAATCATAAGTATGAATAACAGATGAGTTGTTTCGCACAGTATTTTATACATTTCAATGTCATACAACCTGAAAAGCCCACGGCACTGCCAGCTCCATCTGCTAACTCGGCTAGAGGAAGGGAAGACTGAGTGCAGAAGTCTTGACATAACACCTGCGTTTAATATGAAATGAATTTATTAGTCTCATCATCATCGTTGACACCATGTAAATGAATAATGAAAGGACATTTAAAATGGAAAATAGCTGCCACTTGCTTTTTGCATTCACTACACTGGAGCTGTGCAAATTATTTCATGACATTTTTTGAAAATATTATAGTTATTATAACTATTACAAATTATAATATAGCCAAGGAAGTGCAGACTGGGTCTAATGAGACCACAGAGTTTGATGGTAGAAATTCCTTAGAAAATACATCTCAAGTCTTGTAAAATACTAAGGCTCATTTATGTCCACAAGTGTAGTGAGCAGTGTTATTTTGAGAGATTGCCAATGTTTTTTCCCAAAATATTAGCGCCATTGTGGTTGCTAGTGGGACACAATTTTGCCGCACCTGGTGGAATTGCCTCCAGTTAGCCAAGATTAACTCAATTGTGTGAACGTTTTCTCATACTTGACCAGAAGTCCACCTAGTATTATTTCCTATTTCCCAGTTTGCAAGTGACATCTGCGGTGGATTCTTTAGGTGCAAGTGTGCTGTGTCTGTTAGCGCTGGCTGCAAAAAGTACCTTGATGTGGTCAGCACATAGATGCTTTAGGGTTCCACTGTGCCAATATGTGCAAAGCCATAAAGGAGTAAGTGGTTCTGGGCACAACAATACAAGAAGAGCATTTGGACTCTAGTACGTACCTTTAATGAAAGTGGTTTTACATTCAACTGAAATACTGTAGTATATTTTAGGTCTTTGATAGTAGAAAAGATACGATTGCCTCCAGTACTGAACATGTGAGCAAAGAGATGCTATGCATGCAGGGTGCAGGTAAAATCGGCCAATATTTTAGGCTGTACACCGCCATTACTTCCAAGCCCTATTCACTAGACATATTCATAGGCTGTGTGATACAGCAGCAACCTGACCTCCTAAGCATCTGTAGGGGACTGGTAAATTAACCTCCCAGTATATTTAGCAGGAAGCCCCCAAATGTTATGGACACCTAAGTGGGTCCTAAAATACAGTTAGGAGGGGGAACTGTTTCCTATTCCTGCTCTAATCCATGCCCCTTGCTGTTACTCACAGTGACCAGTAGATGTCACTGTGCCAAAGCATAAAAGCATTGTAAGCCATGCTTTCAGTGTCCATCTTGTGCTGGCTCTAGCCTGAGCAGGCAGGCAGGGCTCAAGTGGAACCTAGACAGGTCAGGTCTAGTAAGGATAGGCTACTCATCCTTATAGGTTACTCTAGGTGTGACAGATAGCTAGTATTATTTAGCATAGCAGTTTGAGGCTCCTACACGGATTGTGAGTGGGCTTAAGATCCCAGGTACTAATTGCCCAGAGTAGCAACTAAGTGTACAGACCTAGGATTAGAAGTGTCTTCTCAGGTTCCACTTAGAGAAAAGGCTGAAAGCTGGGTGTACCTCCTCAATGCTGCCTGTACTTTTGTCTCCCATGTGTGAAGGGGACAGTCTCTGACCAAAGGTGCTGTGACTATTGCCTATCCATTGTTGACCTGTATGTGTTCATTGTTCAATAAATCTGTTAATGGTTAAGTTATAAGAACCACTGGCGCTCAATTATTTGCACCCCGAATACAGTTATAGTTGCACTACACCCTGCTTACACATCGTTGCAAGGGCTTACTCCCTAAGATTTAAGGCCTCATCCGGTGAATACATATTAGGTGTGGAGCTCATAGTCAGAGATAGGTGAACTCATTTTACAATAGCGCTACACATCTTTAATGAATCAGCAAGGAAGTTTTGGTTTGAACTGAAAATCAATTGTTATTTGCAAAAAAGGGGAAACAACCCTCTGGAAAATGGGTCCTGGGGCCTATATCTGGGTTCTTGTTTAAAGAGTTAAAATCCCTTTAATTGGACTAGTGACCCTGGAAGCTTAAAATTCTGTTTGTTGCGGCGCACTCCAAAAAAGGCCACGGATTGCTTTCTTTATCATCCAGTAAAAGAATCCTTTATTTTAACATTTGATTAAAAATGCATACAGCTTCCAACCCTGGAAGCTTACTCAAGATATTTCAAAGGAAATGTAAACCCACTAAACAAGTTGCAGCAAAATTACTCTCTACTCTTTGCAATACACATTAATTTATTTTTTTCTATTACTGTATCGATATATTATTATTTTATCAACTGGCCAGAGAGAAGAGATGTCTTGTGAGGTTGTTTTATTTGGGAAATTAAGTTAGTGAGCAGAGAGTCATCTGATGTTTTATGGTCAGTTTTAACAGAACAACAACAACACAAGATGTTCTTTTCCCCGTGAAATTCATTTACAGCCAACTGTAGCCAGTCAGCAGATGCACTGTTCCTTGTAAATCATTATAATAGGAGTTTTAAAAGCTAGAAACAAAATAATGTAAATTGCAAAAGTGCTTATCCTTATGTTTTGAAACACAAATATTAAGATGACCTGTGCCAAATTAAATCCTGCTTTTTTTGTTTGATTATAACTGCCAGATATGAATTTGTGTGGAAATAAAGCTCTGCTATAGCTGAGAAAAAAAAATCTGCTGTCCAATCAATTATTATGATACATATAGTAGCAGTTGTAATGTTCATTGCATTAAATACAATGAAAACTCAATTTTACATCCTCTGATTTTAAAGCATCGTGTTGCTCCAGTAGACTTTTGCACTGGAAAAGAGCAAACAGATTTTCTTATATTTAATTTTGATCAAGACATGTTGTCAGTTTCCCAGGTGCCCTCCGTTATGTAATGTGACTTGTCCTTTGATAAACTTCAGTCACTCTTTACTTTTGCACTGAAAGTTGGAATGATATCACCCCCTCCCTTCATCCTCCCCCAGCAGCTGAACAACAGAGCAACGGGATTATAAAACGATAACAGCTCCCTGACAAAAGATAACAGCTCCCTGGTAGGTACTGTACAGTATGAAAATAATATTAAGAAGTAAACATTCAAGTCCCACTGTGACTCCTTTAGTTACACTGAGTAGGAGAAACAACAGCCTGTCTGAAAGCAGTTCCGTCATGAAGTGCTGGCTCTTTCTGAAAGCACAAAACTACCAGAGATGGCTGCCTACACACCAATATTACAACTAAAAACAAATGCACTTGTTGGTTCAGGAATAACGTTGTACAGGCATGGGATCTGTTATCTGGAAACCCGTTATCCAGAAAGCTCCAAATAATGCAAAGGCCCAGTTTTTAAAACTTATTTCCTTTTTCTCTGTAATAATTATACAGTACCTTAAAACTTGATCCAAACTAAGATAGAATTACTCCTTATTGGATGCAAAAACAATGATGTTTACATGATTTTCTAGTAGACATAAAATAGAACCTGTTTCTGAAAAAAACCCTCCACAGTTAAGCCCCCCTCCCTCTACCAGCCTACCTGCCCCCCCGGCAAATGCCCCTAACTTGTTAGTTATCCCTCCTTCCCGGTCCTGTATAGCGGAGTTCACAGGCGCCATCTTGTCTCGTTTGCTCTTCATCCTGTACTGACTGACGTTTTTGGGTGCTTGTGCAGTACGAGGAATCTGCCAGTGTCGGGCTACTGTGCATGCACCGAAAGTCACAGAAAAAAAGATCGGAAAGTTTGTGACTTTCAGCGCATTTGCAGTTGGAGGAATTTGCCAGTACAGAGTTACTGCACATGTGCACAAGAGTTACAAAGTTTGCAATTTCTTTTTTCTGAAACTTTATGACTTTCGGTGCATGCGCAGTAGGTCACCACAGCAAGTGCCTTGTACTGCGCATGCGCCAGAAAACACTGGTCAAGGTTAGGGGCATTTGCCTGGGGGGGGGGGGCAGGTAGGCCTGGGGGAGGAGGGAGGGGGGCCTACACATGAGAGTGTGGGAGGGTTTTTTTCAGAAACAGGTTGACTTCTCCTTTAAGGTATGAATCCCGAGGATTCTGGATAACAGGTCCCATACCTGTATATGGTAGAGTGAATTATTTGCAGTGTAAACAGTGTGATTTAGAAATAAAAAATACATCATTAAAAATCATTGTTGAATCCTGTATTTTACACTGTTTCTCTGTGGTTCTACCAACATATAATGCAACATATCTAACATATAATGCTTAATACATTTCCCTGATTTTAAATTTTTCCAGATATTACACCATTTATTTGTGTTTATAAAATATAAAATGCTTTGTATCAGTCCCTTCTTGTGCTTACTTTGCCTACCAAACACAAACAGTTGTTGAGGTGCCTTGCAACTCTCATAGTTACATAGTTAAATTTGGTTGAAAAAAGTCCATAAAGTTCAACCACTCCGAGTTTAGTATCACAATAGCCTTTGATATTATGTCTGTCCAAGAAATCATCCAAACCCCTCTTAAAGGCATTAACAGAATCAGCCATCACAACATCACCCGCAAGTGTGACGACCTTACACTGCTTCAAATGAAAGTCCTTTTCTTCTAGTCTGAAGGGGTGGCCTCTGGATCCTCTTTATGGGTAAAAAGGTCCCCTGATATTTGTCTATAATGTCCTCTAATGTATTTGTAAGGTGTAATCATGTCCCCTCACAAGTGCCTTTTTCCATTTCTCATGGAGCTGCTACCATCTCTACCATTGTGCAGAAAGGCCTAGGATCTTTCAGCTACTTGTAGTTACAGTGCCTCCAGTGTAATTGTTGCTACAGTTGAACGGGGGATTTATCTAAAGTAATGTTTTATTTGTTATGTCTTGCTAGCAGCCTGTTGCAAGTTTACCAAACACTCCTTAAACTGGTCACAGGCACAGTGTTTTGGCAGGCAGCAGACCTTTATTTTGCCTTTTTTAACTCAAAAAACACGATGAGTATAAATGATTCAAGAAAAATTATTTGCGTTCTTAATGATTGCTCTGTGAAACTATTACACAAAACAATCATTATTTGTTTTCAATGCCTTGGCTGATGAATCTGGAGCAGTGTCAGATGGCCCTTCTTGCACAAGAAGACTCAAGCATCACAGGTTGAAAGGGGTCACATGGTTTACTGCTGTTTTCTACTGGCTGACATGCAGTGGACTAAATGTCATGTGTGCAAATAACCTTGAAGTTATTGTATGCCTATCTACACCATACATACTTATTAGCAGAGATAAAAACCTCCTCTGACTATCTTGAATAACCCAATTGGTGCACCAAAACAAAGTTCCACAATCAAGGCACCCTATGTACTGAGTGAGTGTGTGGTTGATTGTGTGTCACGCAATTTATTTCTCACTCCAGTTTATAATAACAATCCTTGATAGCATTAACTACTCCTAGAGAAATACTGGCTTTCAGATGAAATTCCAGTTCCATGTAAACTTAAATACTAGATCCACGATGATAAATGATTTTGTTTTTGAAACACTCACTGTGTTTTTTTCTAGATAAATGAAAGATCAGAGAAGGGACTCGTCAGAGGTAAAATTTGTCACAATTACACCAGTCCAATTTAGATGTGACAAACTACAATTATGTATGGTGTTATAAAGCGGAGATATCACAAGTAACCAATTGATTTTCTGCTTCAAAATGTCTTTCCTTTGAAGAGGAACTATGCAGCCCCCAATCCATCACAAGTGGTTGGTCATGTTTGTTGCCCTGGTGATTCATTGTGTCAACAAGGTAGTGTGCTAATTCAATGTGCTATTCAGCACTTGATTCATGATGTTCAAGTCACATTGCAAAGGCAGTGGAATGAAGAAACATTAGCAATTTTGTATTAGCACTGTTCCATGATTAAACCTATTAAATACAGTGTAATCTAATGCTGTCGTCTTGGTGTATTTGCAAAGATATTTTTATGTTTAAAGCTTTCATGCCATTATCAATTCCTTTAAAAAAAGTGCATGTAAAACTCTTATCATAGCACAAAAATAGCCCCAGCATAGCATGAGCAACAGTACTGGTGGATCAATTTCCCTGTACATTGGTCCTGTGTAGGCTAACTGTGTACCACTCCTAATCAGAGTATGAATCTGGTAAAGGTCTGTGTTTGTTTAAGGGTTGAAGACTGTGAATCTGCCATGAAAGGATCAGATGATACCCTGTATCTGTATTTTGGAGTGGGTTGTTTGATCCTTTTACCTTTTGAAATAGCTGATGCCTAATGCCGGAGTGGCCCCCTCTGAGTGCCAGATAAGGGGTCCAATAACTGTATATAAATAAAATACACAAAGGCATGAATATCACATAAATTATATATTTACAAATGGTGCTTGGTGATGTCATTGTTTGTAATCAGTGCATAGTGATGTCATTTCTGCACATGTTAAACAGTCCTATTAAGCTAGAGCCTCTTACCCCAGTCATTCTGTATTAGTAACTATGATTAGACCCTCCACCTTGTACTGTTCCAGCAAGTTAAACTATGGACATCATTGAAGCCTGCACACTGTGCCTTGCATTATATTGATTTTATGCATTATATGTTAGTCTTTGCAGTTTTTTCCTGCTGCAGGTGGTGAAACTCTTTTGTTGACTGAGTGGTGAAACATTTACAAAAATAGTCAGAAATTCCTATTACTTTAGACTTATCTCCACTAGATATTTTCAATATTCTGCACTGTTGTGATGTAAATAAATGAAATTAAATTAAAAATGCTCAAGTAATTTATAAAGGTTTGGTTTGGATTTTTTTATGTGTTAACGCTAATCTGGGCTATCCCGACCAAAGATAGTTGCCAGCTAAGGTAGAAGCATGGGTTACATTGGTCTCTCTCTTCAGGATCCAGGCCTTCACTAAGTGGAAGCATCCCTTTACAGACATTGTGTAACTACAACTCCCAGACACATAGCTCACTCAGATCTTCAGGTAATAGGTATTCAGCTGAGGAGTACTCCATTAGGCATTTGCAGTGATTCAGTATGCCATTCCCATCCAGTGCACTGTTCAGGAAGCTGGAAGCTGACTTAACAACCTCGTCACTGAGGTCCCTGCACTGGAGGCATTCACACAGAGTTTCTGGGAAGCTACTCCCTGCTACAAATCCTTGTTGGAGCTTCAGCTGCTCTTTCTCTTTACACTATCTACCTTTCTCTCCTAGAGAGACTATTACAAGTTGTCCCTACTATAGTGAAACCTCATTCATGGGGTTTCCTGGTCCCCGACTTTTTTTCTCAAGAGCACATGGCCTTTCTGGGCCTGCTGTACCCAGGATCCCCTGTGCACACCCTGCTGGATTACCATCCAGAGGCCAAAGAGGAAGAGGCTACTCCCTACACACACTATATAGGCGTGTGGCAGGAAGTGGTCATTACAACTCTGGCCAATAACACTGAGCTACACAGGCTTTTGCCTAATAACTGGGGAAAAGGTTAGGGATTTAACTCTTTAGGGACATAGCAATCTTATAGGTCCCTACATGTGTATGGACAATCTTGCACATAACATCAGGCATAGTTTTTGACATGGACTCGTCCTACATGTTTTTATATGTTATGCATATTGGTCTTATATATACATTATCCCCTCCCTTCATCATAGAGTATTGTTTTCACACAAATGAAATGCATTGTCATGGCTTATGATTGCACAGGGTAATCCATGCCTGAGTAGTTATTTCCATTTCCTTTCTGGTAAACAGCAGAAGCCCTATGTACCTTTGCAGCAGGGGATTCTAGATAAACAATCAAATCAGACCTAATGTCCCACTAGAAAGAAGAATCAATAACCTTTTTGTATCTGAAGGTTCATTAACATGTACAATAACACTCATTAGAATGATTTAGGAGTACATTAGTTGTGTATAACAATAATAGTAAAATAAAGGGGCAACACTAAGGCAAAGTATTGGTCAGGTATATGACAGAAAATAAGAGCACAATTTGCTTTTTTCACAGTGCATACCTGCTGGAGATCAGCCAAACCTGGAAACCTTCCACTAAGTTAATTATAGAGAAGGAATGCACCTTACGGGATCCCAAACAGAAATAAAACACACAAAAATATAGGCAAAGGAATATATTTGCAATAGAAAAAGAAAAATGCACTGTGTGTCTAAGTAGAACACACGTGGGTAGATGGGGATCTGCCTTACTATTGAAGAATAGTACTTATGAGTCTGCAGACTGGAGTTCACAGATATATTGTAGCATGGCAGGTAAGAGGCACCATCCTTGCATCCCTGGACCATCTCTCAGCCTGGGATTGGGACAGGGGATCTTTTATAGCCTCTGGTGCCCTTCTTTCTGATTTGGGTCCAAAACAAGACTTCTTCCGGGTTCTCATCTCTCCTAGGCATCCTCTGTGACTCCAAATATCTCTTAGGTAGTTGTCCCACCTCCCAGCCATTCAATCTCCCATCAACAACCAAGCTCAATGATGTGGGCAGGTTGCCTGAAAGAAATACAAGAAGTCAGCAGGAATGGGGCTAAGGATTCTCTGACCTTTTTGGGTGATTATTTACAATTGCACAAAATTAAGAATATATTGACTTGTGTTTTAGTATCCACTGGAAAGATCAAAAGATTTAGATGAAATATAGTATCCCTGAACAGTCCACCCTTCCTCCATCTTGAACAGTTTAAAGTTGAGGTCCCTGCAGTAGAAGAGCCAAATTCTTTATTTAAAAATTTAAATTTTTGCTCATAAAGTTACCAGGGGTGGCTTTTTGTCATCCTTGGTAACCTGTGGGGTGCCATTCTCACCTTGCATCATGGTAGCAGCTCCCCTGGCTGTCCATTTTTATACTTTTCATCTACATGTATCTCCTTTAAAATGTGAAAATCAGAACTCTTTAGCTGTAAGTAACTTCATCTCCCAGCTTCCTTAACATGACTCTGTTAGCTTTCATTCATATTAGCAGGAGGCTGTGAGATTGATAGCTGCAGATTTTATTTGAAAATTTAAATATTTGGTAGGAAATATTTCCGACTTGAAAATCTTGGGCAAGTGGTATAATTTCAAATCATATATATATGTAATAGAAATGAGTTCTGATTCCATCACCCATGATTACAGACAATCAGAGAGAACTATGCAAGAATTGTGCTAGTAAATGCATCATTTGTTTGTTTGAGACATTCTCTCATTTAGTAATTTAAATGTAATGCTTTTGGTGCAGAGAGGGAGAGATAGGGAAGATGGTGCATGAAAGAATACCACTTTCCTTGATCATACAAATTACATCTCTATACTTCTGCCAGATGTACATCCTGCTGACAGTAATGCGAGTTCTGTAATGTTGTATTCTACAGAAAACTTAACCATTATATGATTACACAAAGCATTGTTTGGACTAAATAAAATGTCTAAAAACAGCAAGGAGAGCAGCCACAATACAATATGTCCTAATGTGGAGTTCTAAAATGACAGATACTCCTCATTACATTATGGTCAGTATTTCTACAACATTTCATTTACAGTATATTCTACGGCAGTACCATCCAACTTCAGAGTATGGCACACAGGGAACATAGGGCAGGCAGAGTATGGCACACACAGGAAGCATAGGGCAGGCATAGTATGGCACACAGAGGGAGAATAGGGCAGACAGGGTATGGCCCACTCAGGAAGTATAGGGCAGGCAGAGGCAGATCGTTTGATCTATCTTGGGGCTACTTTGAATTAATTTATGTTAGGTTTGTTTCTTTTTTTATATGGAAGGGCTCTGAAAGTTTGCCATTTACACATCATTTGACTGTTGGGGTAGTGTATTAGCTTGATACCCAATTTATCATTAGATTGATTTTGTAAAGGGTGTCTATAAGGAATGTTCAGTCCACCCTATCAAAAGCTTTCTTAGCATCTGTGGACAACAAAAAAAGTAGGGTGCCAGAACTTTTGAGTTGAATTATGCTAAACAGTCTGTTAAAGTTATCAGCAACAGTTTTGGAGTGTCATATTGTGAACTTTACAAAGATAAGATGATCAAACAAAAATCTGTTTCTTGGACTTTATCATTTCTGCTATGTTTGCTTTATATACAAATAACAGCTGGCACTGTTGATGGCTTTGGAAGAAAGCAATAGACTGCAGCTTTATTTTCTCAACAGAAGAATTTTTATGGTTCGGAAAAGTGACAACAAGCAGATACTTGGCTTGGTGGTATGTTATTGCAGACAGATGAAAGTACACTTAAACTCTGAATTATTTCATTGCACATAACCCTCAGGCATGTCCCTTCATCACAGTAGGTGTGTTTAGCATAGTCTCCAACTGTATAATCCTCAATAGCCCTATACATTTTTGGATAACTACAAAATGCAGCCAACTGTAAGAACATTATTGATCTACAATAACAACAGATGCTAGAACTGCATTCTGTAAAATTTCTATTGTGGAGTAGCACTTTTTAGGGAGAAAGCTATATTGTCCCCTGGTAATGTGAGTCCTTGTTGGACTGTAGAGGCACAATTCTTAGGTGGCTTTATTACCTTTCTAAGCTCTCAGTGATACTATACTACGTACATATATCTCTTTGCACTGATGAGAAATTACATTACAGAAAATAAATTACATTTACATAAAGATCTTACAGAAGGCTAGATCTCTGCAGTATCATTATTCCTTATAGAAATTGTCCCACACAACTTGGGTTCAGTTTCAGACTCAATGTACAGAACAGGTATGGGATCTGTTATCTGGGAACCCATTATTAAGAAAGATCTGAATTACAGGAAGGCCATATCACATAGACACCATTTTATCCAAATAAGACAATTTTTTAAAAAAATATTTCCCTTTTCCCTGTTATAATAATACAGTAGCTTATACTTGATCCTTAGAATTTATTAACTAATCCTTATTGGAAGCAAAAAAAAAGCTTATTGAGTTTATTTAATGTTTACATGATTTTCTAGTAGGCTTAAGGTATGAAGAGCCAAATTACATGCATATCCATTATCTGGAAAATCCCAGGTCCCAAGCATTCTGGATAACAGGTCTCATACACGTATAGTTTTTTGATGCTACCTTTCTAATACTGACCCTGGCATATAACTTTTGATTATGTTTGTTCTCTGCCAGCGCTGACTCTGGGGCTGCCGCCCCCTTCCCACTCCCCGCTTAAAAATCAGCGTTGGAGCGTGTGAAAAGGGGGCAGTATCGCTAGTGCATTGAGTGCAATTGCGCTCTCTGCATTAGCGGAGACAAATTTCCGGGTTAAAACCTGGAAGTTCGTCTCTTAAAGTTACAAGAGGCGGCTTTTTGCTGCCCCTTGTAACCGGCTGCTCCATGCCGCCTGAGGCAAGGTTCTCACCTTGCCTCATGGCCGGAACGGCCCTGTTCTCTGCCTGTCCTATTCCGCACCCTGTGACTATTTGTTGATGTCTTTATACAGTTTAGTTTAAACATTTACTAACCAACAGTTTTTTTTTTATTATGCCACACCATACATGTACTCTCTTAGGCCTGTATATGGGATCTTTTATCTATAAACCCATTAAACAGAAAAAATCTTAATTTCAGCAAGGCAATGTCCCATAGATTCCATTTAAAGCAAATAATTAAACTTTTTAAAAATTATTTTCCTTTTCTCTCTAATAATAAAGCAGTATCTTGTAATGGATGAATCCATTTTGGTGGCAAAACCAATCCAATTGAGTATCTTTCATGTTTAAATGATCATTAGCAAGGTATAAATGCAATCTGCTTCTTCATGAATATTATAGTCCGGTACATCAAGTGTGGATGGACTGTTTCCAATTGGTATCTGTTAGTACTTGTACATGTGTTTTTATATGAGCTTTAACATATAATAACTGATAAAGACATTTTGGATTTGCACTGAAATATACAGTGATAAGTTCAAAGGGTTCAGTTTCTTAATACATTGTCCCCTGTTAGTGTGTTTAAACTGTGCATCCTTGTAGGACTGTAAAGGTACATATCTTTGGTGGCTTTATTACATTGCTCAGTTCTCTATGATACTATACTGCATACATATTTCTCTCTTTGCACTTTTGAGAAATTCCATGACAAAAAATATATTACATTATTAGGGATGCACTGCAACCACTAGTAAGGATCGCCCAAATCATTCATGAAAGATTTGGCTGAATACATAACAGAATACTAATTTGCATAGGCAAGTTAGGGGCAGAAAAGGAAAAAGTGGAGAAATTTTTTTACTTCCTTTTTGTGACGAAAAATTGCAGGAATTCTCTTCCCGCCACAAATTTACATATTCAACTCATGATTCGTTTAAACCAAGCACAAGGATTTGGCTGAATCTAAATCCTGCTGAAAAATGCTGAATCCTGGCAGAATCACAAACCAAATCCTGGATTTAGTGCATTCCTATTATATTTACAGAATGACCTTACAGAAGACAAGATCTGAGGGGTATAAATTATTACTTATAGAAATTGTTCCACTTTACTTCAGCAGCAAGTTGCAGCAGAATTAAATGGAACTTCTGTACTTTCAGCATTATTATAACTTATTCAAGCCCCAAGTCTCTTGCTATTCCATGATGTGACTGTAAATTCTGAGTACTTACATTACATAATAGGATTACTTGCTAGTCTGCAGTACCAGTACTAATCTCCACAAACTTTCACAATTGTCATGCAGACTTACTCAAGGTACGTTTTCTAAACACTTCTGGAACTTCATTACTGTTCTGTTTTTAGTGGTTTCTGAGATATCTGCTTTTTTAAACTGCTGCAAAGGTCTGAAACTGTTGCCTTTAAAGATACCTGTTATTAGCAATGGAAACTGTTTAAAACGGCTAATATCACAAATCCTTAACAAATGAATAAATATAAATATATTAATGAATATGATTTGCAAAGGTGCTCAGTGAACCGCATCAGTTTCATTTTTGGGGGCTTAAATCCGCTTTAATCACTAGGGAAATGGATAGAAACTGCAGATTTTTGCCAATTCGCTAAATATTAAACCAGCGGTGTCTCACAGTTTTAGCAATGAAAGCACCAGAGACAGGTTTGCTGTTGCGAATATTTTGCAAACTCTTTGTCCCTCATGAGACAGAAGGATAGTAAATGCTAATTTTAGTTTGTGATAGTGTGCAGTGTATGTAATAAAAATTCATACTGAGTAGGTTTGTTTGCCCCAAAAGTTTACGCCACATTCAAACACATCTTAAAAGTTTGCAATGTGCAACTAAATTTTGTAGTGCAATAAAAGCCTAATGAAGAACATACGGAAAAGCACTAGGGCCAGCAAAAATAAAAAATTCTGATGAATTGTGACTTTTAAAACTCATAATTATGACTTTTAATCTCATAATTATGACTTTAAAAAATCGAAATTATGACTTTTAATCTCATAATTATGACTTTTAAACTCATAATTATGATGTTTAATCTCATAATTATGACTTTAAAAAGTCGTAATTATGATTGTTAATCTCATAATTATGATTGTTAATCTCATAATTATAACTTTTAATCTCATAATTATGACTTTAAAAAGTCAAAATTATGAGTTTTGACAGTTTAAAAAGTCATAATTATGAGATTAAAAATAATAATTATGAGTTTTAAAAGTCATAATTCATCATAATAATACATTTGTTAAGAATATGACATTGCAATATACAAATTTGTATTCATATTTGTGTGCAAATGTTATTATATTTCCCCCTTACAATGTTACTTACCAAGAAGGGTAACTTCTAGTATGTTATAGAATGACCTATTCTAAACAACTTTTCTATTGGTCTTCATTTTTTATAGTTCTTTCTTCCACCTCTTTCCAGCTTTCAATTGAATGTCACTGACCACGCCAACCAAAAAACTATTGCTCTGTGATGCTACAGTTTTATCATTATTTTTATATTTTTATTATGTCTCTTTCTTTTATAACTTCTTTCCTATACATATTACAGTCTATCATTCAAACCACCACATGGATGCTAGTGTAAATTGGATTGTAGCAACCAGATGAAAATTCCAAATTGGAGAGTTGCTAAATATTGAAAAAAATTAATTTGAAGGTGGAACAACCCTTTAAAGGAACAGTTCAGGATAAAAATAAAAACTGGGTAAATAGATAGGCTGTGCAAAATAAAAAATGTTTCTAATATAATTAGTTAGCCAAAAATGTAATGTATAAAAGCTGGTATGAGTGGATGTCTCACATAACAGAATACAAAACAACATCCTGCTTTTCAGCTCTCTAAATCTGAGTAAGTCAGCGACTTGAGGGGGGGCACATGGGACATAACTGTTCAGTGAGTTTGCAATTGATCCTCAGCATTCAGCTCAGATTCAAAAGCAACAGTTATGATCCATGTGGCCCCCCTCAAGTCATTGATTGGTTAGTGCCTGGTAACCAGGGTAACCAGTCAGTGTAAACAAAAGAGAGCTGAAAAGCAAGAAGTAGTGTTGCAGTCACTCCAGCCTTTATACATTACATTTTTGCCTAACTAACTATTTTGAAAACATGTTTTATTTTGTACAGCCTATCTGCTTACCTAGTTTTTACTTTTATACTGAACAATTCCTTTAAAGAAAAGCAGACATCACACCAAATTCTGTTGATTGAACAGATTTTCATTTGTCTGAGTAGAAAATAATTTGCCTTTTACAGCATATGGCTGATTTTATGGATTTTTTTGCTTGCACGTCACACACATAATGACAGAGCCAAGTGGATCTAATAGACTAGAACCCGACTAATCATTACAGTTCTTGGAGGGGAGGGGCTACTGATAAGCAGTAGAAAGATTGTTAGGATGGCTTGGTTTTTCATTTTCCTCAGTCACACCAGAGTTCAGGCAAAATCAAAAATAGTCAAGGGTTGCTGATATTCATTAAAATGTTTCTGCATAATTGTGCGTGTGTATGCATAATATGCAAGGGTTTTATATTAGTTAAGGAGTTGTCCTTGATAGTGACACAACTAGAGTGTTCCATTCACCCTTTCACTGTCATTAGAATGGCCCCACTGCTAGTTCTTTGTTAGGGAACTTCAACACAATAAGAGGGTGGTACAAACTAAAGCCATTCTTAGACAACTGACAACCTTTGCCAGTCTGAATCTGTAAACTTTATCGTTAATAGATCCAAATCATCTAGAAAACAGAGAGAAAGAAAAATATACTCATGACAATATTTTCATTAGAAAAACTACAAAACAATTTAAAACGTGAAAATATGGCAAGCTTTTAATGTCAAAATCTGCTTAGCAATAACAGGTGACCATTCCCCTAAGGCAAGCAATGCATATGCACACTATCATGCAGGAGTGGAATACTTTTGTTTCTCTAAATTCCATCAAGGGAGTCCACCATATGTTTTAATGCAAGTTCCATCTGTCACATTAGCAGCACAGAAGAAAACGTTCTGATTATGTGTTTTTCAGACTGGTAAATTCCTCTACCCGCTGCAATTTCCATGCAGGCAAAGTCTATAACAGTGAATTTCCTGTGTGCATGTGTTAATTGCTAGTGCTCTGCTGAAGCACACCATTAAATTAAGGGCAATTACATTTCCCACTTCAGTGGTTAATGCCAGTGCTGACTTTGTGTGTTATCAGTCGTACATATGAGAAACATGAACAACTTCTACAGCACAGTGTTCTGTTGATTCCACTGACAGTGTTTATCACATAATGGCAATATATTCAGAGTGGCAGCTAATCTAAGAGTGGGCCAGTTACACAGGGGACCTATGCATTTGAGCAAAGCATGGCTCAAGTGCCACATAATTTTTTTAGAAAGTGAAAATCAATTAAAATGAATGTTGTAATAATAGCAAAGAACCAGAACACCCACTCAGAACTGCATCATGTCAACATTTCCTACTATTTCATTAAAGTGCTGCATAAAATGCTTAACATTAACATAATTTTTTTTCCATTTCTCTGAATTGAACTTTTCAGTGCTAAAAATGGTGTGTTAGAAAAATAACTCTAAACCACAAAAAAATTATTTATTAAGTGTAAAAATCACTAAAAGCTCTAATTCAAAACTTTTCCATCAAAAAGCTGTTGAGGTCATGCCGAACTTTTTGACATTTTCAGGTTTTTTTTTTTTAAATGAAAAGAGAAACAGAATACCCCACTTTATCTCCTCATATATCAGTAGTCAACGATTTAGTACCCTTGTGATTACAAAATTGGCTAGAGAAGAAATTAAGCCAAATTAATATGATTTAAAGTAGAAATGCCCTTAATTCATTCAAAAAATTAATTTCTTTAAACCTAGAGAAAAATATTTTACATTCAAACCATTTTTTCATTTTTTTTTTTGAAAGTTTACATAAAATCAAAGACCAGTGAATGATCACAAGGTGTAATTTACAGCTACAATTTCAGTGTGCAAAGTGTAATTATGGATGCAATTGCCCATGTTTTCCCACAATGCAAACATGTTTTAAATAATTCCAGGTCATTATGGCCAGGAGGGGACCATTCATTTGACATTATTGCGTCTAATGTGTTAATATGAACATGAATCAGCTGCAAGTTGTGATACAACTTTTAATTTTGGGAATTGTCATTCGGCATAAAAATGAAATCTGCATGTCTGTGTCTAATGATGTAGGCCATTGTGGAATCTCTGAAATTACTGGAAAACTTTGTGGGTGACAGAAGATCCAGAGTTCCTCTGTGTTGACAGGGGCATTAACACAGGAAATTTATACAAACAGGAGTTCATGTTAACTATGTAGACATCCCTTAAATTAATTGTTTTGGTGCAATTACAGTGGCCATTGTGTGCAGCCACAACCACTTTTTTGGGTCATAAATGACCCCTACGGCAGATTATAAACTGGAAGTTAGAGGCAATTGCTGAGGAAACAGGTCACACTTCAAAGTCAAGCAAAAATACATCCTGTTACTAAGACCTAAGGCAGGGATCTGCAACCTTGGCTCTCCAGCTGTTAAGGAACTACAAGTCCCAGAAT
>CM044431.1:180069085-180091761 GCA_024363595.1 Xenopus borealis | reverse complement strand
ATTACATAACAGCAGTAACTCTTACTTTCACTTTCAAGCTGTACAGATAGTCCTGTGTATACACAGTGACACCCGCAGGCCATTTGTATAAACACCACATAAGGGAAATTTGAAAATATGAAGCTCTTAACTACCAACTCCAGCACAAATATACAACGATGTTGAGCTCTCACTGTTGCCTAAGCGTTAATACAATGTCACATGTGATACAAGCAGAATGAAATGGCAGATATTGTACAAAGAGTGAATAAGTTCACACCTTTTCATTATTTATACCTAATTTATACTGTTCTTGAAATAAGTTGTATTTATACTGAACATCCTAATTATTATCATCTTTCAGGTTCCTATTTTCTAATGTAATCAAAGGAAGTTTTTATTAGTGTAACGCGTTGATTCCTTCAGTTAATTGGGTAATTTCTAGTGAGCAGGGCCAGGCCTGGATTTGTGGAGAGGCCACCTAGGCCCAGGATTTTAGGGGGCGGCAAGCTGCCTAACCACACCCACATTGGTTCAGAAATTAAAATTTCCTGTGTTCCATCCTCATCGTTCTCATTGCTCCGATCCGATGATGAAAATTTGAGCAAATAAAAGGGAGGGGACAGGGGTGACAAACAACAGCGGCCTAGGGGCGCCCGCTATGTAAATCCGGCCCTCTAATCAAATTTTTACTTTGTAATACTTATTTGTCAAATTATTTGTTATAAATCAATGTAAAGAGCTGTATAACTTGCTGAAACTATCTTTAATGATGAAGATGATTTATTTGCCCTTCTCAGATCCTTTTACGTTCCTTTAGACCACTTTTGGGCCAAAAAGTGTACCCACTGATCAATACATTGATAAACTTTACCTTCCTTTCAGCTGCAGTAGATAATGGATTCTGGTTAATCACGTATTAAAATCTAGGAAGTGAAAATAAAATAAATCATGCAATGACAATCCAATGTTTTAATATTATCTCTTCTTACAGGAATTATTAATGATGTAACAGCAACTGAATATTAGAAATGAAGCACTGTCAAGCCGCAATAAAATATATATTCTTCCAAGTAGAAGATAAATTAACAGTGCCAGTAAATATTGCTGTTTTGAGTACTCTGCTTTTCACATTATAGAAATTATTGAGGAGTTTGAATGGTTTATGTATTTTAGATGTCAAACTTAGCACCTTCTGTAAAATAAGAGCAGGAAAAGTATGTTAAATAGCAGTTATGCAGCTGCACATTTATTGCACTTTTAAACAGCCAAAGTCATAGTATTGAAAGTGTTGAAAGCTAAAGGGAGAAATTTTGTTGATTAATTATAACTCCTACAACAGCAATAACAATTGTAAAAATTACTAGAACCTGAAATCTCAATACATTTGCATACATTGAAGTAAACTGCAACTGACTTTGGTCATCCCTTAACTAATTGTGCAAATACTAGCTATATCACACTTGTCAGTCTTTGTTTAGCAAGGGAAAAAGTACTGGTTCCCTATGAAACTTTTGTAAATCCATAATTTAATTTTCATCTGCTTGTCTGATGCTGTAGAAAGAAGTCATCAGTGGATGGGTAGCTAGAACACGAGAACTGTGGCAATGCCATAATTCCCAGGAAATAGTCATAGCTCCTTCTTCCATCAAAGTTCAAAAAATCTCAAAAGTTCAAAGTTTCACCCACAGCCATAGATTAAAAAAACTATTTTGTTTTAGCGTTTATATATTATTTGTGCTTGCCAATGGTTCTTTAATGACATTTTGTTTTGTGGTCTATTCCACAGATTAAAAAAAGTATTCATAAATTATTCATAAATAATTTATATAAATTTAAGAATTTGAAGAATTTGTTGATTAAAGTAAAGTCGAACGAATTCTAACGAATTTCGAACGTAAGATTTATTCGTTTGGTCGAATATGCAATTTTTGGCATATTCGATCATCGAATAGCGAATGGTCGAACGATCGAATACATTCGAATAGATTCGAATGAACGGATATTCGATCATTCGATCAGCGAAGGATTTAATTTTTTAAGTTTATTCGATTGGCTACTTTGGCAGATTGGACCTACCGAATTGCAATAGAAGCCTATGGGAGCACTCAAGTCCTGATCGAATAGGACTGATCGAATAAATTATTCGACTGATCGAATAAATTTGTATTCGATCGTCGAATGATCGAATATCGAATAAAAGGTAGCCTAAAACTATTCGTTTGGCATTCGATGATCGAATGCTAATCGAATATCGAATTTGGTCGAACTATTTTTGGGGAATAATAGTAAATTTGCCCCTAAGTGTTACTGTTCCTTTAAGACATGGCCTTTGCCAGACGGAAGTTACGAAGGAAAGGTGTAGTAGAACTACAACTCAGATACTACAGTCTACTGTGCTTTACAATAAAGGAGGAGGTTCTTGCAGCAACAAAACTGAACAAAATCTATTTGTCCAAGACAATTGATCCTCATGGTTAATACTCACAGATCCAGAGAGGCAAGGTATTGCAGATGTTAAATATACCAGGACAGTTAAGCAGAGGTAGAATACTGTGACGCCATGTGGATGCAGCTAGGGAAGTTTAAGGTACACCTCTAGGTTGGAATGCCCCATCATGGTCTGGATCCCATCCAGAGGAATAATCACAGAGAATAATGTAAGCCTGATTCCCTATCCAGCAATTGTCCAGGCACGTAACTATAGACGAAGCAGACCCTGGAGAAAAGGGGAGTCTGCAGCACTGAAATCCTCCCACCAGTCCTCTGTTAAGGAAAATTTTGCATGTGCACCGCATCGAGCAGACACGCCCACTCAAGCAACAGGGTGGGGTTTGATAAGGGGACTGTGTTACTATGCGCACCGGGTCCCTTCCAAGATTTTCGGCAGGGGGGCCTGGCAATCACTTTTTACGCCACTACTGTGATCCCTTCACTTTAGGCAGACTCCCTGCTACAAATCCATCCTTTCGCCAGGTGAATTTTGCTCAGGCAAACGATCACTAATCTGCAAATTCACTAAAGTACGAATATTACAGAATGTTACCTCTTTCTGCAGAGTTTAGTTCCCCACCTTAGACCTGGCAAACTGATCTCCTCAATCTTATGTCAGTGACATCATATCCTGTATGCCAAAGTGTCATAAAATGATTAGTGATGGGCGAATCTCACGCGTTTCGATTCGCCGAAAAATTAGCGAATTTCCAGCGAAATTTGCGACACGTCATTTTCGTCGCGCATCGCGTCGTTTTCGAAGCGTCGCGTCAAAAACGATGCGCGACTCGTTTTTTTTTTTTTTTGGCGAATTTTCGCTGGCGAATTTTTGCTGGTGTTTTGCGAATTTAAAATGATTTGCCGCGAATTCGCCCCTGGCGAATAAATTCGCCCATCACTAAAAATGATAAAAATTTTGGAGACTTCTGAAATGTTCAGGACTATAGACAGCTCCGAGGAGGGGCAACACAAACAAAAGTTGCTGCAATTCTATATTCTGAGCCTGTAAACAAACAGAGCTAGATTCTATTTAGCCATGCTTTTTGATTCCTAGTAAATTAAAAATGGCATTTTTCCAGCACAAGTTTCACATAAATCAAACTAATTTTCAGAAAATTCAAATGCTGTAAATAACCATAAGTGAAAGGCTTAGAAATGAACTTTAAAATGAGGATATCGCTCCCTCTCCAAGCTCAACCAATAATTTATTTCCCCTACACGTAAGCATATCATTTGACAGCACTGTCCTCATTTTGCTGGAAGATTTTTTTTCCTCTGCGGCACAGTAGGTAGAATGTTGAAAGACTCTGCTGTGGTTTATTTATAGGATTTTTTTCCACGCCTTATGTAACCTGCAGTCTTACTGAAGGTTAAAACTTTTCAACAAAGGAATAATAAAAATCGCTGTATTTGAAGTACTTTAAAGTCTGTGGAATGTCTAATAACAAAGCCAGTTTTTCTAGAGCAGAGGAACCTGCAGCATGTCGCTCCATTCTGTTCTTTTCTGCTGACGCTTAACGGCAAATGGTTTTCATACAAAATACTTGGGATTTTCTCATCTTGATCATAGCACAGCGAGTGTGAAAACTGTTAAAGGGGAAACTCGCCTTTAATTTAACATATAGTACGTCATAGATGGTTATGTTTATAATAGCGTCATCTTTGAAATACTAAATGTTAATTAAAGGTAAAATTCCCCTTTACCAGGTTTTTCTCTTACTGTTCTATCTCTGCAACTGTCATTATTTGCTTTGTATTATGGGTATGGGATTTTATCCAGAATGCTTGGATTTGAATGACCATACCTTGTATCTAAAAATTGGGGTCACTTTGAGGTTTTATTTTATTGCTCTTGTTTTTTCTTGCTCATCTACCTGTTTTAGATTGCCCCTATTAATTTCTCACTCCAACATTAAATCTGCTGCAAAATAATGTCTTAGCAACCAAACAACACTGAGACTAATGTTAATTCTTCTTATAGCATTGCTGTCTTTTTAGTACAGATATGGGACCTGTTACCCAGAATGCTTGGAACCTGGAGTTTTCCAGATAAGCCATCTCCTGAAATTTGGATCTCCATATCTAATATTAATATGCCATATTAATTAAAAAAAACCCAATAGGATTATTTTACCTTTAATAAGGATTCATTACATCTTAGTTTGTATCAAGCATGTTACTGTTTTATTATTATTATTATTATTACAAAGAAAAATATAATTTTTAAAACTTTTTAAAATTTTCAGATTAAAATTGAGTCTATGGGAGATGGCCTTCCCATAATTTGTAACTTTCTGGATAACAGGTTTCCAGATAATAGATCCCATACCTGTACTAAGGGTAAGGGCAGATTCGGGAAGATTTAGACGCCTGGCAACGAATCGCTGCTTCTGCCAGGTGACAATCACCCCGAACTGCCTTCTTCCTGCCTTCCGTCTGCTAAAATGAAGAATCACCTGTGCTTATGGCTTTGCGGCGCTTCTATTTCTGAAGTCGCCCGATGTTTCCTCGTGAGGCAACTTCAAGCGACTTCGGAAATCGAAGCGCCGCAAGTACGTACATTAGTGCAGGCGGTTTTTCATTCAAGCAGACGGAAGGCAGTTTCGGGGAGATTGTCACTGCGCAGAAGAGGTGATTAGTCGCCAGGAGACAATCTCTCTGAATCTGCCCGACTGCCCCTACCCTAAAAGTTAATTTTAAGATGAACTGAACCTAAGTCTATCCTAAACCCTGTGCATCTAGTTACTCTTACTTATCAGAATTAGGCATACAGCACAAATACCTATCTTATTTTTCTTATTGCACAGGTGTTTTTTTGGAAACCAGCACCAATCAAGCCAGCTGAAACTCCTGGCAGAAACATTCCATGAATGTGTATGAGAAGCACATAGCATATACAATATCACAGAGGAATATCACAAGAGAAGGAGGTTGATTGTCTGGTGGGCAGAAAACTATTCTTCCTAATGACAAATTGCTGCCAGCTACCTGATGCATTTTGATGGCTAAACTTTAGCTTGAGAGGAGATCAGGTGTATGTCCATGTCTTCAACTAAAACTAGAGTGATTGTGTGCATATTTGCATAAGGTGATGTTGACTGTTATCTTTCATTATAAATAAAGTTTTACCTAAACAGCTAAATATTTTTATAATATCTTTAAATCAAAATTAGAAAATGCATAAAACTGAGAAATGTCTTTTACACAAAAAGCAGTAGAGTTTCAAAGGTAGCCGAGTGGCAGAGAGTTTTGTTGCACTGTGTGATTCTATATTGCCTGGATGAAGGGGCGATGTTGATTTCTGGAGGGGATGCCAGGCCAAGTAGTAATTCCTCGGGTCACAATGCCACTTGGCCTGGTTCTGTATTCTTAAGCCATAGACTTGCTCAGTTCAGATGAAGACCTTAAAGGAGTTGTTCAAGTTACAAATAATTATATCAGTTCAGTTGTTTTTGAATTGTTCCTCAGAAACAAATACTTTTTTCCAATTACTTTCCATCATTTATTTTTTACTGTTTTTCCAAAATCTGGCAGCTGTTACAATTTTGCAACATTTAGTTGATACATTTTTTCAGCTGGAGTATTAGCAACTACTGTATCAATTCTAAAAGCTGCCTGTAATGAAACCCAGAGATTCTGAGAAATGTATCCCCCCCCCCCAAGAGCTGCTTTAGGTGAAAAACAACACTTTACACTTCAATATCAGAAAAACATTAAAATATTTTTTTCTGGTGATCAATCTGAAAACAACTAGCTGTTTGAAGGTGAACAACTGCTTTAAGGACTAAAGGTGGCCATACACTGAGAGATCCGCTCGTTTGGCGATGTCGCCAAACGAGCGGATCTCTCCCCGATATGCCCACCTTGAGGTGGGCAATATCATGCTGACCCGATTGTGAGCCCTAGGGCCCAACAATTGCATCATAAGGGAGGCCATTTGGGTGGTCGGATCGCGGGACCGCATCAACGAACAGGATTTTTAGTCCTGCCCAATCGTCATCTGGCCGACTTTATGGCCACCATAAGAAACTGATATATGTGATGCCAATATCAGTATCCCTGCCTGTACTGATTGTAGAATCTGGTATTTAAATGATCTTATTATTATAAATGTGCTGAACCCACAAACAGACACTTATCTTATAGCTGCTATTCTATTAGCCTTCCGGCTACTCTGTGCAATTGAAAAATTGATACAACTGTTATACTTATTTGCCCTGTGTGGTTACATTACCTGCTCTGCTGTGCTAATCAAAACTACCAAGTAGAGAAGAAGAGGAATGAAAAACGAAGCCAGGGTATGTGTATTTCTGGCTATGCTTTAGACATTGTGTGCATCTAAAACTGCAGCCAGAGAATGATTGCAGCCTCTCTGTTTCTCTTTATTCTGTAACTGTCTGTGTTAAGTAGCAAACACAAATGTATGTAAACCATTACATTTTAACATCCAACACATTCCAACCGTAAGTGTGTAAACAAACTGACTCTTTTGTTTGCTAATTAGAACAAGGTGCTTAAATAATTAGGTAACAATGTAACACATTACAGAGTTAATATGCATGATCAAGATTGGGATTAGGAATCGTGTCATATTATTATCATTTATTTATATAGCACCAACATATTCTGCAGTGATTGATACAGATTGTACACATCAGTCCCTGCCCAGTGGAGGTTGCAATCTAAGGTCTGTATCATAAACACACATTAGTCCATTTGGTCAATGTTGTCATAAAATATTCTTCATTTATCTGAACTGTAAAGCTAATATAATATTGACTCCCCAAACAATATTGCAGTTCTAATTATCTGCAGAAATTAGGGTTAATTTGGGCAAATTAACAATTGGACAGTGACCCATATCAACCGAAAATCAATTAGCTTTTTTTTCCCAGCAAGCTGCAGTTAGGGCAATGACATCACAAAACTATGATTTTTTTGGCGGGGTTACTGATCACTATGGAATATTTATTATTTATGTGGTATCCAAGTTACAGCTCAGTTGAGGGAATCCAGAATCGAAGAAAGTATTTATGGTACATGGCATGGCCTGGTTCTGGGTTGGACTGGAGTGTGTGAGACCCAACAGGCTACTTCACCAGGGGCCCCACCACCATCAGACTGAGTGTCCGAGGCCCATCAGGGCTGCTGTATTGGGGCCCCCACACCCCCTCAGGGGCCCTTCTGCTTGCTCGCTCCCCAGGCCAGCTCCTTACTGCTCGCATCCCCCACCAGCCTCTTTCCCTCGCACCTAGACTTAGCAGATCAGAGGAGGGAAGGCAGCAAGGGAAAGTGGCAGTACCTACAGGTAGGGATTGGGTGTCAGCCAGCTCATGAAGGCAGGAACCCACCGGGTTTTACCCTTGTGTCCAGCCAGCCAAGTCTGACCCTGGCCCTCACACCCCCTCTGTGGCTGCCCACTCACTTACTGCCAGCACCTCCCCCTGCACACCTTATGATTGGGGGAGGGAGGGCAGCCGGGAGTGACAGTAGAGGGCAGGGGGAAGAGATGTCAGAAGGCAGGTTGGAATCAGGTCTGGGTCGGTGGGCTGCATGAGGGCCAGGACACACCAAGTTTTTTCCTGGTGTACGGCTGTTCAGTCTGACCCTGGTCTGGATTCCTTCTGATTATTTCTGACTCCAGAACATGCTCTGACTTTAGAGCATAAAGATGGATATTGTTTCTGTTATAACATTTTAATTTTGTGTATATGATACATTTTATTTGGTTTCTTGTCAAACCTCTAGACCTGAAATATAGAGAAACGTAGACAGAATGGAAGGAGTAATTCTATATCTTACTGTGCTTGTCTGCAGGTGACTCACTTGAGGTTTTAACCCTAATTAAATTTCCCAACCTGTGGCCATTAGGTATATCAGCAGTGAAGAGTCTGCCAACAGAGATATTTTCAATACATCATTATTTGTGCACTATGAAGGCAACTGGAGATGTGTGTATTCTGTAATTGTTAGATTAGGGCATCCAGCAGTTTTTAACAATAAAGCTCCTTTTAGCACTAGTGAAGGCACTGGAGCTGCAGTCTATTAAACTGAGTGAGAAAAAGAAAGATAACTTGACATTTCTGAAGCGGATTTCTAATAGCAGGTACTGTCATTGTTGACACAAACAGGTTTTAGTTATGTAGCTTCAAGGTGTTTACAAAAGCGTTATTATAGATATATATATTTAACTATGATTCGGTGGAAGATCAAAGAGAACACAGTCGAAGAGATAAAGCAAAATGAAAAGAAAAACATAAAAATATTAGTTCATATAAGGTGTAGGTGTGCAAAGTGGCAATTAAATTAAAAAGACCTAAAGTGTGCCTTGATCTTAAATTACAAATGCAGGAACAGTCACTGCTAACTGCATGGTCTTTAACATAGAAAAAGAATAAGACTGACTTATTAAATCTAATTAGATTGTGACCCATATTTCATTTTGTTTGTTGTATTTTAAAGCCCACAGGCCATTGTTATACCTTGAACTGTAAAAAGTAGGCCAGATATGAGGGGCTCATTTTTAACTCTATATTTCAAGAAAATATTTATCTATGATATCCATCTATCTATCTATTTATCTATCTATTATCCATCTATCTATTCTTATTGTTACGGAATGCTGAAATTATGAGGAATACATTTTAAATAATTACATGCTTGACACCCTAGAGTCTCACATTTGTTGGGGAACCCACAGGTACAGGTAGAATACCCCATAAAGTGGTTAGGTTTCAGGCAGAAATTCCCTGACTGTGCAGTGGTCAGCTGGTACTCTGCATGGATACCTGGCTAAAGTGTAGGTAAGTTCTATCCCTCACACTCCTGATGCTATTTTCCCCTTACCTGGCTGATCCGCCTCTGTCACGTCCAGTCCATGGTGATGGCAGTCATGGCACTTCCGGTTTTGGTGGACTGGAAGGTAAGTTAGCCCATTGTGAATGTTGGTAACAGGTCAGAATAGGGGTGGAGGTTGTGAGCCAGCAGGTCGGATTTGGGAACTGATCTGCCTGGCTGGACCTGTACAGGACTCTACTAGCTGCCACCCATTTAGCAGTACCTGAGTGCAAAAACATATTTTTGCAAAACATGGATCATTTTGCCTCCTCTTTGGACTTCAAGAAGTCATCCAAGACCCTCACTGTATCTATATAGCCAAACATGATACTTCTGTATCTCAGGTTTAAGGGGCCAATTTCCGAAATTCACATAAAATGATCGAAGTTCGATCGAATAACGATCGTACAAATTTTTCGTGAAATGGGATATGCAAATTTGGCCTCTTTGATCATCGAATATTGAATAGATCGAATGATCAGATATTCGATAATTCGATGATCGAAGAAATCAAAATTTTTAATTTATTCGACTGCCTACTTCACCAGATTGAACCTACCGAATTGTAATAGAAACCTATGGGAAGCTCCCCATAGGCTTCTGAGGCTAAGTCCTGCTCGAATACCATCCGTATGATCGGAGCGTTCAATCGTTCGAATTGTATAAATTTTTCAGACGCTCAAATTAAATTTCACGATTCTTTCGTGAAATCGAACTATTGGTATCCGATCGTACAAATTCATCGAGAAATTGTATTGAGTGCAAAATGATAGCCTAAAACAATTAGAGAAGCATTCGATGGTTGAATGCTTATCGAATTGCGAATTTGGTCGAGCTAATTTCCGGGAATAATAGTAAATTTGCCCCTAAATTTGTTCTTTTCTATATGACAAACATACCTTCTTGTAAAGACTAATTACAAGGTACAGTACATACCCTCACAAGAACCTTTTCTTCATACAATATTGCTTTACTGAGAAATTCTGCCATTGGAAAATATTTTTTATGAATTCACTCTAGACTTTCACCACAAATTTTGTTTCACCAAAACAAATTTTGTTTTTCCAAAACTGGAAAAAACTGGACCACTAGATTTGATGACATATTTCTTATTATATAAAGTATGTCATTCTATCACTGTCTACATGCCAAGATTTATCTGTACAAAATCTGAAAAACAGTCATGCTTGGAACTATAGTTTATTTTTATTTAGGGACATTTCAATTAGAAAGAAAGTTTGAGAAAGGTTAGAAAAACATAAAAATCTGACAAACAATTTTTGTGTCCCTTAAAAAATAAATAAATCACAAAATATCTAGAAATGTCTGTTTTAGTGTTAGATTGTACAGAACAAAATGAAAAATACAACTTAATAACAACAATAATTAAACTACTCCCAGTCCAGTGCTATCATTTTTCTCCTTCATTTTGTTTTACATATTTGGTCACATTTAGAAAAATATACAATTTCCATTTCTCCTATTCACGTTTAAAACTTCTTTGCCTTTGTTTAAAGAAATATTTGGGATGCATGTATTTATTTTAGATAAGCCAACATGAAATCACTATATAAAATAGGCTGTTTACAATTTATGGCTTTAGCTTGTGTGTCTAGCAAATCTGCAGCTTTCTGTTGATTGCTCTGGCTGTAGCCAAGGACTGATCAAGTGGAAATGAATCAATATCATAATTCAAAGGTTGGAAACTGCTTTGAAGATTCTTCTTGCCCCAGAGATTTATGATGAAAAAAAGCTTAAAAATGCATTGAATGCTTCTCAAAACATTCTAATAAAGCTTTGGTTTTTCGTGATACACCTAAGCTTTCCAATCCAAAGCCTAGGGCTACTTATATTAAGTAAAAGGTTACATTGTGCTGTACTCTGTGTAGTCTGTCCAGGTATGTAGATATTGGAATGATCTTTGTGTGAGTGACTGTGCCACTGATATCATTAAATGCTTCTATCACACAAAGAATTTAGGTTTAAATGAATGTATTCTTATAAACAAAAGAAACATTAAAGAAAGGGCCAAACAGGTAATCTCCAATGCACAATGAAACATTGCCTGTTCATTGTTTTATGAAATACATACAATGATTTTCTGGAGACTGACCAAACTAGAATTCACTATTGGAGCTTATTTGTTATTAAAAAAAAGCTTGATTTAATCAGTTTGGGGACAAACTCGATAAAATCGAGTGAAACCCTGAATAGTATGAAGTTTTTCCCCAAACCACTCTATTTTTTCAGGCTTTTTCAGCTTTTTTGCCTGAAATAATAGTTGGATTTTCGGGATAATTTCAACACAAACCACAGAAACTATGAAATACAGTAGGATATCTCTCATTGACTTATATACAACTTCGGCAGGTCTGAGATTCCGTATTTTCAGATTTGGACTTTTTCCATCCTTGGGGTATAATAAATCTCAAAAATGTTTTATTTTTTTTCCACTAAAAATTCTAATTTTATAGTAAAAAAACTAAAATATTTTGAGTTTTTGGCATTCGAACTTCAATAAATAACCCCCAAAGCGTGGCATCATATGGTTCAAGAAGCAAGGGAATTTACACTTGCACTCTACTATTCATCTTCCATTATACTTTCCAAACTGATTCATCTGATTATAACCCCATTTGTAACCAGCTATTTGTTCCAATCCCAAGCCTGACAGTGACAGCTAAAAAATCTTAATAAAAAAATATGCAAAAGAATGAAGACCAATTGCACCAATTGGGTTAATTTATATAATTTTGCCACTACAGGCTCTGGAGTTTTATATTAGATTTTATCCATACCATCATCTAGATGTATTAGAGACAGATTTAGCGATTTCCAATATGTTGTTGAGTTAAACACAATGTAAACTGTTTTAAGTGAAATAGATGTATCAAGGTGTGCCATTGATAATAAAGGGTATCATCTTGATTATTTTTATATCAGAATTGTTTCCCTCAGAAAACTGTAAATGTTACTAGGATTCTGTTTATCAACTTTTATGTCAAAGGGATAATTTCCTCCTAAATTATAGTATATACTCAAAGCTTTGAATATTTTTTAACGTTATATTCCATTGGTACGTCTGCAAATACAAATGAATCCCCAGCTCTTTAAACTATTCCTGTATATTTCTATTGTACTGTAGCTTAGTAGACCAAATATAAAACTGTAATTGAAAACCAAGCAAAGTCTATTCCTTGCTATCGTATTATGCCCTTGAGGCTTAGTAGCAAAGGCATTGCACATTACCTGCCTCAATGTCTTTTCTATACATGAGAAATATCCCATTCTTCTGTGAATAGCATTGTGTCTATCTACCATGAAAAAATGGAAAATCCACCCAGCAGATTACCATTGCCACCATTATAAAAATGACTATACCATTAATTCTGTTTTTTTTTTTCTCTCGTAATGGTGAGGTGCAGGTATTAATATTTCTATTGAGCTTTTCCTTATCTGTGTTATTGCTTTTATATTGGTATCTGTGTGTGTGAGTGAACATGGCAGCTTTCCATTTCAGAATTGGCATATGAACAAAGATGAGTCTTCAAATGGGAATCACAGGTATATATATTACACAGCTCTCAAAGATGATTTTGCCTGGTCATGTGCTTTCAGAAAGAACTACTTTCAGATAAGCAAGTGTTTATTATATTCTATGTAACTGGGTGAGTCACATTTAGACTTGGATTTTAAGTGTTATTCTCAGATCTACCACAAGGTGGGGGAATGGCAGTATTTTTAGCAATACAAGTGTTAGGTCGCTGTTACCTGGTTACCTTCCAATTGTTTTGCTGAAGGAAAACTGGGAAACTGACAACATCTCCTGCCTCATGTCAGATTTGAAAATTAAATATGTGAGATGAAGGGTAAAGGACTGCTCACACACATACTTAGGGGGTTATTTACTAAAATCCGAATTTATCTCATTGTCTCAATAAAAAAAAGCTTGGCAAAACTCCCATGCCCAATTCTGCCTTATTTAGTAATAAATTAACTTGATTTAATCAGATAAATCAGTGGTAAAAACCTCAAGTGAAAAACCAAATCCTATGATTTTTTGGGCTTTCTTATGAAAAGCAGTGTTTTTTCATGAAAACCCCGAAAAAGATTTTTTTTTTGCTTAAACCGGTGGGTTTAAGCAAAAAAAAAATCTTTTTCGGCCACAATAAATGTAATTTGGGATGGGTGCCTCTCCCACTGGCTTATACAACAGGTTTACTTTTGTACATAAATCAGTGGGAGACATTGGGGTTTGGTTGTGCTGCGGTATGTCTGAAACATTATTCAGTATGATGTAGATACAAAGCTTTTCTTTTACATTAAAGTGGCATGTAACTGCTCTATCATCACTGATGTTTGTACCTTGTGAACAAAAATGGAACTGTGTACCAATTCATGCCTGAAGAAGATATACACATATGTGTTGTTTCCGTTATGGGTAGGGAATCTTATTTAAAATGTACTCGATTCTGTCCGAACCCCTCTAATCTCTATTTCTACTTCATATTTTCCCCCGAATACAAAAACTTGACCATCTGAGTGTATGATTTTGTCTTCTTGCACTGTTAGATACTTGGTACACTCCCCTACCATTGCTCCAAAGTCTAGCAAGCAGTCAATCTAAAATATCTATATTTAAAACCAGTTCTTGTTGGCAAAGTTAACCCGTGTTTAGATATGAGCTGCAAGATATGCCAAGCTCTTTCATTTAAACAAAAGGTACTATCCTGTGCAGTGCTGCACTTGTATAGTTTTAACATTCCAAATATTTTACTTGTGTCTACATTCCATACTGTACATGTTACCCAGTGGATTTTGAAGCTATAATAGCAGAAATGTCCCTACCTCAGACAGGCATTTTACCAAATTAAACACAGAGACTGACATAAAGTGACAAAGCTATTTTGCTCTTTTGTATAACATTCCCCTTGAGTCCTTTCACAGATTTTAGCAGCTGTTTCCTTTCTAAGCGCTTGATTATAATGAGTCCCTTCTTGTCTGTGATTACTAACTAATCACAAGTGAGAAACTCACCTACAGTTAGTATAGCACTCTCAGGGAGAAACTTGGCAGCACTTGCATTAATTGTCTTTAGAGAATTTGACTTTAATTTATTTACAACTTTACTATGGAGGATTGTTATGAGATTCTGGGGATTTTGGTAACGATATTCGTGGTTACTTTGGGATTTGATTTATTCCCGTTTGATTTATTATTTATTTTTAGTAATTTGTGAAAGAAAAAAGTTCAGATAAAGCATCGTAGGTGGGGAGGAGTTGTCACAAAACTAATGTTATTATGCAGGTATCGTGGTCCAGAATGCTTGGGATCTGGGGGTTTTTTGGATAAGGGATCTTTCCATAAATTGGATCTCCATACCTTGGGGCAGATTCACTAAATGGTGAAATGGTGAAAAATTAGAATTTTAAATTATTTTTACTTTCCTGAAAATTTCCTGGAAAATCTAAATTTTTTTTTGAAACAATGCGATCAAATGATTCGAATTCGATCGAAGACAGACCTATTCGATTGGTCAATTTTTGCTTGAAAATGGCCATAAAAAAAATAGATCGTCATATTTTGATTTAGTTTTTTATTCGAAATTCGACCCTAATGTTCATATTGAATATTAAAATATTCTCAGTAAGTTAATTTTTTATGTATAGTGGAAGAAGTTGGGGTTTGGTTGTGCTGTGGTATGTCTGAAAAATTATTCAGTGTGCAGTTTTTCTTTCACATTAAAGTAGCATGTAAATGTTCTATCATCGCTGATATGTACCTAAGAAACAAAAACAAAAATTCCTGTGATTCACCGCCGGCGAATAAATTCGCGAAATGGCCATGAAAATTCGCCAGAGAAAATTCGCTGGAACCATTTTCCATAGTGAAATTGCTTGAAATTCATGAATTTATAGTGAAGTAGTTCAAATTACACAAATTTTTCGTGAAAAAGGGTAAATTTCACAAATTTTTCGTGAATTTAGTGATTTTGACATTTTCGAATTTTCGAAAAATTCGGCAAAACGAAACGCCCCAGATTCACCCATCACTATTTCTGAACAAGGTACAGTACACACATATGTTTCCTTTCTGAGTAGAGAATCTTATTTAAAAGGTACTACATCCTGTCTGAACCACTCTAATCCCAACTTCATACATTCCCCCAAATACATAAACCTGACCATCTATTTAGGTTAACTTTTCAGATTCGAGATGTGAGCGCCACCTTTACTGAAAATACAATATACGTTCAATAATTTTAGAAGACACTTGGCCATGAAGGTGTTTATAGGGTTATATGACCTTGACAACATGAGTAGGTGTGTGTCTGCTATTAAATTTTCCTCTTGCGTCAATGTGTCAGATAGAGATGAAATCTGCAATTTGATTTTCTTATAACACATCTGCTATTGACCTCTTGCCATTTCAGAAATTCCAGAATATCAAAGTAATGCAAAACGTGATCATATAAAGCTATATTGCCTGGAACCCGGAAGTAATAAAAGCATTGTAAAACAAATGGCATTTCATCTGTTGTATTCTTAATGAGTCTTTGGCATAATAGTGTAGAAATATTCATTTCAAGTATATTTGCCTCATGAGAGTTGCTAAAATCAGACTAATATCTATGTATCTATAGTACAATTACATAAATTAATGAAATTATTCCTAATATTAGCCTTTACTGCTGTTATACTAATGCTACTGATTGCTAGCAAAAAGCTGAGAATCGATGTGCTTTGGTGACCATGGGCCACTGGGACAGTTTGATTCCAAAAGCAAAGGACTGCATGCATTGCTGTTACCTGCATAACATCGCTGTCATTTTGAAGGCTTATATGCTTTCTTGGCAGGCCTACATCTTGCTCTAACATCCACCTACTCTAACGGTAGGGCAACAGTCTACTTGACAGAAGCCACCCAGTGATAACAGTGGTCATTGTGGCCCAGTAGGAAAGTAAAAACAGCAAAACATTTCAAACAGCTGGGTGTCCTTCTGTAGAGCTGCTTGCTTGAATGATTTGACCGTTTACAATGCACATACCTCATTCCACGAAATCTCAGGGGCAAATTCACTAAAGTGCACTTCGCCAGGCAAATTTTCGCCAGCGCTACGCAAATTTGCTGAGATGCGAATTTGCTCTCAGGGCGGCGAACGGTAGCAATGTAGCGCTACCACTACTTAGCCAGGCCAAGTGCATTTATGCTAGCAATTCCTAATTTGCATACGGCGCAAACTTAAGCGTTTCATAAAGGTATTACAGCCACTACATTACACTACACAAGCCCAGGAAAACTTTAATAAATAAAATAAAGTTGTCCTATTGCCCTAAACATGTGCCAGTTGCCATATGTTAGGAAATATAGGGGCTGAAGGAGGGTAACCCCCCAAAAAAATTTCGCTCTTTTTCAGATTATCACCCTACAAAAGGTAAAAGACTCCAGCGTTTTTAGAAAAATTTCAAGTTTTTTTTTCAAACTCCTATCTTTTGTATTGAACTTCTCCAGGTCTGACCTGGCAAAGTAATGTCTAGCGTAAGAGGTAACGTTCACAAAAATGTTCATCTTAGTGAATTAGCATAGTTAAATCCCTTCGTCAGTGCGCAACTTTGCCTGGCGTAAGTGTGTGAAGTTGCGCAAGTCGATATCCTTCGCTAGGGAATGTTAGCCAGGGACACTGTTAGTGAATCGGCAAAGTTGAGAATTGACGTCACGCTGACGAATTAGCGCTAGCTAGGTTGTGTTTTTGAACAAAACTTAAATATTCTGGTTTATAAAAAAACATAAAATTTGTTGAGATTAATTATACCCCGACCCTGGAAATAGCTTGAATCTGAAAATACATAATCTAAAACCAGACAAGGTCATGTAGCAAGGTCAAGGTCCCTTGAACCATTTGTAGATGTTAGTAGCAGGGCCGGAACTAGGGGTAGGTATAGTAGGCTCGTGCCTAGGATGCAAAGCTTGGGGGGCGCTAGGCATGTACCTTCAACTGCTGCCTACCCCAGTCCATCCTGAACTTAGCATCCTGCACTATGCACACATGCAAACGCGCCTGAGGAAGGGATGAGGCAATGAGACAACCTGTCCCTAACGTGTATGCGTGTGCGTGGTGTGCACGCGGTGGAGGGGGGCGGTGCGACCAGTTCTATTGCCTTGGGCACCTGTCCATTAATAGCCTACATTATGTGAGTTTTCTCTGAGGGTCTTGCTCAAAAACTCAATCAATTTGAGTGATTCAAGTTTTTTTCACCTACAGTAAAACGTAATAAGGTCACAAGCAGCAACAGTAATTAGTTCCAAGAAGATGGGGATTTTTTTCCCCAACTCTGAACTAAACTGACCACCAAGCTGATCTTTAAGGTGCACCAATGAGAGAAAATCAGATTTCTCTCTCCCTTAGGCTACCCCAGCTACTGTTCCCAACCCCCAGGGAGCAGGTTCAAGAATTAAGGAACCACTGCATTAAGGTACGTGTCCTTCTACCTTTTTTTGGTGAACACTGTACCTTGGAGGGAGGCACAGCTAGATTAAATGGTTATATGGGTAGGATTTAATGGGCATGATTTTAAAAGAAAATGTTTGCAGATAATTGTCTATTTTTCTTTTCATCTTAAATATCCAAAATAATTGAAAATCAAATTGCTCTATCCCTAATGGATTTATAGATTGAAGGATATTCTCTGCATCCATTAGAAACGTAAAAGACTTTTTAGGCATCATTTAGGACCGTGAATACATTGTGCAAAGTGAAAAAAATGGGAACAATCCACCACATTTTTTCAGCTTGTTCCCTGTCTTTCAGCCTAGACGAGATGTCAGACACATAGAATGAAAAACAGTAGTACTCACCGGACTTCACCTCATGCCATGCTACAAAGTACAGCCAAGCCCCGGAAGGTCAGCAGGGCCAATTTCATTAAAAACAATCTTTTATCGATAACGTTTAAAACACGGAAATCTTATACACAAATCCAAATAGCACACGCTTGGCGTGTTTCCTAACTAACAGCCACTTTTTCAAAAGCTATCATACAGAAGATCTTTAACTGCTTTTGCCTGCCTGTTTAATTGAACACGTTTGTTGTTGCTTTGTAACATGTTTTGTCCAAGCCACTGAAGGACAAAATACTATATCACATACAGAGATTTGTTTGGCAGTTCTGTTATTCAACATGAATACAACTATGAGAAGGTATGTAAGCAGAAATATTGGGCCAGATTCAGTCCCATAGAAAAACGTAATTTCTAATTGATTTTCATATTTTCCCCTATACTTCTATTAAGTTTTAATGATATGAGTCATGAAATTAGTTTTTTTCATGGACATGTTGAGCCAAAAGTGTCACTTACAAAGACCATAAAGAAGAAGTGTAGAAGAACATTAAGGGCAGACATCAAAAAGTGAGTTTAGAGCTTAATAAATAAAGAATCAACCATGTTCTATTAATTCCTATGATATTTTTAAAATAGGAATATGAATGAATAGAACATGGGTGAATTTTTATTTCTTTTGGGCCAACATGTTCCTGAGAAAAACTAATTTAATGACTCATATCATAAAAAAATAATAGAAGAACAAATATGAATATCAATTAGGAATTATGTTTTTCTATGGGATTGAATATGACCCAATATTTTTACTTATACATATTCTCAGTTAATTACTTCTCTTAGGGGCAGATTTATCATTGGTCGAATTTCAAATTGAAAAAAATTAGAAATTTGACCATGGGAATAGGAAGGGAAGTAAAATCCTTTGAATTCGAATATCGAATTCAAAGGATTTTACCACAATTTGATTGGTCGAACGATCGAATAGGAAAAATTTGATTGATCAATAAATCGTTCTAATAGATTGATTCAAACGATTTTTTCGATCGATTGAATTTTTTTTATTCGATCAAAAATAAGGAAACCCAAATCGGTAGCTTTGATCTGGAGAACTAGGTGGTCAAATAAAAAATTAAAGGGGAAGTACTTCGACAGTCAAATGGTTGAATATTCAAATAAAATTTTATTCGAATCATTCGATTCGATCGAATTTACAAAATTCACTGGTTGAAGTGGTCTTCAAAAACATTTGAAAATTCGAATGTTTTTGAAAATTCGATTGCACTTGGAATCCTTCACGTGAATTTAGTAAATCTGCCCCTTAGTATTCAGACCAACTAACAGAACTGCTGAACAAATCTCTGGATGTGATATTGTGTTTTAGTGGTTTGGCTAAAACATGTTCAACTAAATAGGCAGGCAAAAGCAGTTTAGGTTCTTCTGTATGCCTATGGAATTTCCCAGGTAAATAAATGAATACTGTACAAAAAATTCAAAAAGTTACACCATTGCTGCTACTGAGCGTTGGTACTTTATTTGCCACTGTTATCTAAGGCTAATGGCACACTTTTTGTTATCTCTGCCATTAATGTCCAACATTGTACATAGTTCCTAGAAATGACTTCAGTGTACCTGTTACTATGCACATGGGTGATATTTGGACAAAAAACAAGCATCTTAGGATCATAATATACCCCATGTGCACACTGCAACCAAGCTCACAGAGGCAGACAGATGCCATTGAAGCTACTGCCAAGAGGCATGGGCAGTATTGGCGCTTTCTCCACACATATGCCCAACTGGACTAGCTTGCAAGGAGTTTTGATAAATTATTTCTAAATACAAATATTAAATATTAATTTTCCCCAGGATCAGTACACAGAGCATTCAAGTATTTAATGCTATAAACAAGCTGCCAGTGGCCTCACAAGGAAATGCTGTTTGGGATTTTTGACATGAATGTGAGATGTATAATATTATATACACAAATGACTTGTTCTCAAGCATTTCAATTCCATAAGTAAAAATTGTGATGGTTTTATAGATATTCTGGCAAATACATGACATCCCTGACACAATTTTGCTGGGAACGTCAGAAGCTAAAGGGATACAGGATGTATAAATTACTGGGTGAATTTGCTAGAAACTGAAATGCTGTAATGCAAATATGAGAACAAAACTATTATTTTATAAACTATAATTTATTTACATTTTTTTCACACCCATCAGATTGCCATTTCAGACTTTGCTTCTCTGACTTTTTAACACCTTTTCTTTTTGGAAAAAAGTGTTGTGTCTCTTTAGGATTCTCTTTATGTTGGCACATTTGTTAAACCTCAATTTTTCTTATCAAATTTTTCAGGGGGAATATTAGAATTTTTCGTGGAAAAATAAAAACTTGAATTTTTAGATGTATCATTTCCCAAAGCTGCTAAAAATTCAAATCTGAAAACACTCCAACCTGTCGAGGTCACGTAGAAGTCAATGGCAGATTCCCCTGAAGCTGTTTCTTGACATTGTGGTCTGGATAATCTGAAAAATTCAGAGTTTCTGGCTGATGATCCGAAGTGAAAACTCGATAAAATTCAGAGCATCAACAGTACGATACGAATTGACACTCAGTTTAATTGTGATTTTTTTTTGTTGCTCAGGAATTTTCTAGAAAAATTATTCATAAATGAGTTAAAAAGCGTGGAAGGGAGTTAGGTCAACTTTTTAGTAAATCAGCCCATAAATTTAAGGGGTTGGGATTCAGTGTTAGATTGAAAGGAAAGGTTGAATCCCTAAGGAGGTTATTTATCAAAGGTTGAGCTTATGATGTTTGTGAGTTTTTGTCTTCCTCAAATAAACTTACAACTAAAATAACTCCTTATTTATGAAAAAACTTGAATGGATGCAATTCGAATACTCAAATTAATAAACCTGAATAGCTCAAATTGTTTGTTTTCGAGTTTTCGAGCTCAAACCACTGAAAAAACCCTGAAATTAGAGAAGACAAAACACATCTTCACATGGTTCAAGTGATCTATGCCACTGACTTCTACATGACCTCAAAAGATTTTAGATGGATCATTTTAGCTTTTAGATGGATTATATAAATATATACACCTGACTTGAACCTAAAATAAGGAATAAGGGTTAGTGCTTTTAAGTATTAAGATGTCATGTTTTGTTCCAGAGACATTTCAAGCTTGGTTATTTATCACAGTTCTACAGCTATAGCCCTAACTGAACATAAAACACAATAAAATAAAACATAGCAACTAACAATACTCTTTACAAGCAGCTTTGAATACAATGTACTCAAATCAAAAGTGATAGGCCACATTATTACATAAAGAACTATCCATGCCTTAGAGCAGCGATAGGAAACCTTGACTACTAGAACTTTTGCATAGTGATAATGCCCTCAATCCACAAGTATGCTTAGATCCTAGAGGATGCAACTGGCAGCGTCATCACCAACTGACAGATGGCCAGTGGTGTTACAAGTTTAATATCCCCACAACATTCATATCACTGTCCTAGGCTTAAACTCAAAAACATGAAGCTCTAATAGTCAAGTTTGTAACTTGGAGCAATTTATTATCTCAATACCGTATATACTCGAGTATAATCCGACCCGAGTATAAGCCGAGATACCTAATTTTACCTACAAAAACTGGGAAACCTTATTGACTTGAGTATAAGCCTAGGGTGCTGGTAAGTGTTCCTAAATTTGGCCACAAAAAAAATCGAATCAAGTAGCAAAGCTTATGTGATGATTTTCAGTGTGTACACCACTACATGTTAAACATTCAGGAAGGACCTCTTGTATTTATACTTTACAATATTAAAGGCTCCTTTGTGATGAGAGAGAAACTCTCCCTCCGGCACTGGAGTCCCGTAGAATTGGCACAGTATATTAACTGCCGTAGTATCGGCACAGGATATTAACTCGACAACGAACCTCAGAAGTGCGTCAGCAGAAATTCCTACACAATGCGCTGGACGTCACGGCAGGGGCCCAGAAGATGCAGGAGGCTGCTGACCATTTTCTCGCCAGGCCAGCGGGGGGGCAGGTGATCTTTCCCTCCATGATGGCCCGGCCGCCCAGGTAGCTAGGCCTGTACCGGGCCCCTAAAACCAGCCGGTTTTCCAGGCAATCCGGCCCTGGCTGCGGCCCAATTAAAAAAAGTTTAGACACCTCTGGAATAAACTGAAATCAAATCGGAGGGGCTATCGGCACATGCCCATTTACAGCAGGAAGAATGTAATACATGAACTAGTGAACTAATGAATACAGCCAGGAATGAGGCAGCTGTGCAGGGCACAGGAGGAGATGTCATGAGCGCAATTGATGCGATTTGGGTCATTCTGCACATTGGCTTTATCTACTGACTCGAGTAATTTTTCAGCACATTTTGGGTGCTGAAAAACTTGGCTTATACTCAAGTATATACGGTATATCATAAATAAAAAATAAATTAACATCAAATTAAAATAATACAAAAAATCTTATAGAATAAAAATGATCAGTTTAATGCCAC
>CM044431.1:180054951-180068554 GCA_024363595.1 Xenopus borealis | reverse complement strand
TAACCAAAACTTTTTTTTGCGCACATAGATTAAACAAAATGAGGGAACATTTTCTCCCAGTTGCCCATCCCTAAGTAGCACCCATCACTTGGACAGAGGGGAAAGCAGGCACTATTTGCCCATACAGCTCTGTGACCCTACGGCAGACAGCAAAGTTCCTTCTAGGGGGGCCCACCAAAATGCTTCCAATTGGGCCCCGCACTTGGTTCGACCGACCCTGAACGTAAGCAAAATGCCATAGAGAAGCTAATAAACGATACTGCACAAAGGAGGTAAATCATTAAGTAACAGAAATGTTACACTGAGCTGTAGTACTCTATATGCTGAGCTATTATATTCTATACACAAACACATTTGTTTCCTGCTGCTGCCCTGAATGCAAGCCATCTTCCTTCCCACTCATTTTCAGATTCAGTATAGACTGAACGCTATAACCAATGAAATCCAAAGTATCAAGTTTTACCTGTGCTATTAAACTCTGGTGCCTTATAAAGAACAGCAACATTTTCACTTTGGTTTTATCTTTTGGGTTCAATGTGTTGGTGTTCAATAAGTTTTTGCGAATGGGTGTGCTTTTCTTCTGCAGGCATTGTGGGAAAACTGATGGACGTTGCACAGTGCCTTTAGACCAGTGGTGGAGATGATGGAGATGGCCCTGTGTAATTGTACAAAGGGCCAAGTGCAGCCACCAGCCCAACCATTAACCTATACTAAAATTGCTTGACAGGCAGTTGTGCCAATATTGTCAGTGGTTTGAATAACATGGGGGCCAGGGGTGTGACTGCATCCAGGCCAACCCCAGGCCAACCCCTCTTATAGAGCTCATCCCTGTGCATCATGTGACAAACACTGGAACAAAGAATTGTCAGGGTGATTTCACTGTATAGCAGGGGCAATTTTAGGGTCATTGGAGCCAAGTTTTAAACTACTTAAAAATTAATTATTGAAATTACCCCATGAGCCAAAACACTAAAGACTAAGCATATCCCAAATTGCTAGGAAAATAAAAAAAATAAGAACTGTCCATGAGTGCTGAATGAGGAAAGTTTTATATATGAAATGTGAGAGACTAGGTACAGAATGTAATACGTTTCTTTAGATTATTGCACACTGTCAAATTAACAGTGATAATAAACATTTTCACAGTATTCCCAAACAGAATGACTGTGATTGGGAGATTGAGGAGAGCACCTTGCTCTTCTATGGTGCATCAGAATATAAGGTATTGCTCACACTGCTTCTTTTAATAATAAAATGCACACTGATTTTATTTCAAATTGCCACTCACATACAGTATTTTTGCTCGGATACTTGTTTCCCCTTTAAAAACATACATAGATCTTCATAGCAGTATTTTTATACATTTTCATTTTGCCTCTGAAGTGTCTCACTAGATGCACACAAGCTCATTTAACTTAATGTGGTTTAACCATTTTTAATGGAGATTTCAGGATTAGGTAACATTTGGTATGGCAGCGGTTTTCCAAAGCAACATAAAGATTATGGGCCATTGTTAGTCCCAAATAGGGTTGTCACCTGGCCAGTATTTTACCGGCATGGCCGGTATTTTTGATGGTTGATCCCAATGTTATTAATAGGAAAAAAAGGTAAATATATAGGAAGGCCAGTATTTTTTTCAAGAAAAGATGGCAACCCTAGCCCCAAAATACATTCCCTCAACCACTATCCATTTCTAAATAATATTTCCTCTGTTCAGCAATATTGCTCACATTCATTTATTGGATTGTCTATTGCTCAGTTGCATTTTCTTTTATTTATCCTGTGGTGCAGGATCTAATATATTGTGGGCATTGGGCTCTTAGTTCTTACTCCCCAGTACTTACAGTTCTAATTCCCTTTCTTTTCATAGCAAAGGTGGCAGAAAGGTGCTGGAAGTTGTTGTTCAACAAAACTTGGTTTGGCCCTCTTTGCCTTTTCCTCCTGTAATGCACACTATATACAGTATACAGTTCCATTTGTATAGGTATGGGACATGTTATCCAGAATGCTTGGGACCTGGGGTTTTCCAGATAAGGGATCTTTCCGTAATTTGGGTCTCCATACCAAATACTGTATCTCTACTAAGAAATCATTTAAACACGAAGTAAACATAAAATGATTGCTTGCCTCTAATAAAGATAAATTATACCTTTGTTTGATCAAGTACAAGGCAATCTTTTATTATTTTTTCAAAATGCATCAGCTAATAGTGCTGCTCCTGCAGAATTCTGCATTGAAATCCATTTCTCAAAAGAGCAAACAGATGTTTTTATATTTCATTTTGAAATCTGACATGGGGCTAGACATATTTTCAATTTCCCAGCTGCCCTAAGTCATGTGTCTTGTGCTCTCATAAACTTCAATCACTCTTTACTGCTGTACTGCAAGTTGGAGTGATATCACCCCCTCCCTTCCCCCTGCCAGCAGCCTTACAACAGAAAAATGGGAAGGTAACCAGATAACAGCTCCCTGACACAAGATAACAGCTGCCTGGTAGATCTAAGAACAGCACTCAATAGTAAAAACCCATGTCCCACATTGAGAAGGAAAAACAGCAGCCTGCCAGAAAGCAGTTCCCTCTATAGTGCTGGCACAAGTCACATGACCAGGGGCAACTGGGAAATGGACAAAATGTCTAGCCCCATGTCATACTGAATATTAAAATAAATCCTCTTTTCCTCTTTTGAGAAATGGATTTCAGTGCAAAAGTCTACTGGAGCAGCACTATTAACTGATGTGTTTTTAAAAAACATGTTTTCCCATGACAGTATTCCTTTAAAATGGATTCAATGGGGTATATTTATCAAAGAGTGAAGTTAAAAGTGAAGTTTGCCACAAAAGGGAAATTCCACCGCCCTCCATTCATTTCTATGGGATTTTTAAAGGCGTATTTATCAAAGGGTGAACTTTCACTTCACCCACTGATAAATAGGCCTTTCAAAATCCCATAGAAATGAATGGAGAGCGGCAGAATTTCCCTCTAGTGGCGGAACTTCACTCTAACTTCACACTATTTACCCCATTAGGAGATGGCCTTCCAGTAATTCAGTATTCTGGATAATGGTTTCCTGTAATATGGATCCTATATCTGTACTTTCAAAAAAAATATTTGTCCAATTACAATTAAGTGCACATTTTTCTTTTCTATACTCTCTCTATTTTCTCAAAGGAAAAATGAAAATAAAAAAAACCCAGAAATTAGACCTATACAAGTTTGAACATGTTTTAACATATTCCTAACAGAATATTAAACACAAAAACTAGGGGCAGTACATTCTGTATTGCTGGTTATAGCATTGTTTCATAATATCATTCATAAAAAATATCCTCATAGGACCCTGAAACAATGAATTTTCCATGGACAAACACACAGGCCTAGAAGTTTTGTTGCTGGACAAATTCCCTATAGAAGTGAGTAGCATTATTATTTCTTAAGCCCAGTAAGTTTAGGTGACTGTACCACCAAAAACAAAGGACATTAAGAATTTGGTATGATGTGGGCATTGTTCCACTTCCACCATGTCACCACAACCCAGATCATAAATTAACTGTTGGTAAGGGGAATTTAAATGCTTTGAGGCATACACCATTTATCTTTGAAAAGTCACAAATATATATATAGGGAACAAATGTGAACAGAATGTATGGACTGCATTTACAGGAATTAGCAAATTTCAAAATTAGATTTTTCTAGCATTCTAATTTTGTAATTATCTATTTCTCACTCCATGAATATAAATCAAAGTGAATTGACCCATCTTGCACAGTATAATGCCAGCAAATATCCCAATCTGCTCACATTTCCCCCCCAAATAAACAAAAAGCCAACAACAGCTGTCCAAAACTGGATTGTAAGGTGTTAGCAGCCACTACAATGTATGTGCAAAATGATAGTTCAGCACAAAAAAAATCTGTGCCTCAATTTCTAGGTATGTTAGAAGATATTAAATTGTTTGGATACGCGTGTGCCCCTCCAGGTGTTGTTGCACTGCACTTTCCAACATGTATCCATAGCCAAAGTTTACTGTAGTTCAAGAGAGAAACAAAGCTGTTTTTAACTTTTTATGCTTTAAGTAGAAAATACTTTTTGGGAAATTATACCTCAAATATATTTTTCCTACAAGCCATGTTTTAATGGCAAACTGCTTTTTTAAATATCATGCAGGGTACCTGCACTGAGAAAAATAGTGTAGTACATCTAACGCCACCCTGTATCTGGTGGTGTTAACTGCTCTAACCATCAACTGGTGATCAATGTTTCATGCACATAACCCATTAGCAGTTAATAGCAGCAGAAAAGTCAACAAAAACCACCCACTGGGTGGAAGTAGCTGTCAACTGAGACATCATATCCCAGGATAAATATGCAAACTGACCAGTAACATCATCTTGGATAATAGTCTTCTGGAACACCAGTAATGTTTTTGAGTTTCAAAGCTGCATGTACTGTCCTAATGTAACTGCTGATCATCTTCCTCATGTCCTCTGTGTAGGGATCATACTCCAATTTCCTCAGACCAGAGCGCTTGAAGTTCCCATCTTTTTGACCTTCAACACACAGTAGTCGATCTGCTAAGATGGGTAAGCCCAGAAGTTTAATCATTCTCTTCAGCTGAATAAACAGATCTTGTTTGAGGTCTTCAAAATGTACAACTAAAACATTTTTTCCATATTTCAGCCAATCCAGTGTGTGGGTCGCCCACCATGGTGCATAGTTATTTACAAATTCAGGCCATTCTGAAAGCAACAAAGAAACAATTAGCTTGTAGGCATACACTGAAAAAATAACATTTCCATAAAAATTGGCTAATCATTCTCAACACAGGCTTAGTGCCTTTTAAATGTCCCACAACAGAACCAGGTTTTCTGAATCTGCTTGCTTAAATGATCAGTATAAAGTGGTTTACCTTAGCAGGCTTATCAAGCTAGCCTTTTCTTACCTGCAACTGCACTTTTTGGCTAGTCAAATATATTATATTCACAGATATGCTCACATAGATAAAACTTACCCTGGACCTCTTTTGCTAGCTCACTATCTTGGCTAACTGGAGGCAGTTAAAACATTCCTTACAGGGAACTATATGACTATGCTAGATGCCCCTCCACTGTTACTACTCACTACAGAGCATTACAATTAGCCTATAAAGTGCTGGGGTATGCCACAATCCCCTCCCCTTATGGAGAAACTGTACTCTTCTGGACTTTTACGACCTACAAGATTTTAACTACTGGTTTAGTACAGGTTTAAAAAATGTGGTGGTCTTATTGTGGATGGTGAATTTCCCAGCTTTGAACATTCATTTAAAGACTAAGCTTGGTAAACAACTGCAGTTTTTTACCATTACCGTCTTGTTGCCCTTTGCAATGGCGTTGCAGAAGTGACAACAATTATAACCGACCGACAATGAAACAATGGCTAATGTTAGTCAATACAGCTCTTGCTTTTATCCAATTGACATACAAAGCATGGGGCTGCACTGCAAAAAAATGACTTCCTGGCTTGATGCCACCTTAGTTGACATGGGTGATGATTTGTAATGCAAATTTGGGTTTTTATCCTAGGCCTTAACTAGAGGACATTATGGAATTCTAAGGCACAGAGGCTAAGGCACTAGCACTGGCTGTGACATGATTGTTATAGCTAAACACTGTATGCTAATGTAATGTTACTGTATACCTTTACCCCCCTTTCTTATTTTTCCTTTCCCTTCACTTAGGTTAAACAAATAAATAAATACAATCTTTAAAAAAATTACGCTGTTTAGTGTATACACCCAGACACTAGTTCAAGTACTGGAATTTGGGTTACTAGAAATTAAATTTAATACAGCTCAAAACTGCCTTTAGGGTAAATGTTTATGTTGCATGTTTTAACAATTTTACTATACCTTGGCATTTTTACAATGAGGTGGTGAAAGGAATGTAATTGTTACTCTAAATCAGTAAACCCCACTGACTTGCTGCTCGCCAACTCTTTGAATGTTGCCCTCAGTTGCATCAAAGCAGGTGCTTATTTTTTGAATTCCAGAGGCAAATTTTTTATTGCTTGGTGTACTCTCAAGTATAGCCACCTGTTGATTGCCAGTCCACATAGGATCTATCAAAAAGCTAATCACATCCCTTATATACTGTAGTATCCCCCAGGACTTTTTCATGTGTTGCTCCACAAATTTTTGTACATTTGAATGTGGCTCACAGGTAAAAAAGGTTGGGACCCCTTCTATAAACAGTAAGGTGCTGATAGAAGATGTTGTGCTTTCAAAGGTTGCCTGCCAAAACCACAGATACCAGCAAAAACTGATCATAAAATGTGATTAAGCATGGTCCTCTAAGCAATCACATGTGACAAGTCCAAGATTGGTTTTCATGTATTAAAAGTCTTACAAATACCATCTTATGCATTTAGATGACACACACTAAAAGCAATTGTGCTACAATTTCTGAATTTGAGCAAGGGGGTTACTCCTCTAATCTATCCCACAAGTCAAATTTAAGAGATCTCCTTGGCTAGCCCTGGCTAAGATGGATACGCCTAGAATGATTGCAAAATTATTTTCATAACAATGATTTCACTTATCTGTCTCTGTCATGAGGCTCAAAATGAATACACAAATATACTCACTGCAGAGACAGAATACCAAGGAGTCCACCTGCCAAAAACCAACATAAAGAGCAAGAGTTGCATCAAATGAAGGGTAATTTGTATTGGTAAATCAGTTATTGCTGTAGTAACTAAAAGAGGGAGCAAAATGGGATGATATGTAAATGTGTAAATTTAGCTCACTACATACTTTCTTAATACCCCACACAAGTCAATCTTTTTTAGCACACTGTTCAATCTATCTCAAAGTGACCAATTGCTTTTATTTTAAGGATGTATGTGTTCTAGAAGGTAAGCTAACATTTATGCAGAAAAGGAAGAATTATCATATTATTAGGCTGTGGTTTCAGTTAAAGATGATAGACAAATTGAAGAGCAGCAAAAACATATTCATGCAACACAGAGAAAACATTTTAAATGATAGTACCCTTGTGGATTCCTAAATATTAGACTTTTCTTAGGTTTGAGTTACTATAAACACTAGCACAGAGCAACTGTACTTGAAACTTAGAGGTCTACTCATAAGAAAATAGCAATTCTATCTTTTACTGTCAGTTACAAAACAGCCTGAAATTATAAACATCTTAGCACACTTGGAATTAATATATTTCTGTGTTCAGACACCCACACATAGGATACATTCTAAGACAACAGTGATTAAATGAATTTCAGCACTGCGCTAAATCTTATTCAGTTTAAAAAATACAGATTTTTTTGTGTTGGTGTTTGAAAAGCCTTAGAGGACACCAGGAGCAGACAGTGTGAGTCAGCGTCTGTAATTTTTGAAATGCCTGATTAATGTTTCTGTTCTGTGCACTGAATAAGTCAATTGAGAGATGTAGCCATTTGGGAATCTGGTGCATGTTCATTCAAAAAGGGTGAAAAGAACAAGTGGCAATGTTTCCATGGGGCCCTTAGCCAAGATGGAATGGATTTGTTCTATGAGCTAAAATAGTTTTTTCAGCATTCATTTAAATAGAGAATTTAACTTCTGTGCCAAAGAAAAAAAAAGAATTTATATACAAAGTGGTATTGTTTCTATCCATTAAGCTATATTATACTCCCTTTTCTGCATGAGGCATGTCTTTATCCTTCCTCTAGCTAATAAAAGGGAAAGTACTGATTACAACGGGTTCTATTGTGGGTCTCCACATGCATGTTGTGATAAACTGCTTGGTTATCAGTGAATTAAATGATTCTGTTGTGTTAGTTCAAGTGAAGCAGACAACCAGTGAAACTTCTAGTACATTTATTATAACATGGCAGGTAAGACTGGCCTGCTCCATACTTTGTCTCAGATTAGACAGGAAGAGGGAAAGAGGAACAGGAATATGAATCTTAAGGCAATGGCACATTAGCAGGAATGCCCTTAGCCAAAATGTCCACAATTACAAATGTAATTATGGACTTTCATATTCTTTCAAATTACTTCTTGATCAATCCCAATACAGGAAACTCAGATGTTGCTGCACCGGGTACATTATAGTCACCTCTGCAGCCCTTGACCAAAGACAGCTATCCAAAAAATCTTTTTAAAGTTTATACTTCAAGAACTAAAGGGCAAGCAGCTTTGGTGGGAAGTGGTTGGTGGTGCATAGACATTGACATTGATTACAGGTAATGCTAGAATGCACGTAATAAATAAAACAAGTTAGGGACCACCATTCGGGGTTTACCTTGACGTGGCATAGTGGCTTATCAATTTTATGATCATAACTTTGTAACAAAATAACCCCTGTTTTGGATGTATATGCATTAGAATCTATAATACTTATATATACTTTAAAGCCTTTAGAGTGCTCCCACAACCCCCCTGTTTTGAGATATATATATATATAATTACAAATAAAGCATGTTAGTACAGTGTCCCACACATAACTACAGGTATGAGACCTGTTATCCAGAATGTTCTGGACCTGGGATTTTTCAGATAATGGATCTTTCCTTTGGGTTTTCATTCCTTAAGTCCAATAGAAAATCATTCAAGCATTAAATAAAAACCCAACAGGCTTGCGTCTAATAAGGATTAAATATACCTTAGTCTGGATCAAATACAAGGTACTGTTTTTTTATTACAGAGAGAAAAGTAATAATTAAAAAAAAAATTGGATTATTTGGATAATGGTATTGTAGATGGCTTTCTGTAATTCGGAGCTTTCTGGATTACACTTTTCTGGATAACACATCCCATACTTGTACATGATGATGCTCTCTGCTTAAGGGCCTATGGAACAGTTTTAGAGCACAGCACTATTTTAAAGGTAAGAAAAGGAGTATACCAGACAGAGATCTATTTTAAAAGTGCTATAAAGCAGTCTTCTACCTGATCCATTCAGCTGAGGTATTCATCAGCCTGAATATTGGGTGTCCTCTCCTTTATAGCACTCTCATGTACATAATAGCTTTTCTTTCTTTGGTATCTTGTTAAAAGAATCCATTTTCCTCAAGGACACATATTGCAGGTGTTTCAGCATCATCAACCAGTAAACCATTTTCACTGGCAAAACAGCAAATTGCAGCCATATTTCTTTAAAATGCAGCCTTGAATTGCAAATATAATTACTCCATAAATATTCCTTACACTTTATGTAAATTGAATTCAAACATAACACATTTCTGTGGCTGTATTTATATATCAGCAGTTGGATCCTGACCAGGAAGCAAGTTTTAAAACACACACTGTATAATATTCCCATCACTTAAGGTCACTTAAAGTAGCAACCGTCTCTTTTCATTTGCTTCTTAAATACAGGCACTACAGGGGTTGTGTTTGGCAACTAGAATTTATTACATTGTATTAATTAAGTGTATTATATATGTATGTATTCTCATTGAGTGATGTTTCAAAACCTAAGGAGCAATTTCATTTCATTTTGTGATTGAATTTTCATTGCAGTTTGAGAAAATCAATGGGAGGTATATTTTCAAGATTCAAGCTATTTTATTTTTGGAACAATTAAAAAATTATAGTACCTGTGCTCCCCTATTTATATAAGGGGACATGTACTGTTCTCAATATGAATACTATACATTTGTCAAAGAAAGAATGAATAATTTTCCTGGTCACTGCTTCACATTAAAAAAATCACTTTTACTAGATGACAAAACACTAAGGGGCCGATTTACGAATTTCACGTGAAATGATCGAAATTCGATCGAATTTGATCGAACAGCGATTGTACTAATTTTTCGTGAAATCGTAAAGTGAAATTTGGCCTCTTCGATCATCGAATATCAAATAGATCGAATGATCGGATATTAGTTATTTGACTGCTTCCTTCGCCAGTTTGAACCTACCGAATTGTAATAGAAGCCTATGGGAAGATGCCCATAGGCTTCTGAGGGTAAGTCCTGCTCGAATACCATTCGTACGATCCGAGCGTTCGATTGTTCGAATCGTACGAATGTTTCGGACTCTCGAAGGAAATTTACGATTTTTAAGTGAAATCGAACGATCGGCATCCGATCGTATGAATTCATCGAGAAATCGGATATCGAGCAAAATGATAGCCTAAAACAATTAGATAAGCATTCGATGGTCGAATGCTTATCGAATTTCGAATTTGGTCGAACTAATTTTGGGGAATAATAGTAAATTTACCCCTAAATATTAATTATTTTTGGAACCCCACCATGTTTCCCATACATATAGACAAAGTTACTCTTTATTAATACCTTCTCATATTATAATATGCCAACATGCAATTTTAGAAGGCATTTTACTCTTCTATTTTTAAAACCATCATGCCATATCATATCATACTATGTATGTCCCTTATGTACTCAAGTGTGCCAGTGTCTCCTAAAATTAGACAAAAATTAGATATTGACCCTAGCTTAAATCTCCCAATTTCACAGTTCATAAATCTTAGCAGTTCAGTTTTAGGGGCTACAGGCCTCTGTGCTGCTTGTTATATTTTTTAAGGGGCAGATTCACTAAAGCGCGAAGCATCTAACGCTAGCGCTAATTCGCCAGCGTGACGTCAAATCGTAACTTCGCAAATTCACTAACACCGGCTCTGGCGAATTTCCGCTAGTGAAGTAGATATACTTGCGCAACTTCGCACCCTTACGCCAGGCGAAGTTGCACACTGACGAAGGATCGTAACTTCGCAAATTCACTAAGATGAACATTTTCCTCAACGTTAGCACTTACGCTAGACGTTACTTCGCCTGGTCAGACCAGGCGAAGTTCAATACAATATATAGGAGGTTGAAAAAAGTCCCAAAAAAAAGTCCCAAAAAAAAAGTCCCAAAAAAACGCCGGCGTATTTTAGCATAGGAGGGTGATATTTTTTTGGGGGGGGGTTACCCTTCTTCCCCCCTACATTTCCTAACATATGGCAACACAACTATACAGGGAGCACATGTAGGGCAAAAGGACAACTTTATATAATTTATTTCCTGGGCTTGTGTAGTGGAATGTAGTGGCTGTAACATATGCTTCTATTATAAGTTAAAGTTCCCACCATATGCAAATTAGGCTTCGCTAGTGTAACAGCGCTCTGCCTAGTGAAGAAACTACGCTACCATTCGCCGACCTGAGCATAAATTCACACTCTAGTGGATTTGCCTAGCGCTGGCAAGAATTCGGCTGGCGAAGTGCGGCGAACGCTAGCGAAGCTATGTCCAGTGTGCATAACTGAAAAGAAGAGAACAGGGTGGAGGCTTATTAAATGCAGGCCTGTCAGTAAGTTGGACATACAAGGTATGGAACACAAAGTGAGCAGAAGAGCCGAGATGTGGTGGAGGTAATATGCCATGATGACTTGCATCCCTGTTGAGAGGGAGTGAAGTCTGGTGTTAAGATAACTGCATATACAGTGGTGTTGTCTTAGCTTGGAAACTGTATAATTACTTTTTTATTTCTGTGAGTCTTGAAAAAGCTCAAATTGGCACCCTTGAGGCTGCTTGCAGGAGCCAGTTGGCAAAATTGAGTATTCTGTATGCGGGTATCATTTATTATATCATGATATTGACCAAAGAGATGTCTGGCACTTAAAACCCATAAAGAATTAATAATAAGTATGGGGATGCCAAAGTCAGTCAAATGTGGGCAACAGTGAAGCTAGTCATATGGTCTGAGGAAATATTGGTCAATAACATGACATACTCTGCTAAACCTATATACACACGATTTTAACCACTGGTTCCTGCAAGCAGTATTTTAGCTTAGGAAAAACACTCAAGTAGTGATGGGCGAATCTCACCCGTTTTTGCATTTGGTCATGCATAGAGAATCACATACAGGGGTTGAATTTCGAATTTTTGTAAACTCCCATAAACTCCAATGAATTTGAAATTCGTCATTTATCATTAAAATCGAATTTAGTCGGGTGAATGGGATCGACCCGAAAACTTGATCAATCAAATTTGAATTGCATTCGATTCAAGTCTTTAAAACTCGATTCAAGTTTTTACTATGAAAAAACTTGAATGTCATGAAGGCTGCAAACATCACCAAATTGATCCCTGAACCTTTCCTTTGACTTATACAGCAATTCGGCAGGTTTTAGGTGGCAAATAGTGGAATTGAGTTCTTTAAGGGCCACAGTGTGATAAATCTCTAAAATCACATCAGAATTTTTTAACAAACTTGAATGAAATTTGGATAATTCACTGGTCAATTTTGACAGTTTTAGCCATAAAAAACCCCAAATATTTTAATTTAAAATTCAACCCTTGATCAATCTGCCCTTTAGTGTTTTTTAATAAAAAAACCCCATGCGAATATTTATCATACCAATGAAAAATGTTTCTGTGTACATAAATATTGTTTTAGATAACTCTGGTAGATACTCAAAACTCTGAATATACACAGGCACACACACACACACATATATAAATATATATATATATACATATATATATATATACATTTTATTGTACTTTATATAATGGCTGCAATACACAGTTTACATCTGTGTCACTTTAACAACTATACATAATATTAAAGCAAAGGCAATTTGAGACAGAGAATGAGATTTTGACCATTTCCTTGTCGCAATTTGTGCCAGCAAAAAATCTTTAGAGATTCATTTCTCAACCCTTATATTTAATTGAAGTCCATTGAATGAATCTACAGTGCTTATAAGTAGAGAACCTGTATGGTATTTGTGCAAGTGCCACTCTGTAAAAATGAAATATCATTTACTTTGCTAGGAAGGAGTAGCATGAGGTTGGAATTTCAAATGCTTTTGATGAGGATTTTAGACAAATTATATATTTCAGATCAGACAAGTTCATAACTCAACAGCTTCTCACACCAGTCCCTGATGTTTCTCCAAATTAGCAGATGTAATAGAACCATACATTTTGATGGATTCATTTTCTCCGATGACTGTGGCTGGGTCATGCTCTTGTATATTGTAATACTGACTCTTCACCAAATGTTCAGGAGTTAATTTGAGCAACTTTTTGTAGCTAATTGTTCTTGACAATAAAATCGAGCAATAAGAATGATGATTTGTTTTAGATAATTAGCAATGTGCTAGGGAAGCATGTGTCCTAATTACAAGATAAAAAAAGTCTTCGGAGTTTTGTGCTTAGGCTTCTTAAAGGACCAGTGCCTGATTAATAGTCTAAATCCATTTAATTCCCCAAAGAATCATTAAACACTGTATCTGTTTCATTTAACAGATACAGGACAATTCACCTTGTGTAATCATACCACATAAAACTTTGCTTTGGAACCACTCCAGGCAAATCATAAAGTTAATGCCATGGAACAAAACAGTGATTTTAAATAGCCTTCAGGAGCGATTAGTGAGGATCGCAAACGCAGTTTAGAAGGATTACTATTCAGCAATGCAAGGATGAACAGCCTATATTCACACATGCAACACGTGTTTCTATTCAATACAAATACATGACTAGTAAATGTGGAAGAACAGTAATAGAGTTGGCTTAACACATGAAAGCATTATTTCATTTTAATTGTTTATGTTATATTTATCTAAGCTGAAGTAGTAATGTATAATACATTTATAAACTCAATCAAGG
>CM044431.1:180044569-180054941 GCA_024363595.1 Xenopus borealis | reverse complement strand
TTCTGGCACTTAAAGGGTTAAATTAAATTGGATTACCTTTATTTTAAATACAATAATTGTAGCCATTCTAACTGTATTTTGGAAGACTGTCCCAAATGTTCACATGATCTGGTGTGCCAATAGATATATCCAGTGATATGCCTTATTGCACCTCTAGGTATACCTAAAGTATACCTAGGAAGAGTCATGGGAGATACTAATCGCTAAGGGAAAAGTAAAAAACTATTCAGAAATACTGTAAGTCTAAAGCAACTGGACTTTTTGAGTGTTCTTAAAAACATTTAATCACTCATCCAAGTGACTTCTTCAGTTCAACAGAGTGGTACTGAGAAGACAGCATTTTCAAGAAACCTCAGACAGTCCAGTTGCTTTAGACTTATATCTGCTAGGTACTGTATATCATGAACTGGATGAATGAAAATCTCTATAGACACATTAAAAAAGTAATAAAGCAAAACAAACTTTCGAAAAATCAAGGCATGGAAAAAAATTGTTACTAAACATGTGGGCCTAAATAACAGTTCTCATACATGGGGGGAAAAACACAATTTTCCTTCAAATCCTCTGCTTTATTTTCCCTCCCTTCTGTTTTCTTTTTTTAATTTTTCTTCCCTACTGCAGTAATCATGAAAAAAGATTAATAGACCACACCTGAATGCCAATCGCAATGAAAGCAGTCTTTCTGCACAGCAGTTTCATAGCTATTGACAGAGCTATAACTCTACAATAGTAGGTCCTATATATCTCTACCTTCTGGGGCCATAAAGTACATTTTCCAATTTTGCTGCAGTCACTTGTGTGCTCATGATGTGTGCTATGGTATGCTATATACTTTGTTTATTTAGTATGGCCAGGAACATTGGAATCACCACGCACAACTGTCATGGATTTTCAAGGCTAGTCTCTAGTTTTCACTTTTCTGATATTTTTATAAATGTAAGTGAAATTAATGAATATTGTTTATTTAAGGCTGGTTTTATCTAGTACTCTAATTTTAAAGTGGTCTGTCCCACTCTGCAAGCACATTTATTAATATATATATATATATATATATATATATATATTAACATGGATAATGCCATGAAAGTCAAAACCAGGAATTTGTAGAGCAGGTGTTCAAAGGAAGGCAATCTTCCACCAGGCAGTAAGATTCCATACATTTTTTATTATTATGTCAATAGCCTTTCGCGTTTCATGTTACACAGACAGCAGTGCACCTGGGCCTGTTCCATTACCTGGTGGGTTACCATATATTGATGGACCATTTCTCTTTTCTAAATGCCATGGAAGTCACATAAACTGGATTTCATATTCATATATACATAATCTGTATAATGCAATATAGAATCACAATTTAAAATCATACTCAGACAGCTAATTGTTACTATATTTTTGGAGTTCAGTCACCCCTTGTGCCTTCTGAATAGAAGGTCTGCTGTCAGTGGGAAAAATGTTCAGATTTTGCTTCATTGAGCTAAATGGAAATTAGGTTTGGATCACCGCCAAAGCATAAACGAAACATACGTATGCGTCCCCAGTGTGTGACATGTGCATGTGGATTTCAGTATCAACTTAGGAAGTTTGTGTCTAGGATATGATTATGACAATCAAGTTGCTTCAAATAACTAGGTATACACACATTGCATTTAAATATTGCATGAACTGGAAAACAAAATGAATTAGTTATGTACACAAGCATGTCATTTCTTTATTAACCTTGTCTGTTCAGACAGCTGTGGCTCGGTTGCTACTGCCACTTGACACTGTTTAGTACAAAGGAGGAGAGAGTCTCTTCAACCTGAGATATGATATCTTGTAGTCTATCTTGAAGAAGTCCCATTTATCACCAGAGTGCACTAAATAGTCCTTTGTCCACTCAAAACTTTGAATAAACAGGTATGAGTGTAATGTACATGGAATAATCCCTGAGCTTGTAAAAGTTAAAGAGGAAATGTGGAGAACTCTAGATATAAAGAAAGAGGGGGTCATAGAAATGGTTTCGCATATGCCCTTAATACAGAGCAGGATGCAATTATGTAACAGGGATCTAACAACAAATGAATGTGAACCAAAATAAATTACATCAATGTCATGCCCAGGCCCCTTAGTTATAGGGAGTATTACCTGATCAGCATGGCTGCTTTGAAGCAAGTACACATTAGGTGGCCCCAAGCCTGGAGGAGGCACTATCTGTCCTGTCATGCTATTTTTTTTTTTTTTTAACATCATAAACTTTATTGTAAAAATTGAACATGACATACATTTGTATATACCAACATTGTGTTTATAGTACTGATTATTTTGCAAGGTACATAGAGTTTGTGAGATTCGGCCAGGTATCATATGCATGTCCAGTTTAGATTTAGACATTGTTCATACAGCGTGTGAAACAGATACTATACAACTAAATAAAACATCATCAAGCAACTAAGATGGGATTCAGTGGTTCTCAACCTCTCACCGTGGGTATTCTAAGTAGAATGTCGGTTTATGTCAATTTATCTGATAGGGGGTGGGCCAATTTACTGTCATGCTGTTTTAGTACAATACAAAATGATAAAACTGGATAATATTGACTATTCACACATTTTTTGGCTTGCAGTCTGTTGTTTTTTTCCCTTGGGAAATCAAGCAAGTTTCTTGTTTTAAATTCCACCCCTCAGAAATAAACTACATCAATAAATTTTTAAGAATAATATTCAGTATACTTATTGGTAGAAATGAACATTTATTTATCTCACAACTTTGAGCCTCATGGAACAGTCAAAATTACCTTTTCCTTTCCAGTGAGCCTGAGACGCAAACCCAATATGTCCCCCATATTTACGGTTAAACTCGGCCATCAAAGCTTTGTATGGATTTCGGATTAGCAAAACTGCAGAGTCAAAGGCTTCGATCTCCTTCCTGCCACTTTCATGGGTCTTAATGCAAACTGTGCGTCCATTCCGCCAGTGGTCTCTTTCTCCTTTAAATCCTACAAATTCAGTGGAAAAGTCAACTTTTATTTAGACAAAAATATTCATCTGACACACAAATGAAGAACTTCAAGAATGAAACATTTTTGTTCATATAAAAAAGAAAGACAATGGACATCAAGAATGTTGTACTGTAGTATTCTTTACTTTTTCACCTGACATACTGTAAGAAAAGACAACTTACCTGGCGGGCAACAGGGACGCCTGTTGCGCCGCCATCGGCGGGGACGCCCGCCTCGTGGTTTTTCTCCGCCATCTTAGGGGCGCACGCTCGCGACTCGTCGCCATTTATTGACGCGCGTCGAAGTTGACGCAAGCACGTAATTGACGCTCCTTTGGCGGGAAAATTAGGGTTTAAAAGGCCAGCTCCTTCAGTAGCAAACTGCCCGTGATAGGATTTGTTTCCTGGTGCTTCTGAGCCTTGTGCGTCTGAATTGTATCCTGTTTGTATTATCTCCTGTGTTTGACCCGGCTTGTTCCTGACTATTCTGAAATCCGTATTCTGACCCCTGCCTGTACTTCGACTCCGATTCCGTCTCACCCCTCTGATTGATTACCCGGTTTGACCCTTGCCTGCCTGACTACCCTAGCTATCTACCTGCCTCGACCCGGCCTGTCTGACTACGAATCTGCCAACTCCTGTCTGTACCGTGACCATTGGCCTTATAGACTCTATTTACAGTCATGCCCCACTGCCAGCCAGAACTCCTGCTTTGCACCTCTCGTATAAGTCCAGGTGGCATCTGAGTAGCTGAGGGCTCCTCCCGAAGCCAAAGGCGGCCACACTACTGGTGAAGCACGAGCCGAGATCAGGGTGCTTGGCACTTGTTCTGGTATTGGGTGCCGACCGTGACACATACATCAGTCGTATAAAACAATAATCAAACAAATACATTTGTTCAATGAAATAATCTGCAGCTGGCAGAACTGGGAGAACATTTAATCTTTATGGGCAACACAATGTCCAGGGCAAGGAAATATCACTTTCCCAAGAAGGCTAGATGTTGGGTGCATATTTGTAGTGCAATCAAACGGACAGTAGGGATGCAATCTTTAAGGGACAAAGATCATGTGATCAATGTATTCTTTTTGTGAAAATGCAGTACACACAAGCAAAAGCTTACTGGTTGTAATTTTATGTTTCCAAGTTTGCTTCAAGACTACCCATCTTTACCCAACTGTGGCTGAAATAAAGTGATCAAAGCTACATACATACTCTACATGAAACCACATTCTCCTCTAACATTACTATTACATAGCCCTGCTTTACTTCTTCTCCCTACTGCATCTGCACTTTATATAGTATATGCAAACGCACATGGTTTGGTCACAGTTTTGACTATTTTTCCCTGTAACCCAAATAAACATTTGGGTCTAGGATGCTGCAGTACTTTTTCAAATGATCAATCTCCCTATAAAAAATATTTTCCTCAAATCAAGCATTCTTTAATCTAAATTGAAATCAATGATCTCTAAACAAAATATATATGGCTTAGCCAAGCAGAATAATGCCTCCTCACTTCTTTCATATTCTACACTTTATGCTTGGGTGGCTAAATATTCCGTTACAACCTGTCACTTCTATTTTGCATTTGATTGCAGCTTAGTGAGGGCAGACAGTTTAAAAGCAGACATAAGGAAAATAATTGCAAAATACTGTACTGAAGGAATCTTAATATGTAGTAGCTTTCCCTCCTTAAATTAAACAACCCATAACACGTTGACTTGAGAATGGCTAGAACTTCCCCAGCCTAGCCTACCAAAGACCTAGAAGTCTTAGCAGCACCTGTGACATTACATTATACTTTATAAGTTGTGTTTGTTTGTGGAACAAATCCAGAGGCAGCAAACGTGTCTGCTGTGTACTTTATTGGGGCACAGAGATACACAACATGTTTCTGGATTTGTTCCACAAACAAACTCAACTTATAACGAATAATTGGGATATCGAACACAGGATAACCTGTGGAATCAAGCCTAAAAAAATTCTGGTGAGCCACATTCAACTCTCCTCACGTTACATTTATTTCCTGTTCATTTGTAGAATGAAGACTGCTTTTTGGTTTGCTTCTGTGACTTGCATAATATATTGTGATTCATATCCATTTAAGCCTTAAATAAAATCATCTGCGTTGAAAGATTAACGTTCGTTATAAATTATCCTATGTTCTTATATTGAGAAGGAAAGAGATGCAAAATGTCCAAATAAACAATCTTTAAGTAAATTATACTAGCTAGACAGAGCATAAAATGAAAGTGGTTGTATTACATCAATTATGAATGTGTAATTTCTTTCTGCGAATTATGCCAAGCAATAAAGGAGCATGGTGGCTCATCTAATAGTTGCCTGGATACATTGCTGCCCAGTGAAATGAACAAAATGCCAAGAATAAACATGAAATACCGTTTGACATTTGTAAACTATACAAAACTCTCAAATCATAAGCTTATTGTGCTGCATGAAGATTGCTAACATGTATGAATAGATGTAATCAGGACTGAAGATTTACACGACAATTGTGCAGGTATATATACTTCAATGTGAAGAGCCTTTGGGCGTTTGAAATGATTGAGTTCTAAAACTATGAAATGTTCTTGTGCAAGAGTAAAAAAAAATGAAAACGTTGTATAGAGTGAAACGTAGAATGGAATACAATGGACAGATAATTTAACGCAGCCAAGAATTCTATCCAAGGTTCAAAGTGCAGCTACATATATGATACACAAAGGTTCTTGCACAGATTCCTCCATCAATCCTTGTCTTTTTCAGTTATCCTTCATTGTGCATAGACACAAAAACTGGAAACCCCTTCAGAACTGTAAGCAATAACCTGACATACATTAAATAATATAATCAGAAATCATCAACATGGAAAATAATTACTTTATTTCTATAAAGCTGAATGTGCTATGTCTAGTCTAGTCTAGTCAGTGCTAGAATTCTATCTTGTCAAAATAAAGTTGTGTAAAAATATAAAGCAGAGGTTATATTTTTCTGTCTTCGCCCACCTTTGTTATATAGTGATCCATCGAAGTAATAGCTGCCAGTGTAGTAACCAGTAGCAAGTTCAATTAAATGTCTCGCCCACGTGTTTCCTGCCCCGGGAAAGCTTGCCAAGGCTATAAGCTGTTTAGAGCGTGCTGGGAGAAATCTTCTGTCCATGCATCTGTTATCTGAATGACACAATAAAATGATAGAAACAAGTTATTTGATCATTAAAATGCATTATTATTGGAATAAACCATCAAACATGAGAAATAACCAGGTACCTTGGTATTTAATTCTGCTAGAAAAATACAGACTTGCTAACACAGAGAGAAAATAAACGTATCACCCAATTTTTGTGTTTGCCTGTGAGGCCAGTCAAACACAACAGAACACCTGGCTGGGCGGTTTGCTCAACAGAAAAGTAATCAGGGAAGAGAAACTCATCTAGCGTATAGGCTCATGTGTGCATGCATAATAGAGTCTCTCGTTGGCTCTGGTGTTTTGTTAAATGCAAAATAAAAATGTATTTACATAATTCAATTCAAACTGTGTGTAGATTTTAGAGTGAGGATCATTTATCAAGGGTAAGGATTCACAAGACATTGCTTATTGTGTTTTGTTGCAAACAGTTCAGTAACTTGTCTGCAGTCTTCAATTTCTTTGTACGGTGTCCTGCAACTAACTTACCCGCATAAGGTACAGACATGGGATCCATTATCCAGAAAAACTGTTATCCAGAAAACTCTGAATTATGGAAAGGCCATCTCCCATAGACTCATTATAATAAAATAATCTCTGTATTAATAAAACAGTACCTTATACTTGATTCAAACCAAGAAAGAATTAATCCTCACATGAAGCGTATTGGGTTTATTTAATGTTCATATTTTCTAGTAGATTTCAGGTATGAAGATCCAAATTATAGTAAAATCTGTTATCCAGAAATCCCAGGTCCCAAGCATTCTGGATAACAGGTCCCATACCTGCACAAGGAACCCTACCTGTGGCAGGTGCTCGTGATAGTGCCATGGTTCACTGTGTATTTAGTAGGCACTGAATCCACTATATATGGATCCAGATGAATTCCAAATCCTTTGTGATTCAGCAGAATCCTGAACCAAATCCAAAACCTAATTTGCATATGTAAAAGGGAAACAAGGGGAAATAGAACCGTGTGCTTAAAAATGTTCTGACTTCCTTGTTTGTTTCCTTGTTTGTGTAATGAAAAGTCACGTGATTTTTTGGATTCGGATTTAGCTTGGCTGAATACAAATCCTGCTAAAAAGGGCAGAATCTTGGCTGAATTCCAAGTGTTTGGTGTTTATTAAACCGGTGCAGTCAGTAACTTGGGAACAGGGAGCAGAGAGAACAGCATTGGCCACCATCTCTGTACCCTAATGAGAAGCTTGGTTTGCATACTTTTAATAAAATAACATAGCTTGCTTGTTCGCAATATATCTTATCTCTATTATGGATCTGCATATTTGTGTTAAATGTACCCACCAGTTTAGAGTGATGGCACACCATAATGTTCATCCTCTTATCTTATCCTGTTTAGACTATTTCAATCTCCTCCTAACCGGTTTTCCAGACTCTTATCTCTCTCCCCTCCAATCAATCTTAAACACTGCTACCAGGATCCTTCTGCTCTCTCCTAAGGGAACCTGCTTAACCCCAACTAAAATCCTCAGCATGGCTGCCTGTTAAGCAAAGAATAACATATAAAATCCTTCTACTAATATTCAAAGCCCTTCACTCCTCTGTCCCTCACTACATTACTTGTCTTGTTTCGCTAAATGTTCCTGGTCATCTTCTCTGCTCTTCTAAGAGCCACCTTCTTTTTCTTCCCCATGTATACTTTTATATATATTGTACTTTTATGCACTGTACAGCGCTGTAGCTCCTTAGTTATACATGCATACATATATATAAGTAACAATCATATTAATTGCACAGATTGACACTGCCCAGCCACCAAACACTACTAAATTTGCAGAGGCCAATACATGAGCATTTCTCACTTCTGAAATGTGTGTGTATTTTGTGTCACAGGGGTCTAATTGTTACAATTTCAGAAGGTCAGCAAATTCCCCTCACATAATGATAATTACCCATATGTAAGGAATTCACAAATCAGGTTATTAGCACATAATATGCTCTGCTACTGTTATAGCCTAATTCACAAATATTACAAAGGGCAGATATAGAATAGTAAATAACACCACACTATCATTAACACATATTCTGTTCCATATATTTATGTATATAACCTTGCTGTTTTGTTAATTTGTTCGTGCCCTACAGATGGATTGTTTGTTATGCAACTACAGCCCTACATCCCTGCATGTTGTATGCAGAAAATATCTATAGAAGTATCTATAGAATGTATACATTATAACATGTACTCATTTTTATTTCCACATTATCTAATTTTATATATATATATATATAAAAAGAATGACGCACTCCAGGACTTCATAGTAGAATCAACCAAGGTGAAGTTTATTTGTCAACCTTTCGGTCAAGTCTGGACCTTTCTCAAAATTATCTACACTTCATATGACAGCACCCAGGCATTAACTTTGCTTTAATTGGAGTGCACCACAGCTGGAACTATATATATATATATATATATATATATATATATATATATATATATATATATATATATATATATATATATATATATATATATATATATATATATATATATAGTACACAGCAGGTGACAGCACTCCAAGGAATTACATATACAGCAACAGGTCAAAAGAAATAGTGGAGGTTTATTGAAATCCTACGTTTCGGTTCCTAACTGGAATATATACTTCTCCTTCTGTTTTAATTAGATAATGTGGAAATAAAAATGAGTACATTTTATAATGTATACATTCTACAGATACTTCTATAGATATATATATATATGTGTGTGTGTGTGTGTGTGTGTGTGCTTCAGAAAAACATAAAGCAGTCAGAACATATAGAAAGTTAATACTGTCTAGTAAATGAAAATATACTGTCCATTTGTTGTGAAGGACTTGGCTTTCCTAATTCTTACAGAGCTACACAGTCCAATTGTCCAAACAAACAGAAAAAAAGAGAATCAGTTGCCTAAAATACAATAATGCCACAATGTGATTCTTTGTTTTGCTGGGAACCTGTATATCCTGAGATTAGTTATCCAGGAAAGAAGCTCTTGCAATGTGATAAAATAACGTCTTACATAACAACTGCTGTATGTATAGGTATGGGTTAGCTTTTCCAGAAACCCATTATCCACAATGCTCAAATTACAGGAATATAATGTCCCAAAAAGTCAATTCCTTTTTCTCTGGAATAAACAGTATTTTGAACTTGATTGTTACTAAGCTGCATACATCCTTATTGGTGGCAAAATTATGCTATTAGGTATAATTAATCTTTAACTATTTTTTTAGTAGCTTAAAGGTATAGTGACCCATATTACATAAAGATCCCCTATCCAGAAAGCATTCTGGAAAAAATGTATATTGCTATATTTAACAAACAACAATTTCTTATGTAACAATAACATAATAAGTATCTGAATGAAAAGCATGAAACAGGAGGGTAATTTAGACAAGCTGTATGTTGACAGTGTCTTGAGATCTACTTATCACCAGCTTAAGGTCTACTGGTAGATCCTGATCTATCTTTTGGGCACCCCTGACTTACATGTACAGATAAAATGGAAAGTATTTGAGATTTTTGGCTAATTCTCTTGGATCTTGTGACTAAATCCAAGTAAGATTGCATTTCAAAACAATGTGACCACAGAATTCATACAGACAGAGACAAAAGGTCCTCTGCACTAAACATAATATCAATATATTTAGGACATTGAGACATTTTGCATCTAAAGCTACTAATAATGAATTAACCTTTAAATAAAACAGGGATTGTTTGTCCATATATTGCAATATATTTAAGCTGGCCAACTACGTCAAAGTCATCCCTGGTATGACCAGTCCTACACTCAACTTGCATCTGATTCATTAAGAATTCTACTAATTCTTCATTATACATTTTACACAGGAGCTAAATATTACCAGCAACTTGCTCACTTTCCACTTTTTCTTATATGTCATATGGTTGCAATGTGCAGCCAAATCTACGGCACACACTAGAGTTCTGCGCTGGTCCATTTTTTTGGCGTCTATACCCTCACCCGGAACTTCTACTTGCAACCCTCAGGATACCGCAGGTTTCTGCAGGTACTGTAACTCACGGGTACTCGAGGGTACCCGACCCACTGCAGAACTCTAGCACACACAATTTTTATGGGTAACCTTGTAATTACTCCCAGCCCACAGATGGATTTCTTAATTTGTCTATAGTGATGGGCGAATCTCCCGAGATTCGCTTCGCCGAAAAATTCCCGAATTTCCAGAGA
>CM044431.1:179927397-179942560 GCA_024363595.1 Xenopus borealis | reverse complement strand
AGTGATACACAACAAGGCTTATACCAACCCAAACCATGCTCTTCATCATTAAATTAATTTTCTCTGCAAACTGCAGTCTGAGACTAAAGCCTTCTTATGACTTTCTATGTTGCACAGCAATAAAAATAAAAGTGTTTAATGATTGAACTTGAACAATAAGTGAAATATGACTTTTCCAGAAAGACAGAAACAATACAAATATACACTCTCCATTAGCAAAATGTGTTGCCAAGTAATAAGGTGATATAAAAAGGAATTTAAAGCATACTTAAATTACTAATATGAAAAAGCCAGTGAGTATAAAGCAGAGCATTTTTATTAATGTACATTGTATTTATCTTTAATTGATTTGCACTGAGCCATTAACATTGATAATTGCACGCTCAGCAGTTATTCCGCAGATTCTCTTTGATTTTCAATTACATCTTATAGAACAGTCACACATCTTGGCTTGCCTTTAATTAGTGTCTTTGCTCTCTGTGGACTGGAAAGCATGACACGAAGAATTTCCTTTTCAGCATCTGAGAACAGTAGGCCATGGCAGAGACCTGTATATCTAAAGGGCAACTGTCAGCATGTACTTTAATAAAGGATAAAATGTCAGTTTACTAATAGTGATGGGCGAATCTCCCGCGTTTCGCTTCGCCGAAAAAATTTGCGAAACGAGTCACGTGTCAAACGCGTCGTGACGCGTCATTTTCGACGCGTCGTTTTCGGCGCACGTCACGTCAAAAACGACATGCAACTCGTTTTTTGGGCGAATTTTTCGGCGGCGAATTTTTGCTGGCGTTTCGCGAATTTATTCGCCGCGAATTCACCCCTGGCGAATAAATTCGCCCATCACTATTTACTAATGCTATATGCTCTGTTTTGCTTTTTTGGGAAGGAATATACAGGGATCACAGACCTTATTATTAAACTATAGAATTAAGCAGTGTTTTGACTCACTTTACCATATTTTGTGTAATTCAAATTGCCTATTTCTAAGGTATTGAAAACTGTTCCATCATTACCACAGGAAAGTGGAATACTCTAGGTAGTGGTATAACTAGATGTTACTGGGTATACAAAGAAAATTAAATTTAGGGCCCCAAAGAATTGGTAAATTGATCTATTCTACCAAGATATTTTTAAATTGTTCACTAAAGCGGTGGTTCATCTTAAAGTTAACTTTTAGTAGAATAGCCATTTCTAAGCAGCCTTTCAGTTGGTCTTCATTATTTATTTGTTATATTTTTTATATTATTTGCCTTCTTCTTCTTGCGTTCAAATGAGGGTCACTGACTAGTGACGGGCGAATCTATCCCGTTTCGCTTCTCCGAAAATTTGCTGGAAATTCGCGAAAAATTTGCGAAACTAGTCGTGTCACATTTTCGACACACGTTGAGTCGATTTATCGACACTAGAAATAGTTCTAATTCAAACATTTGCCACCTAAAACCTGCAGAGTTCATTTACAAGTCAATGGCAGAGGTCCTTTGAACCATTTGAAGATGTCAATTGCCTTCCTGATATTCAATTTGAATTTGTGTGTCATTCATATTCGATCGCATATTAGACATTTTAAATAACCTCCCATTCAAGTTGTGAGCACATTTGAATTTTTTAGAGTTAAAAAAATTTCACATAATTTCGAAATTCGACCTTTGATGAATCTACCCCAGGGGACAATAGTAAAATGGAAATTGCATCAAAAGTATATAGGGGCAGATTTACTAAGGGTCAAATTCGAGGTTTAAAAAAACCTTGAATTCGACCATCGAATTCTAAGGATTTTACCGCAATTTGATTGGTCAAATGATCGAATAGGAAGTATTCGATCGAATGGTTAAATTTTATTTATTTTTTTTAATTCGATCAAAAATAATTAAAACCAATTCGGTAGGTTGAAACTGGTGAACTAGGCAGTTGAATAAAAATTTAAAGGGCAAGTTATTCGACTTTCGAATATTCAAATAGATTTTTATTCGAATTTTTCAAATCATTCGATTTGATTGAATTTTCAAAATTCGATGGTCGAAGTGGTCTTCAAAAACAGTCGAAAATTCGAATTTGAATCTTTTTGAAAATTCAATCATTTCGAATCATTCGTGTGAATTTGATAAATCTGCTCCTAATAATGTTAAATCCTGTTCAATGAGTTGTTAAGAATTCACTTAGTTTCCCAAATCTGTCAAATACATGAAAATATAAAAATGTGACAAAAGTAGGCAATTTTCCCATTTTTACACTTTTTTTAATGGAGCCATATGTTTAGGTTGTCTGTCATTGACCCAAACTTGAATATTGTTATTTTGGATCATTTGTGTTAGTTCTTTACAGAGATAAAATGATACGACTAATATGTTTCTCCCTTGCAAATTCAATAAATTCATAGTCTTAACCGGGAAGGCTGATTATAACGGCAATGTCTGATACAGCAATTCAGTATGTCCAATTACTTCACCCCATCTCCCTCTGTTGAGTACACCCTTTAGCTAGATATCGTTCTCTTGAATCATTGCAATAAACCTTTTTTTTTTCCTGTCTGGGTGATGTTTAATCTTCATTCTGCACGTAGAAATGTAGTTCTCCCCAACAGAATTCCTTTGTGTTACAATATTGCTTTGTTGGTGAGACCGCATAATAAAGACTTTTTGAAGTGCACAGGACAGAATTCTAGTAGCAAACTTGTACTTTGATGAACAAAGACCCTCTGGATATATAGTTTCTTTTACCATCAAGCTGGTTTAATAGAAAGTTTTAAAATACTGCCCATGGGGGCTTGACTGTGAAATGCATTAAGCCTGATTTCATGTACTCTTAGTTATTAGGTTTCACAGTTTAGGCAGGTTTCTGCTTCCATGCAAGATATATTAATGCATTACATGGACAATTTTATTCTCAGCAAAATGGCGCTGTCAGACATCTTAAGCACATCTTTAATCACTGAGTTGCATCAAATAGACTTCCTCTCCTCAATATTAATTAACAGTATTTTTAGCTATTATTCTCTTATATTTAGATATAGTGGTGAATGTTCTCATTGCCCCTGAGTAACTGCCTCGTACAGGAGCAATCCAAACACATTATAAATGAAATAGAACAGACCACTTACTGTTCTGATATATCCAGACAGTTAGCTTCCAAAATAAAAGGAATAAATATATAACTAATAACTGAGAGTTAGCAGGGTGCTGGAATTTTCAAGTATTATTATGTACCCCTTGTTTGATAAGTCCCCTCTTTGTGTTAAAGTGTTGCATAACTTGTTATAGGTATGGGATCCCTTATCTGCAAACCCGTTATACTACTAGAAAATTCTTCTCCTATAGACTCCTTTTTAATCATATTTTTATAAATGATTTCCTTTTCCTCTCTAATAATAAACCAGTACCTTGTGCTTGATCCAAACTAGGCTGCATGAATCAATATTGGAGGCAAAACAATCTTATTGATTTTATTTGTCTGTTTTTTTTTTTAGTAGACTTATGGGCAGATTATCAAATAGAAAAAAATTTGAAATTAGACCATCAATTTGGGGGGGGGGGTCATTTAAAAAAAATAAATTTTCCAGGACTTAGAAAGTTTTTCAGGGAAGCTTCCAGGAGGTCCCCCATTGGCTACAATGGCAATTTAGCAGCTTTAAGGTGGCAAATACAGGTATGGGACCTATTATCCAGAATGAGGATCTTTCCGTAGTTTGTAAGTAAACTAAGTTGTCTGGTTTTGCTTCCAATAAGCATTAATTATATCTTAGTTGGGATCAAGTACAAGGTTCTGTTTTATTATTACACAGAAAAGGAAATAATTTTTAAAAATGTGGATTATTTCATTATAATGGAGTCTATGGGAGATGGCCATTCAGTAATTCAGATCTTTCTGGATAACGGTTTCCGGATAAGGGATCCCATACCTGTAGTCGAATTTTTCTTAAAGGGCCAGTACTTCGGAATTCGAATTTTTGAATTTTTTCAATTCAAATCGAATTTTGGGCTATTTGATAGTCGAAGTAGCCCCAAATTAGTTCAAAATTTGAAATTTAAAATTCCAATTTTATTTGAAAATTCACTTCGACCCTTAGTAAATGTGCCCCTTAAAGTATGGTGGTCCAAATTACATAAAGTTCCCTTATGCAGAAATCCCCAGGTCCCGAGCATTCTGGATACCAGGTCTTATACCTGTAATGCTACCAATGTAAATGATGATGACAATGAAGGAATAAAAAACACAAAACAGAAATTAATGACACATGACTATAATTGCATGTCATAATTTTTTAAACATAAATATACTGAAATGAACAAATTAAACATGCAACTTCCACTGAAAGTAACATTTTAGATTTGCTGATAAATAACTGCCCATAGATAAAGACATAGGTCTAACTGACTCTAGGAAACTGCCTGGGAAAAGACTTATTAAGCTTGCTGGTATTTCATGAAAAATATTATGCCATGGAAATCTAAAGAACTGTTATCTGAGGGCAGTTAGGAGCAACTTAGCATTTTCCTATGGTGTCAGTGCCTACAAATTGCAAATTGAAATTGCTTTGCAAAACCTCGGAGCAGTTTGATTGCACAAAGTACATGAGCAGGCAGTGCCAAAAAAAACCTCCAAATGTATGTGCCTTTCCACAGTGAATGTTGATTCTATTATGGTGTTTCGTAAGTCTGTTGGTCAAGATTCTGCATTCATTCATCTTTTTAGATGACTGTATATGCCTAGAAATAATTTTATTTTCAGTATTTTAAGTAGAATTATAATTTGCCCTAATAAAAAAACACAATTAAAAAACAAGAAAGCAGTAGCTTAATGCCATGCTGAGGCTTAGTTAGTTTCCTGCTGTTGACATCTAATGTTCATCTAGCCAACCATCTATGCAAAGGATCACTGAATTGTATATTTTACATTCAGGACCAAACTGTAAACACATTTGGATGTGCATTGCATCTCATAAAAATGTCTAAGGTCATAGGTGTCATCTAAAAAAATTGCACCTTACCCCCTGAACTTTTGGAATCACTGCAATGTGCAATTGTTGATTTTCTTGGCTACGGAACCCTATGGGGCAGATTTACTAAATTCACCCAAAATAATTAGTTTTTGGGTGAATTTATGTTTTAGGCTACCCTTTTATTCAATCTTCGATCATTCGACGATCGAATAACAATCCCTTAAGGTGGCCATAGACAGGGAGATATCGCCAAACAAGTGGATCTCTCCTCAATATGCCCACATTGAAGTGGGCGATATTGGGCTGATACGATCATGGGGCCCTAGGGCCCCACGATTGGATCAGAATAGAGGCAATACAGGTGGTCGGATCGCAGGACCGCATACACGCAGAGATGCGCCTGCGATCCAACTGTGTTTTTTAACCTGCCCTATCAAGATCTGGACGACTTTCATGCACGTCCAAAATGAGAAATTTGCGAAAAGTTCAGTGAAGCGAAACGCCGCAGATTCACCCGTCGCTACTATTGTCTATTTGTGGTAGCTTTAAGTTGAGTTTTGTCTTCAACCCTTAGTTCTCTTGGACTTGTGTCCATGGGTATGCACATAGCACCTACATGTTGCAGACTATAGATGTCCTGTAAGGTAAGATAAAGATAAAAAGCAGATGCACATAAGAAGGAAAGGAGATAAAGTATTTGAGACAATAAATGAAAAACAATGTCAAAAGCAACAGAAAGGAGAAGAAAAACAGATAGATGTCCTTTGTTTTGCTGTCAGGATCTCATTACCAATGTTTTTGTTCTAGTTGACAGTTGATAAAGATAGATTGATGTAGGTCACAAAGAGTATTTTGAATTTTTATTAGATTAGCAAATGATGTGCTTTGCCATTCTAACTTAAAGGACTAGTAATGTAAAAAGATATATTTTTCTACATTGGCCCATTTATTACACCTCAATTTCTTTTATGGTCGAGGTTTTTAAGGGAAAGACCACCATGAATTTTTGGAGATTTATCATACCCCAAACTTGCTGAAAATCCAGATACAAAAGTATGTCATCTCAAACCTGTTAAGGTCATGTAAATGTCAATGACAGATGTTTTGTTGACATTATGATTCAGGATTTTTGTCCGATAATCCAAAAAAAGTCAAGTTTTTACAGTGAAAACTAAATATAATCAAGTTTTCAGAGCATGATTAGTACGATTCGAATTGACGCTCGACTTTGATGTGACGTTTTGTCATGCTGAAAAATTATTGATAAATGAGTTCAATTCGTGGAAGGTGATTTGGTTGGATTATTTTTTATAAAAAAAATATTAATTTGAGTTGCCAGGTGATGTTGTGATGGCTGATTTGGTTGATGCTTTTAAGATGGACTTGGATGATTTTTTTGGACAGAAATAATATGAAAGGCTATTTTGATACTAAACTCTACAGTTAGTATAGCTATGGGCATATATGGTTTGTGTGAAAGAATGGAGGGGCGTGTGTGTGTGTATGTGTATGCTGGGTTTTAATTTGGAGGGATTGAACTTGATGGACTTTGTCTTTTTTCAACACAATTTTACAATATAACTATGAGTTTTAGTAAATCATTTGTTTATTCACCACCTACAAAATATTTTTGACAAAGGTTTTCATTTTATAGCCCTAAATGATGTGTCTCCTACTTATCTTCCTGTGTTAGAACTAAAAGCCATTGTATTCTACACAGCTTATCTGTTATCCATTAAATAAACATCTGCTGTAGCCCAATTTCAACTTGAATGGCTACCCCTTTGACTAAATAGCAGCTGTAGAAGTGCTTCTATAAGAAAAAACATTTGTTTAACCAGCAATGTGACTTTATATTATATTTAAATACATACAAAAGCCTCTTATTTTAAGGGGTCACTAGTAGTTTAAGTATTATTATAAAATATATAAAATATTATAAAATGTTATTGGCTTGGTGAATGTGCTTTGTTGTCTCCAAGGATTATTCAGTAAAGATATTCATACTAACATCTGTATGGGTTTGTGGATACAATTCTATTTTAACTGAACTTATTTTTTAACTTCTGCTTATTTTAAACAGATTTTATTGGTTGCTTTCAATTATAGTAAGGTTATAATAATGGATGTTGGACACTGGGGATTGGTTAATATATATATTTCAAAATATGTCAGCTTAAGAAAAAATGTCCCCATAAATTGATAACATAATGGTGGAGTCGATATGAGAATGTATTTCAACCTTTGATGTTAGAAAGAAGCTCAGTATATCACAGAATAAACATAATATGTCTCATTTACCGAGAACTGTGACCTCCGCTTCTGGTTATTAAAGTGTGTGTTTTTTTCAATGCTAGGAGAATAATTTCCAGGAATTTTGTGACATCACAAATCCTACTGGTTGTATACATGTTACATGGCTTCCTTTTGTTTAGCATTTGGTGATGCTGGTGCCTCCATTATTTTCTTTTTAAACCATTCAGTACAGTGACTCCTGCCCATTGCCACAATTTGTACCTGCAATGTGTGCTTCAAAAATCAATGGTTTCCATATTTTTCAGCCTTTCTATAGTATTATATTTATACAAAGATAACAGGGAAGGATGCTGTGTAATTTCAAATGAAAAATCTCTACTTGGCTTAAAAAAGGTATTAATAATGGGAGTTAAACGATTAAGTACAAACCCCCATAGCAAGTGCCAACGCTACATGTGGAGGCGTATTCATTTCTGGTTGATATTTAGTACAGTACTGAATGACTGAAATGCTATAGTCCATCTATAGAAGGTAAGATGAGAAACTATATCTATATGGTACCTACTGACAGGCTCCAAGCCCTACTCCTTTAGGTAAAACTAAGTATGGTACTCTTAACCAATGTCTAGTCTTTATTCCTTCCATAATTTAGAGGCTGATATTTAAAAAAAATGAACAAGGGAATCCAGATGGATTTAAAGGAGAATTCAAACCTGTAATAAAAAAACCTGTACCCTCCCACCCCACGTAGACTCCCTCCCTCCAGTCTAACTGCCCCCCGGGGACTTGGAGAGGAGTGAGGAGGTCTACGTGGGGTGGGGGTACAGGGTTTTTTTAATTACAGGGTTGAATTCTCCTTTAACAAAGCTTTTTCTAACTGTCATGTATATTTGCCTGATAGTGAAGAAAGTTTTTAATGATTTGACCTTTGTATCAAATGAGGAAATTCGTCTTTGTTTGACTGCTCTAAGCATACAACATTCTATGTTCTATGGGGAGATGAGTAGCACAAGAGTGAGGAACCAGGGAGATGAGTATTGTTCAAATGAACTCTGTAATGTTTTTGGTATCATTATTGTTCAATAAAAAATGATTAAAAGTTGATAAATGAACCACTGGGTCCACAAGTGACACCTTCTATTGCTCCCTACAGTTGGAAGTGGATTTATCTATATTATATAAAAATATAAAAGTAATTTTATTGCATGTGTACTATAGATGCTGGACAAATGTATACAGGTATATGGCCTATTATTCAGAATGCTCAGGACCTGGGATTCTCCAGAAAAGGGATCGTTCTGTAATTTGGATCTTCATACTCACTTTCTCTTAAACCATGTCATGAAATTTATTTAAAGATCCAAATAATAAAAGTCCAAATGGAAAACCAAACTGAAGGATCTGAAAAAAATACAAAGTTTTTAAGACAAATTGAAAATAAATCTGGAAACTTTTTAAATCAGAATTGATTAAAAACGGTCCAATAGGCAGGGCCAGATTTGTGGAAAGGGCACAAAGGCTCAGGCCTAGAGTGGCAGGATTTTAGGGGGCATCATGCTGCCCATCCACATTGGTTCAGAAGCATTGGAAATAGAAATTTGATCGTTAGTTAATCAGCCCCTAAGTCTACTTAAAATTATTTTAAACATTAAATAAACCCATTAGGATTGTTTGGCCTCCATTAAGGATTAATGAGATCTTAGTTTGGATCAAGTACAAGGTACTGTTTTATTATTATTATTACAGAGAAAAAGGAAATCAATTTTAAAAATGTGAATTATTTGATTAAAATAGAGTCTGTGGCAGATGGCCTTCCTGTAACTCAGAGCTTTCAGGATAATGAGTTTCTGGATAATGGATCACATACCTGTACTACATGTATTGTCATAATCTGTTCTTATATTTGCTCTAAACGTGGGGGGCTCAGTTTTCTCACCACCATAATCCTATACCTCATTCTTTAGAAGGTGCATAATTTAAATGATTAGGTATATACAGTAAAGTGTAATGGGGTTGCAGCAAATGCCAAAATAGCAAATCTTATATCAGCATTCTAATATTAATCTACTATTAATCTATTATTAATCAAACTATTATTACCATTGGGGAGAGAGTGTCTGGAATGTTCAGTAGTGCTTTAAAGGGGTGGTTCACCTTCAAATTAGTATATTGTAGAAGGGCCAAATCTAAAACACTTTTTAATTGGTCTTCATTATTTATTTTTCATAGTTTTTTAATGATTTGCATTTTTCTTTTGTTTCTTTGCAGCTTTCAAATGGGAGTCATTGACACCATCTAAAACAAATGCTCTGTAAGGCTACAAATGTATTGTTATTGTTACTTTTTATTACTTATCATTCTATTCAGTCCCTCTCCTATTCATATTCCAGTCTCTTATTAAAATCAGTACAGGGTTGCTAGGGTAATTTGTACCCTAAAAACCAAATTGCTGACACTGCAAAATAGAGAGCTGCTGAATAAAAAGTTAAATCATTTTAAAACCACAAACAACAAAAAATGAGAACCTATTGCAAATTGATTTAGAATATCACTCTCTACATTATACTAAAAGTTAACTCTAAGGTGAACAACCCCTTTAAAGATATTCTCCAAAGAAAACAGCAGCACTCCGGTATATTTGAAAAAAGGAGGGAAGAAACTGTGATTCCTCCTTCTTTGTGAGATGTGGACACTGTTAAATTATAGCTTGAAAAAAGGGACTGTGTAGCCCGAAATGTTGCCTAATGCACTTTAAGTAAAGTGTATGACTTTTTTCAAATATACCAGTCTGCTGCTGTTTTCTTTGGATTCATGTAAGTTATCCCTGGCAAGGGGGTACAGCTTGCACCCTGAGCTACAAAAAGCCTATTCCACTTTTGGAGCACACATTAACTAAATTTATTAAAGATATTCTCCTGCACAGATAGATAGTATATGAATACATACGAATGCAGAGTGGTTTAGAGTCAAGGGTGCTATTATAATCACACTCATTAAATTGATATCTTGATTAAACATATATAACCATGCAGAACACCTATTGTATGGTTTATTCTAAAATGCAGGAATGTTTTATTATTTGGTAAACTGCTCAGTGATAAAAAGGCCATTTAAAGAGGCTATACTCCTAAGTCAAAGCATAAGGCTCATATATGCCATAAACAATTGTAGCCACCTGTCACAGACCACAAATGAAAGTGGTTGTAATGAGTACATATCTGTAACAAGCTGACTGTGCCAGAAAGCTCAGGTTCATCAGTGTGATAATCATTCAGGTCTAGCTTTTGTTTCCTCTTCACTGTTTTAGGAAAGCTGGCATAATAGAGCACTGTGTGGAGAAACCTGCATGATTATGAGGCTGACCTGTGGATAGTTGGCATGAATACAATGTGACAAGCTCCTTTTTTCCTTCTTTTGCTTTGACACTTTTGGGAAGCCAGCTTTTGTACACTGAAGTCTCAGAAAACTTAATGATGTTGTGGCAACCTCATTTTCTTGGGTTCCTTTCTGACCTTATAATGCTTTTCCAACTTTTATCTTATTTTATTACTAGGTTTCAGCTACTGGACTGGGTGAAATAAAAGGTGAGAATATTGTTTATCACAAGGGATCAGCGTAAGCTTGTATGAACTGTCTCAGCTACAGTTTGTATAAATTAGTTGCTGTGTAGTGATGAGCGAATTTGCCTCATTTTGCTTTGCTGAAAAATACACAAAATTGCTGAAAAAATTGCGAAATAGAGAAAAATTCAGTTGCAGTGATGGGCAGTGTATGGGCGACTGTTTTGTTGTAGTAACTTTTTTTGTAGCACAATATATTTAGAATGTATGGGTGACTTCTTTTCTTACGCCAATTACATTAAAGTCAAGTTTTTAGTTACTATAAATGCATTGAAGTGAATGGGATTTTTTTCTTGGTGAATTTTTTTTCTCAGCTAATTTTGTCACAGTTTGGTTAAAAAATCCAATGATGGTGAAATGTTGAATTTCACCATGAATTTATGTATGGCATAAGGAGGTAAAAAAAAAAAAGGAGGTATGCACAGGTCCCCAATGCAAGCTTCACCTACAGACAGGAGATGTGAGACATCTATGTGCTTCCGTCGGGAATGGAGCATTCCATTGAAGGCGCATTACATAGGTCTCCGAAATGGAGCACAGAGGTCTGTGGATATTTATATGCACCTGGATGTTGTGCAAAAAAATAGGTGAATGCAAATCTTCTGGTTTGTAAATGAGCTTGCAGCTCCCAATGGTCTCAGTACTTAGCAATGAGACAAATGTCATTCATTTTCATTCTAAAGTTTATTTGTACAAGCTGGATGATCAAATATAAAATGTTAACAAGAAAACCCTATGTAAGAAAAATGTGTATACTTCAGTAAATTCCAACAAAATGACATACATTTAAAACATAAAAAACAAATTTGCACTGAATTCCTCAAAAACAGAGTTTCTGGTCCATATCACACTTGTTTGATTAATAAAAGAAGATGGACATATATATATGCTTTGCAGTAATTGTGGTGCTATTTTAATGGGCTTGCGAGCAGTAAAACATACAGAAATCTGAGTTAAATTGCATGCTGGTTCTGCTGGTTGGTCAGTTCCATTGTTACAATACTTGTTTGTTGCTATTACTTTCAAATGTATTTACTAAAGGTCATTACTTTTTTTTGCATAATATTTAGGTATTTTGAAGAAAGCGGTGGGGTTTTATAAAGATGCACCACTGCAAGTCTTTGTATTTCATAAGGTTACTACCTCCCACTTTGCTTAAGATTAGGACCTTATTTATAGAGAGAAGAGAGAGAGAATAATTAACAGTAAATAAAAAGCTAATTTTAATGATTAAGTTGACTTTGCTACAAGAAAGAGATTTAGATATTACCTTGTCATTATTTGACTGCCGTTATTAAAAGGAGGGGATTTCTTTCTAAAGTTCAGTACTAACAAAAAGCCTTCAAATTCTCCATGTTATGAAATAGCCGCACACAAAGACCCCCTGTTTCAATAACACTTGTTTGCCTGAAGTATGAAAAGGACTGTTAATATCAGCTACCGCAGCACTGGTCTGAGATCCAGAAAATCACAGTACTTTGCTTGTTCTCTTGGGCAAATGTGCAACACTTCAGAAATGCTATCGGCAACATTATGAATTCAAAATTAAATCTCCTCTTTCCCTTACAGTAAAAGCAGAAGAAACATGGAAAAATGGAAAGCATAACCGCTATTAATTTAATGGCCTTTAATGTTAAGCCATCTGTCTCTGATTAACCAGAAAATATTGCGGGAGCATATGGTGCAAATTATAGATAAATATTTAAATTGAAATACATTTTTAAATTCAGCAATGAGAACCCTACAACGTCTACAACATTGGATTATTAAACCAGGTCATTTGGTCTCAATGAGAAATAAAAATCTGAAAAGTGACTTATGGAAGCAAAGGAAAACTATGTTTTGAAATGACTGTATAAATATTTTATGTTTATGAATAAATTAATTTAATAAAGTGTCACAAAATTTAAATTTGATAGAAATAAAATAAAGGGTGATCATATTATAGGATTGCCTGGGTGTTTATGCCATCAGCCTGAATATTTCACACTCCATAGAGCAGTCACTTATTTAAAAGGGTTCCTTTTTATATGTCCAATGGCAATATTAAGAGGTAAATGTAGAATTATTTTTCTATTGCATTTTTTTCACTGTTCAGGATTCCTTAGGATACATTGAATACACAGTACGTATGCTGCCATGCCCAATTTCCATTCCAGGTATCTACTACTCACCTCCACCTCTACCAGTAGGATTCTGTCATGATTTCTATGGTGTAGTTTTTATTTCTAAATTACACTGTTTACACTACAAATAATTCACTCTAACATATACAATTTTATTCCTAAACAAACAGGTTTTTTTAGTGTTAATATTGGTGTGTAGGAAGCCATCTCCGCTTATGACGGCACAAATCACATGACTGGGGACACCTGGAAAACAGACAGCCCCATGTCAGATTTCAAAATTAAATATACAAACTCTGTTTGTCCTTTTGAAAAAACAGATTCCAGTGCATAATTTTGCTGGAGAAACATTATTAACTAATGTTTTTTTTTTAAAAAAAGCACATTTTCCTGTGTCAGAATCCCTTTAAACAGCAACTTAAAGCATACCACATGACTCCTTACCTACAGTATTTTAAGAAAGTTATGTTCCATTTACATGCTCAACACAGCTGACTTACTTACTGACAATGCTGGAATTGGGGAGGGACGTACATGGATCTGAATCCCAGAACTTTCTTGTGAGTCTCCACTTCTGCATGCAAATACAATGCAGAGGTAATGTGGCTAGGCATTTTTTCAATTTCCCAGCTGCCCCACTCATTTTCAATGAGGCTGAAAAATATTGAGTATATTCATGCTTGGGTTTTTTCACAGCTTTTTTCTCGAATCGTGAAAAAAACTTGCTTTTAGATACATCAACCCCACAGATTTACCTGAGTATGTGGCCTGTAGGGACCTGGAATGAAAACTGTGCCAATTCTGCTTCAACAAACACATAACCTTGCTTGCATATTGTGTATTGCATATTACCTCACTTAAGTATTTATAATTTTCTCACCATTTATTAACTTGTTAATATTCACTACCGACATTTTCTCTTTTTGTTTCCCCTATTTACGCTCCTGCTCTCTATAACTCTCTCTGATGCCCCCGCTTTCTCCAGCTGTACAACACTTCATCTTTTCTCTCTTCTATATGCTCTTTTTATTTGCATGTATCTGTGGGAGGAGCAAAAAAAGCTCCAGTATTACAATAAAAAAAATTCCAGCATTCAAAAACTCTTGCATTCCTCCTGAGGCGATACTGTTTCATAGAAACAAAGAAATGGGAAACGCTTTCCTGGGCGATCCCTCCTGAAAAATTTCTGGCGACCCGGAAGTTACATCACAAGCCACATCTCTTGCCGGAAGCAGCAGATCTCTTGCTTACTTACTGTACTTACTACACTTATGAGGTTATTTGTCAAAGTTAGAATTTATCTCAACATTTCCAGCCACAAACTCCGATCTAATCTGAACTGGTTTTTTAAGCTTATTTATTATTTAATTTTCCCAGAAATTTGCTTTGTGGGAAAAAAATCAGATTTTCATGATTTTTTGGGATTTTTCCCCTGAAAACTCAGATTTCTTATGCCTTTTTGCCAGAAAACTTTGGGGTATTGCACAAAACCCAATGCACATGATGGCACATCAAAAAAACATTGTGACTTCTCACATTGACTTATATGCAACCTCGACAGGTCGGTAAAATGATTGGAAGCCTAGGGGAAAATCTGGTAACTCCCAAGCAAATAGGAGGGTTAACAGTTCTGCAGACATACAATAACATATTCTTTGTGCAAATGGTTTGCATTTGCTATAAAGTATAACTGCCCACCATACCACCTACATGTATTTGCTATATGCAAAGAAAATCATGCAAGCTTTCATGTATGACCCCTTTAAATTGGTGCATGTCACTAATGCAGATAAAATAAAGTAGATCACATTCGTATCTGGCATTGTTATGGACTTTTTCCTATTACATACTGTATGAAAAGTGACTGCATAGCAATCAAAAGCTGCAGAATCATTGTATTAGTTTTAAATACTAATACACGGAATACAAAGGAGCCACAAAAGCCAGGTATTGCTTAGTAGTGCACTTGATCGAGTTTGCTCTAATCCAGCACAAATTATTCAACACACTTGAAATCAATGGTACACTTATTTCAGTGAGTGCAATTTTACACTTTATTATCGGCAAATACACATCTGTACCCCTAATATACGTCACACATTTATGTAAAGATTCAGAAAATTGTTCCTCTCTAGGAAAATTGTTGCTCTTAAACCTTACTAAGCCATACTAGGTATCTACATTATATTGTATATATATGTATATATATATATATATATATATAT
>CM044431.1:179829598-179898330 GCA_024363595.1 Xenopus borealis | reverse complement strand
GGTCCCTAACTTGTTTTATTTATTATGTGCATTCTAGCATTACCTGTATTCAGTGTCCATCGAACGCTGTTTATTCACTGAAGGTTATATATATATATATAGTTAAATTAAAAATGTATATGAGCAAAGGTCTGGGAATAGGGGCTGGCATATGGGGGCGAGGGATAATACAAACATCTATGGGGCCCGTTTATCAAGATTCTCATTTTAGTGGTTTTAGATATTTTCAAAACCACAAATACACTTATTTTCTCTAAAACCATGAATGCCATGTAATTTATTAAAATATCTGAATATAAAAAGCATGATTGAGAAAAAAAAACACTGAACACTCTAAAACCTCTAAAAATTTTAGTTTTTTGTGCAATTACTAGTGAAAAAACCTCAAAAAATTCTGAATAACTAAAAAAAAGGATCCAAGAGGATCAGCACAGCTCCCATTGGCAACTTTTTGTATCAGAGTTTTTCATGGATTTTTAGAGAACAAACACAATTTTTGAAAAAATTTTAATTATATGAGTACATTAAAGGGGAATTCAACCCCCAGGTGCTAACCCCATCCCCCCCACCCCCGTAGGCCCCCCTCCCTCTGTTGGAAGAGAAGATGGCCTCTGTGAACTTTGCTGGAGAGGACCTACACAGAGGGGTAAGTACCAACTTAGGGGCAATAGGCCAGGGGGAGAGGTAGGCCTGGGGGAGGAGGGAGGGGGGCCTAAGGGGGGGTGGGGAGGAGGGGGCTGAATTCCCCTTCAATGATACCCAAATCTAACATAGAAACCTTTGACAGGACAACAACCAAAACATTTTAACAGTGACATGAATTTTTATAAAATAATACAAATCATTTTACCAATGAAAGACAACTAACAAGGAGAATAGTTAAACAAACAGTATAAGCTAACAACTTTTGTCAGCAGGGTAAGATTTCTGTCAATTTTAAATCTTTAATCTTAGCTAATATATACTTGCCTGAAATGACATCCATGCTGTGCTCTCCTATGAATAATTATTAAGGCATGTTTTTATATGTATTTTACCATTACAGATTCAGTATATCTGATCTAAGATGATTGACTGATATCTGCATCTTACTTGTCAAGGATATTCCCAGAATGTTGGATTATTTGCCAAACATTTTCTCCTTTGCCCTTGTTTTATCAAATTATGCATGGGTACAAAGAATTCTGTAAATCAATGTTCTTGACATTGTGAATGAAACTTCCCAGAATGCTTTTACTACATGTACATGAAACTCCAATATACTTATCTTCACTATCCTTCTGCTGTAAATCTCATAAAACAGTGCCACTAAAGTAGATAGATTTGAGTCTCGTTATAAACATAATGCTAGTTGCGTTACAGAATTACTCCAGAATGTGAGAATTAAGACTTTCCATAAAGCATTTTGCTCAGCTGATTTATAAAGATGGAGTACTGGGATCAAGGATGGGTTTTCTAAAACCAGTGCTGGAATTGGGGAGGGATGCACAGGGGTGCCATCCCTTCACTTCTTTATTTCTGTGAAAAAGAATCCCCTCTGAGGGGATGCAAGAGTTTTGCATCCCTGGAACTTACTTTTGCCCCTCTCCACTCTGCATGCATGAGAGAAAAAATAGCTGGGAGAGAAATAGAGAAGAGATAGAGAAGTGTTAAGCAGATAAAGAAGGTGGAGGCATCAGAGAGTCTTATAGAGAAAAGGAGACTAGGAGAGAAGAAGAAAATTGGAAACAAAAAGAGAAAATGAAGGTATTAAACAGCAGCAGCTTAAGGAATAGTGAAAGAATGATATATATGAAATAATCATATAGAATATGTTGGGTTGTGCTATGTTATGACACAATACACAGGCAAGTAGCTTGTTTGCAGAAGCTGGATTGACAGCCGAGAAAAGTCATATGCATAATTATTTAGTTTTGGGGTCCCTACAGGTTACACACTTAGGAAAATCTATGCATACTGGGCATTAAACTGTGCATTAACTGGAAATTAGTGATGGGTGAATCTCCCGCGATTCGCTTCGCCGAAAAATTCGCGAATTTCCAGAGAAATTCACGAATTAGCAAAAAAATTCGCGAAACGAGTCGCGCGTCAAAAACGACGCGCGACTCGTTTTTTGGGCGAATTTTTCGGCGGCGAATTCTTGCTGGCGTTTCACGAATTTATTCGCCAGCGGCGAATCACGGGAATTCGCCCCTGGCGAATAAATTCACCCATCACTACTGGAAATACAAAAATGGAAATAGCTAAATGTTTTTGCTTTAAAGTGGGTGAAACCATAAAGTATTTCTGTGTAAGGCTTAATATAACAATGGGAGTGGCTTATGCTTGTGGGAGGGGCTTGTTTCAGCACGCTGTGCTACGCTCACTACACAGAGCATCTCTTCACTTTTTTCACTCCAAAAAACTAAAAAAAAACCTCTTTTTAGCAGTACAGCAAATTTCGATTTTTTTGCACTTTTTTGGCACAGTTTCAGTCTACAAGCTGGCTGCAAAGACACTTGGACTCCAAATGCTTAAAATTTCCATTGGCTGACTCTGATTAGGGTTGTACAGGGGAGAAATGTGTACTGCTTATTTTAGGGTCTGTGTTAGAACTAAGGGACAGTGATATAATTAAAATCATTTTATCAGTCACACCTTGTCACTCTCCCATCCTATGTACGTAATTTGGTCTTTTTCTGTCAATGACTCTGCTAGAGAGAAGATAATGGACCATGACAGTGGGGCACAAAGATTGCACCTTTGCATTGGGTGCTAAAGCAACTTGGACAACTCTGTTGCATATTGTACAAAGGGCCATATTCCATTCAGTGCGAAAAAGGTTTATCACGTGAAAGGTCGAGATTCAATTTGAGATCCAATTCCATTCAGAAAAACTTATCTCACTGTTGATCACATCTATTAAAGTCTTTGGGAAAAAATGGAACAGAAATTGGAGAAACGTTTTTCTTCTCCTCGAATTGAATCTTGTCCATGATTTTTCACATGATAAACCATGAAGAAACTTTTTCTCACTGAATAGTATTTGGCCCATAGTATCCAAGGTCATGGCTGGAATACTGCGCAATGTAAAGCAGTAGGAATTCAGATAGCACTCTATGTATTTTTCTCCACAGGCTCTACTTGTCTTGTAGGCATTCAAAAACCAAACAAAATTTTCTTAGATCATGTGTATTGCAGTAGTCAAAATAAATATTATACAGGTATAAGAATTGTTATCCAGAATGCTCAGGACCTAAGGTTTTCCAGATAAGGTATCTTTCTGTAATTTGGATCTCCATATCTTTAGTCAATTAAAACATGACTTTAATTAAACCCAATAGAATGGTTTTGCCTTCCATAAGGATTACTTAATCTGGCTTAAATACAATGTACTGATTTATTATTACAGAGAAAAAGGTAATAATTTTTAAAAATGTGAATTATATGATTAAAGTGGAGTCTATGGGAGATGGCCTTTCTTTAATGCAGAACTTTCTGGATAGTGGGTTTCTGCATAACAGATCCCATCAAGAGACAACCTGGTCAGTTTATATTTAGTACTTGGCTGTTTTAAGAAAATAAAGACAAACCTGGAAATGTCCTGATTGAACTCTGCCTTTCCCTCCTGCTTAGCTTATTAGTTTATAGGGTAAAAAAGCTTGCTTTCTCCTGAACATGCTTTCCGACGCAAAGTACTTAGAATGAAGAAATCTTTCTGCTAATCCCATAATGTATGTCTGCCAGCTAGAATGAAATAATTGTGACATATTTTTGCTCTCAGTGTATGCAAATGCCTTTGTGATGTATGTATACATACTAAAGTAGTTGCAAAAAAAAAACCCCTATCCATATAAATTATTTAATTAGAGACGCAGAGTTTAATTTGCAGAACAGATACAAAGATGGATGTGAGAAATAGGGAACAGCTGTCTGTAGAAGGAAACCACTGTGACAAAAATGTATGGAGATACTAATTCAAAAAGAGTGGTTGTCATTAAGAAACGCTGGTGTGCTGAGAAGACAAGGGTATTCCAGCTCTTTCTTTTACTAACCCACTACTAACATTCATCATTCTCAGCCAGTATTTGGAAAAACACAAAGTTTGTCAATGTTTTAAGCTCTGTTCATGTACCACTGTACTAGGTTTTAAAAAATCGGTTTAACATTAGTGCCTGAGCAAGTTCCTAGGCATCCCAAGCACCACCCATAACTGCTCCTAACTGTGCAGCAACCCAAAATAAGGCATGGGGAAAACTTTTTGGAAAATTAATTGATAGAATTTGGGATGAAGTACTAACTCTACTAGATACTCAACAAAGATTTTTAACCTTATGAGTTGAAGGGGCATCATACCCCTTGATTCAGCATGAGGGAATGGGACTTGTGAGCATACTTTTTGCTTATTATTTTGATTGTGAAAACCCTATGGTTTTGTTCTCTCTTGAACTTAACAGCTCCTCCATGTTTGTTCTGTGGAAAGTGAGATGATTAGATTACCAGTATACAACCCCCTCCCTTCACTCTGCAGGAGTCCATTATGCAGGGAAATTAGCTGTGCACTTGCAATCTAATTCTCTACCTCACAAAAAACAAACATGGAGGAGCTTAAATTTTCCAGTTTGTCCCGTCTGGCTCAAGAATTAGCAAAAATGATATATTTTTTTGGTGACTAAAATAATTGACAAAATGTATGTAGGGCAAAAGCCCCATTCATTGCACTTATGTTAAACAATTCAGTATAGTCTGAGCAAATGTTACACCACAAAAGGAATTGTGCACGCTACATATCTACCCAAGATCTTGGGTACCAGTGACCTGTATAAAGCTGCTCATACAGTATATATATATAGAAATCCCTTATTTGGACATGCTGCCAAATTAGTAAACATTTACCCAATTCTTTATATGGAAGGTGTAAATGGGCTGATGTTAATATGAAGCCTGGGGCGATCTTGAAGATATCACCGCCTGAGGCTGCCTTCAAGATGCTGCCCCCCCTTCCACGAGGCGCTCAATTTTTCAGCGCCATAGAGGGGTAAGGGGGGTCCACGGCGCTAGTGCAGTGCGCGCTCTGCACTAGAAGAGCCAAATTTCCGAGTTGAGAAACAGAAATTCGGTTCTTAGTTACCAGGAGCGGCTTTTTTGCCCTCTTGGTAACCAGGGAGGAGCTGCCGCCTGAGGCGAGTGCCTCAAATCGACACATTGGCGGAGCGCCCCTGTATGAAGCTCAAAAACCAAAGATAAATATTGTCTGCATACATGCACCAGGATGGTCCTTGGCAGCCATGATTTTCCCATAGCCCAATGAATATCTGAACAAATTTTGATGAGATATCAATCATGTGTTAACCATACAAGGGTTATTGGGCTGCAAGAAAGATCAGTATTTGTCCATGGAGATCTCATACAGAAGAAATCTAGCAATAATGCACATACATTCATCTCTAAAGGAAAAAGGAACCTTCTTCTGGGATGGCACGTCTGTTTTCTCTTAACACATGCATTTTGAATAATCATTGGTGATATAATTGTTTATTCTATTATTTACTGATTTCTAAACCTTTGATTTTACTCCATTAAAACTACGCCAATATATATTAAAAGGAAAAAGAAAACATAATGTTCATGTAAGAAGCAATATTTACTGTGACTTTAAGGACAGACTTAATCCATATGTATACTATATTGATTTGTACACCTCAAATCAGCTATAGTTTGCCATGGGTCAAATATGAAATACTGCAGAGAATATTATTTTCTCCCGCAGCTCTATATAAATGTATCCCTAATCCTCTTTTAAACTCCTCCTTTCAATATCTCTAAGAACATATGGATTTTTCTGCTGCATTAGATATTCTTTCTGCAATGATCATTTTTCCTCTTTCTTTTGTGTTCGACATTTTGTCATTTTCAGCGAAGTAATGCCGGAATGATACATCATCTTTCATGCCTTCTCCTCTATCGAAGTACATCTTTTTCTTCCACTCTCATCTGCAGTGCATATATGGAAAAAGATCTGTATTTTTACTGCAGAGTGTTCCATTAATCGTTCCAGAAATCTACAGCTCAGCGTGCTGGACTCTCAATGATTTTTCATTAAATACTTACATCAATCACAGGAATAGGCTAATGAGTATTAATTGCAATGCAGAGATAACCCTTACTCATGTCTGCAGATTACTGAAAGCAAAAAATAAATCATACCACTTAGGCGTTTTTAGCAGATTGCAGGATTTTTGGATTTTCACTTGATATGATAATACATATTTTAGAGGTTAAAAGGACTGCAGGATGACTGATGAATGTTCCATCAACAGATGTTTTTGCCTAACGATATAAAATTCTAAACTCCTTTTCATTTAATTAAATGTAAAGTTTGGTGATACCTTTTATTGGCTAACTGAATAAGTAACAATTGCAAGCTTTCGGAGCACACAGGCCCCTTCGTCAGGCAAAATACAAATGAACATTGAAAAGGCACATTATATATACAAATAGATCACTGAAAAAGGGTTTATGGGCAATGAATTAGAAAGTTACAGATAGACAGAGATAACTTGTAGAAGGTAATAAAAGTAATTAGGGTGGGTTGTAAATAGTCCAGGGGTCTGGATTCAGTCAGGTCAAATAGTTTGAACTAGACTAAGACAGAGTGAGGTAAGGTTAACACAACAGTGCATTTAATTAAAATGCTTCAGTGTTTTGTAATGTTTTGTAACCTATCTTGTCCCAAAATATACTTTACTGTGTAGTAATTGTTAAAACAGGGGTCACACTGGACTTCTTTCCGTAGTTGGGCCTTCTAAAATGGAGGAGGAAGGGAGGGAGCAACTACGCAAAAAAAAATTGATAGGGTGCCAGAGGTTAGTGAACTAAAAAAAAAACAGTATTTTGACAATCATAGCAGCGTTGTACTTACAGATCCTTTGAGATAGAATTGTTGTCAGATACAGTCAAGGTAACAGCTGCCTGGTAGATCTAAGAACAACACTCAATAGTAAAAACCCATGCCCCTCTGCGTTCCATTCAGTTACATTGAGAAGAAAAAACAACAGCCTGCCAGAAAGCAGTTCCCTCCTAAAGTGCTGGCACAAGGCACATGATCAGGGGCAGCTGGGAAACTGACAAAATGTCTAGCCTGATGTGAGATTTCAAAACTGAGTATAAAAAATCTGTTTGCTCTTTTGAGAAATTGATTTCAGTGCAGAAGTCTACTGGGGCAGTACTGTTAACTGATGCAGTTTCCCCTTGACAGTATCCCTTTAAGTATATGACACTATTGTGGAGCCGCTTGGTAGATTTAAGTCACAAATTTATGTTACCAGCTAGTGGCCCAAATTCCCTCCAGTGTAAATGTTCAAGTAAATACTAAGCATGAATTCCATCAGCAATGTGGCCCCTTCAGTTTAGGCCAGTAATTGCTAAGGGAGTCAGTGCTACCGATAACAATATTTAGATGGAGTACAGGGATTTTTATTCTAGCTATGTAACACTATCTCACGTTCCTACAACTTGACCAAGCTAGTACTATATCGAAGTAAACCTCATACATGGAGTCCCTGCTCCTCGACTTTCTCTAGAAGGGTTGTCCCTCCTTGGGCTTGGTTGACACCTGGCTCCACAGTAAATATCCACCTGGGTCAGAAGATTGAGGCCAAAGAGGAAGATCCACTCTTTCCCTATTGCTATATGAGTGTGACAGGATGTGGTCATTAACTTTATGGGCCAATAACAAAGATATCCCACTAAGATAACTTAGATGTGGGTACCAGGACCTAGCAATTAGAGGAATAGAAACGGTTAACCCTGTTGAAAGCAGTATCTGTTTAGCTGTTCACATTTTCTACATTTCTGGTTCTGACACATGAATAGTCTAACAAGCCTAGAGGAGAAATGATTTCTCCTATTGCATCAGGAAGAGTCAGAACCAGAAAGGGATAAACAAATAACTTTAAAACCAATTCAAATGTTTGATCAAGGAATAACTTCACGAAACACCCGCAAAAATTTGCCTGGCGCCTGACAAAAAAAAACGAGATGCGTGCCGAAAATGACGCGACATGCGTCAAAAACAAGACCCGCATTGTTTCGCTAATTTTTCGCCAATTATTGTTGAGAGGCTCTCCTTGCTTGGTATAGTAGCCCTTTTGCTATATTACATAGTTATTGGGGAACTTGATTTTTATTTTCAAGTAAATCCCAACATATGTGTGCTCCAAACAGCAGAGGCAGCTTCTTTCAGCCCCGGGTGCAAGCTAAATCCCCTGCCAAGGATTACTTAGAACAACTTCAAAAAGAGCAGCAGCACTCCGGTTATTTTGCAAAAGTGAAAAACTTTACTTCAAGTGCATTTCAGGCCTGAAATGCACTTGAAGTAAAGTTTTTCACTTTTGCAAAATAACCGGAGTGCTGCTGCTCTTTTTGAAGTTGATTTTTATTTTCATTTCCTAAGTTTATTTCATTCGAGCCATCATGACTGCTTCGGCTCGTATGTCTTAAAGGTGATACTCTGTTAATGTTACTTGTCTCTAATATGATTGTTTTTTATGTAAAATAAGAGGATAGTTAACCCATTATATAAATTTTTTATCTTTGGTGGAGTTTTTAATACTGTGTCGCCATTACCTTCAATTGTGCATTTTTCAAAAATATTTTGTTGCCAGAAACATGTGTGCCAACACTATACAGGTGTTAAAACAGCTGTATTAATCGCTACACTGACTGCCTAATTGGCTTTGTATGTGTGGAAAATGTTGAACTGCTGGGAATCCCTCAGGTTTGATCCTTGATAGATCATTCCCTAAGAAGAGGAATGAGGCATTTTACATACACCTGTACCAAATCTGGAATTATTTTGTAGGAATAACACAGCAATGGAGGCCTATTTATCAAAGGTTGTATTTTGGTGGTTTTAAAGTTTTTTGAACCTACTAATAAACTTATTTTCTCTAAAACTACATATGTCATGACATTTATTGAAAGATTTGAATAAAAAAAAGTATGAAGGGAAATAAAACTGAATGAAGTGCTAAAAAATATGTATACCTCGAAAAAAGTTTATGGGACCATTTCCAGAAAGAAAAAAAAATCCAAAAACATTCCAAATTGTTTTAAAACGGTCCAATAGGATCAGCACAGCTCCCATTGACTTCTATATGACTTTTATCTGTCATTGTATTAGAGGTTGTGGTTTTAAAAAAAAAATGGGAAAACCACAAATTTTTTGAGATTTGTGGAAAAATGTTTAATTCAATTGTTAGTTAATGGGCCATTTAGTGTAGGAAAAAGCAATGAAAAAAATATCACCACTCCAACTTATATGCAGAAAACAATAAAGTGTTACTATATGGAATAACATATCTACCTTGGAACAAACCAAGCCCATGTAGCCTAGACCTTGGACATGGCCTAAATATATTAACGCATTTAATATGGAGTGTCTTGCTGTTCCTTTTCAACCTTTTGCTACCTACCTGGGTGTTGTAATTTAATAAAGGTTTTAGAGCCACAGGTAGTCCATTCCAAACTATACTTGCTATATATAGTTGTGTGACACTGATCTTACAGTTACCACAGCAGAGCGACAACAGCAAATCCAAGGAAATTATATTCCTAAGTAAGTAACCCCTTCAACATTTCTAAACAGCTTGGGTTTTCAAACTGTAACTGTATATCTTCCATCTATGGTGCTCTGGCTTAGCAGACATCTTTTTTTGGAATCAAGCACCACCTAAGTGCTAGTCTGTTGCATTAACCAGACCATACCAGAAACATATCCAGTATTTCGCTTTAAAGGATTATCAGATTGTTAAAGTTTCAACTATCCTCTTCCTCTGGCATTATTCTAGTTCTGGAGTCAAACTGATAGACTGCCATGTTAATCTACTGTCAGGTGACATTTCTTTCTTGTGTCACATGACATTTAAACCATGAACACAGCTATCTCGCCACACACTACCCAGTATTCTATTTCCTCACTGGTCTCAACTTGCTACCATCAGTGATCCTACAGCATGAAATGGTGCCAACACTATACAGTGTTATACAGCCTGGAACATGGACTATTTTGAGCTCTGCCATTATCTTTCATTGTTTGAAATCAAAATATCTCTTTTCATCACTGTTAGTGCCGTGATTGGAGGATTAAATCTCAAACCATCAGTGTAAAAGGTTTGTGTATTTTCAGTTTTAAAACAATGAAATAAGACAAATTCCATAGCAGATACATTTTCCAAAAAGCGTTTAATGCTCGCTCCGTACACAAAAAGCCTCCTGTCCCCAATAACAATATTAATTCAACCAGGGATATTTGAATCTCAATCTCCTTCAAATTGTGTCAACTAAAAGTGGAGTAGGAAATTGTGAAGCAGCATTCGGTGCACTTACTTATCCTTTTAGTGACTTCAACAGCCAGCTTCTTTGAATTGTTGATAATCAAGTAAAAGCCTTTGCCCCATGAAAATGAGTGCAGTCTTTCAGCAGTCTATTAATTATTAGAAAGGACAGTTATTTTCAACATAATGACATTATGGAAGATAAAGAACGACAAAAGCTTTTAATTGTACTGCAAATAGCAAAGCTTAATGACACTGGCTTTTATGTTCAAGTCTCTATTTCTGGCAAATCCAACATGTAGCTTCCAGCATTCTCAATCAACCCATTTTATTCCAGGAGTAGTTCAGCAACACAGGTTTAGATTAGTTAATGTTCCAGTTCAACCAAAGAAAAGAGTAACATATACAGTAGCAGGAACTGAATATACTTCAAAACTGTCATACCTTGCCTTGGTTGAAAAAAAAAATATTAACAAGCAGTGATTTTTCATGTTATGCATTGGGACAATGAAGTTCCATTTAGTGTTTTAAAATTGTAGCCTGTATAGCATGAAATCATTGTAGATGTCATCTCTAAATCATTTACACTGTATTGTTATAAAAAGCACAAGCTTTGCCCACATCTGGCAACTCACAGCAACGAATCAGATGTTGGTTTTCAGCTGGCTGACCAGTAATTACCACTTATTAATTTGCTGTTGAATAGTAGTTACTAGAGCTAGACAACACTTCTTCTTTTCTTACATAAGGTCCTCAAATAAAACCTCTTGGCTCCCTCCCTTCAGTCAAAACATCAAGAGGTCCAATGCTGCAAACTCCGGACAGATTTTGGTTACGATTGTGGTTTTTTTGACCCACTCCTCACTACAACTAATAATAACAGCTTGCACCAACCTTCTATTTGCTGCTTGTAATGGATCAATATGAGTCAACATGCAACCAACCATCTGTTTTAATTTCCCTTCTGTACCAAGGAGGCCCTTTCTCAACCACTGCATCATTATATTTCTTGAAATAAAAATCCATTTTAATAACTGATGCCACTTGTGATTGTTTAATAAAACCATCAAGCAAGTACTAGTTAGTTGTCATCTTTTTTAAGCCCTTACAAGAGCACCTGACATTTAATGTGTGTACTAACTCTCACAGTAACAGCAATGCAAATATGTAGACCAGTATTAACATTCACGCAGCTCAAACATCAGATTTCGCAAATCTACAACTTACTTAATTTTTAAAATGTAACTAGTAACAGCTGAATTTGTACAGAGATATTGCATATGCTACTAAGGTCTAGGGACCCCTCTTAACCATATATTCTCCACCTCTTGCGGCCTCTATTACAGGGCATAACATACAGCTTGTTAGAAACTGAAATCTTTAGCACCTCCTTCTAAGGACTTTAGGCCAGTGTGTGTGGCCCTCCAACAGGCTTCCGTGATCAATATCTGACTGATTGGTTAATCGGCTAGGCTTAAAACCCCCCTGTTGGATTGAGGATCATGTCGGCTTTTTTATCTGGTCCTCAGTCCCATCGCCTACATTCCAGGCCTTGTGATCCGATTGTTGGGCCCTAGGGCCTGCAATCAGATCAGCCCAATCACACCCACTCAAGGTGGGCATATCGGTGCAACTTCTCCAAGCAAGCGGATCTGCCCACTTAGAGATGCTGAAATCTTCCGCTCCCTAACTTTTTTGTGCCAATGAATCACAAGTTAAGGGTGGTAGGAGAAGATGCCAACATCCCTCCCCCTGCCAACCCATTTTAAATCTAGCACCACTTAACACAGTGCAGACTAGGTTCATCCAGCAGTACGCAGATCCCTGCACTTCAAAATTAAGCCTAAATGATGGCCTGCAGCTATTCAGACAATGCGGACTCATTTGTTTGCACTTTTACAATGTGTGGGGTGTGCACTGGCCCCTAAAGTATGTATAAAAGGAATAATATACACTCTTTTAGTAGAAGACTATTAGAAGATGAAGTTGAAATGAGGAATGCTAGCTGAGTGCATTTATAAAGGTCATGGAATTGTGAGCTGATTGTTAAATCTCCTTATATTTTACTGCAGGGAGTTCATTATGTCTTACAATATACACAAGTTTCCATAAGTCATGTGACAACTTAATAAAACAAAGGACTGACAGTAAATCTACATCACTCAACAATAAGAACCAGGTTATTATAGCTGTTCAGCTTTAAATATTTATGTACACACTCCATTGCAAAATATGAGGATATTATAAATCAGATCAGCATTCCATGACCTGAATGAAAGTACTTGGCCTTCAGCCTCATGGCTTGTATGTTCATAGAACTTCTCAGTGATTTCTTACATCCTTCTATTTTATAACGAAGGGTATATCATTCCATAAAGAAATACATTAAAAACAGTATTCTATTGCAATATCAGCAACCTCAATGGGTTATATTCCCAGGTTAATGCATTGTAGATATTCATTATTCTATATAAGTCAATGCACACTGTGAAAGGGGCATCTGACATGTTCTGAATCAATGTCATCCTTCCATCTGCAGAGTGGCTCTGATATTCATGCTGAGCACATAGCTCCATTTAAATCTCAAATCAAGATTTTTTTTCTAAAGTAAAGAGGGATTATATTATTTTTTTCAAGTAAAATATATCATTAAATGTTAATCTTGGCCTCTTTCTCTCTCTCTGCAAACCTGCTTCTCTGTAAACTGCTACCTTTATATTCATGGGTTGACTATGCTTTGTTTGCACAATTTAAATTAAGGGGCAGAACTATTAAAGTTTGAATGGTAAAACTCACAAATTCAGATTTTAATTTGAATTTGAATGTGAGATTTAACACACCTAGACCCTGGAAACCATTCTAATTTGAATATTTGCTACCTAAAACCTGCTGAATTAAAGGAACAGTTCAGTAGAAAAATGAAAACTGGATAAATAGATAGGCTGTGCAAAATAAAAAATGTTTCCAATATAGTTAGTCAGGGAAAAATGCAAACTGCAAAGGCTGGAGTGACTAACATAATAGCCAGAATCCAACTTCCTGCTTTTTAGCTCTTTAACTTTGAGTTAGTCAGCGACTTGAGGGGGGGCCACATGGGACTTAACTGTTCAGTGAGTTTGCAATTGATCCTCAGCATTCAGCTCAGATTCAAAAGCAACAGTTATGGCCCATGTGGCCCTCCCTCGAGTCACTGATTGGTTACTGCCTGGTCACCAGGGTAACCAGTCAGTGGAAAACAAGAGGAAATTGGATTCTGGCTATTATGTTACACGTCCAGTCACTCCAGTCTTTATACATTACATTTTTGCCTAACTAACTATATTAGAAATATTTTTTATTTTGCTCTGTCTATCTATTTACCCAGTTTTTATTTTTATACTGAACAATTCCTTTAATGTACAAGTCAATGGCAGACATCCACTGAACCATTGAAATATGTTAATTGCCTTCCTGACATTCAAGTTATTTTTTGGAGGAAAACTCGATTCGTATTTACGGGTCGTTCGTATTGATTCGAATATCAGATGTTCAAAGTGTGAGTACATTCGCATAACTTCGAAACTCGACCTTTGATAAAGCTGCCCCTAAAATGTGGCCCCTAAAATGTGTTGGTCTCACTGACTGAAATTTCCACCAATTCATTTTCTTACCACTATTTGGTTGCATTAATTGACTAGACCAGTATTAAACTTTGCACTTTTATTATATAACATCTTTAATGTGCATGCCATTAGTATCAAAAGACTAATTTATACCAAAATGTTGTTAAACTATTACCCACTGAATGCTATATACTCTTTCAACACTGAAATAACAATACAGAATAGTATATGTAATAATAAAATAACAAATAACAAAATAAATAACAAATAAACAGTATCGAAAAAATTCTGTCCAAGGGATCCCTCTGATGTTGAGGGCCCTGTGTTTTACATTAAAACTGGCCCTGTCAGTCAGGGTGTCGCTTTCCTCCAGAATTTAGTGACCTACAGTAGAACTTATTTGTAATAGCAAATAGAGCTGTGAGCTGTTTCAAATGCAAGTCTCTGAACATTGATTTTGAGAACAGGCTTTTGTTTACATCAACAGAATTGGATATCTCATCAAGCCTTCTAGTAGCAATGTTATTTCCTTCTGTCTGTAGCATCTTCAACCAAAGGGAGTTTTTTTTTTGGTCTACACAAATGCATGACAAACTATAAAATTCAACAATTCGTTGTTGAATCATGATTCAATGTATAGTATGATCCTAAAGAGATAAATAAGAAGCTAAAAATGTACCAGAAGGGGAAATGAGTCAATAAATTGTTGTCGGCTTCCTTATGTTGTTTTAAGAGGATTTTAAAGTGCTATGGCTACTCTTTTACAAATGTACTGATTTCCAGGAGATGACTTAGAAGATAAAGTGATTGCTCAATTAATACGAAGCAGATCATTGTAGTGTACCTGTAGTTCAGTCTCTGCTGGAATCCCGCCAGGATTTGATGATCGTGATAATTATAAGGATTACATATGGTGAGAATTTTTCAACTGTCTGGCTGAATCCTAAGAAGGATTCAAAAGGAACAACTTACAGGATGGATTCAATTACTTACTGTACATACTGTATTTGTAAATCTGACATTGCTACTCTCTCCTTGTCATGTCAACTACTGTGAAAACTACAATCATATAAAATGTACACAAAAAATGTGATATTAAAAAGGCTATTTTATTGAATTACATTCATCATTATTAACATGTATTTCTATAGCGCCAACATATTTCGTAGCGCTGTGTATATTTCTTTTATACTGTATGCATTTTTACAGGAATCTAGAATGCAAACATATTAAAGGACAAGGAAAGTTAAACTAAAGCAGTAGGCTAGAAATGTTGTACATTATGTTTTGGACTTCTGTATCAGCCCAAGGCAACCACAGCCCTTTAGCAGTAAAGATCTGTGTCTCCAAAGGTGCCCCAGTAGCTCCCCATCTTCTTTTCTACTGATTCACTGATTCACATGCTCTGTGCTGCTGTCACTTACTGAGCTTAGGGACTCACTCACAATATACAGTACACATAGAATAGAAATGTCACAATATAAGGCTGATTAGTAATTAATACAGATAATTACTACATGGCAGCACAGAAACCAGTGCAACTAGCATTAGAATTGAATAATCAGCCCTGTAGCATCAACTTATATCACAGGCAAACCTCATTTTTTGCTTGATAATTTGACTGCTCCTAAGCTTAGCTTCTCAACAGCTGCTTAGAGCCCACTGAGCATGTGAGTGTCACAGACACTTTCCAAGATGGTGACTCCCTGTGACAAGTTGGAAGTCCCTGATCGTTGCTGCTATTGACTACCACTATACTTTACTCATGCTTAATTTGGCTCTTCCTACAACCTCCCCTTCTTGTGCTTGAACAAAACATGAAGGCTCGTGAAGCTTAAATGGGTTGTTTACCTTTGAGTTAACTTTTAGTATGATGTATTCTGAGATCATTTTTTATTATGTGTGGCTTTTTATTCAGCTGCTCTTCAGTTTGCAGTTTTGGCAGTCTGGTTGCTAGGCTCCAAATTACCCTAGCAACCATGCACTGATTTGAATAAGAGATTGGAATATAAATAGGAGAGGGTCTCAATAGAAACACAAGTAATAAAAAAGTAGCAATAACAATACATGAAAAGTTGCTTAGAATTGGCCATTCTGTAACATACTAAAAGTTAACTGAAAGGTGAACAACTCCTCTAATGATTGTCTTATGCCTTTGGAAATAGATGTTGTTGGACTCTCTCCACTATAAAGAGCAATGTCTGGGGGATCAGCCTATAAAACCAAGACATGGGCCATTAGCTGCTTTTGTCCAGATAATTCAACCAGGCATGAAGGTGCAACCCTATGAAAAATATGACCAGATATAATAAGATGGAATCACCATATTGGATTTACTTTTTTGACCAAAAACCACTAAAAACTCCTAATCTGAAAAACATAAACACTGACAAAGAATTAATTTAGTAAAACCTGGTTCTATGCAATGAGATTTAATGGAGATTTCTGTTACTAACATTTAGGGGACATTGGGGAAATGAGCTGCCCAATATGCCCCTATCATGCTTTGCTTACTCAATTCAGGATCACAACATAAACACAAGCTATCAAAGAATCCTACATTGCATAACTGCTGACATTTATAAAAAGGTCAGTATACAGCAGAAGCCTGTTTGGCGTGTTGCTTGCATGCCGTCTGCTGTTGGAATGGTCAAGCTGGGGCACATTCCTTTAGTAATGAAACAACATCAATATAGTGACACTGAGAAAATACCTACATCTGCAAGAAACCCTAAATCAAAAACGTAGGTGAAGGGCAGCCATACCACCATCTATGGACAGCATTTGTGCCCTTAGTGCTCTTGCACTTGTGTCTTCTGCATTGTTAATTTACCCCTTTTTAGTATGATCCGTCAGGAAAAGCAGAAAATATATCTATTATCTGAGTGTGTCAGTAAAACAGGATCAGTGTTGTAGATAATGCTTCTTCCATTCAAAGTCCAGCACAGTCAGAAATTATATTTTTATGCAGAGAAGCCCAAGCACAAAGGTTCCTCTAGAAAACAGTGAGTGCTTCATTATTGAGCTTTGGTGTCTGTGCAAAATGTAAAACAGCCCCCTAAACAAATTAACATTGTTCAGCTTTATAAATATATACATATACATACATGTAAAGCAAGGGGTTTGAATTAGTCATCTGTAATAACTGCCAACTTCCAATTACTTACAACAATAAAGTGCAAGTCTTCTGCTTCAATAACAGAATTACACAGCCAGTATGTAAATATGTTGCAGATCAGCCCAGGAGCCACTTACTTTAATCAACTGTCTTTCATCTTTCACTTGTATGCCTTTCACCAAAGGAAACAGACAGACAGGCAGACCCACAGAAGGAGGAGAGGGATACTGGGAGACGGATAGATACAAATAGGTGGTTCTATCCCAAGGAGAAGAAGATCTGTACCTTCAAACATGTACCCTGCAGCTCCCCATTGTACTTTGAGATCATTCATAGCACATAATCCACACAGTTGCGTGAGCTCGGGTACTCACAATATACAATATGAAAGCTACCATACAAAACGTGCATCAGACTTTAATAATCAACATTTCACATCAACATCTATGACTGATATTAATATTTTATACTTGATGATTTCCAACCACCCTAAGCTCAGAATCTAAGAATCTCAACAACAGCTACCCAGAGATGCAATATGGAAATATATAAACCCCTGTGAAATATTTAGAAAACCTGAATCATCACTTTTATAAGGCTGCTCAACCTCTGTGCTGGTGTAGAAACAGGGGTTTTCAAGACATATTGATTTTTGGCTTACGTTCTCCTTCAAGGTATTCTATCTACATAGTTTCAAAATGTAACAGCCTTTTTCTTTTGATTTTTTTTATATTTGTTCCCCTGAGGAAGGCTACTATATTAGAAATGCCTTGGGTTCACTACTTATTTTGGTATTGTTTGTAACCCCCTTTTTTTCCTTTTTGATGTAATAAATATCTTTTATTAGTAGATTGAGAGTGCAATACGTTTTTTTTTTTTTTTTTTAAATCTTTGTATGTTAGTTCTGGAAACTCTTATGGGGTGCCTCCCTTGGATTAGCACCTCATAATTAGTTTCAAGGGTGTGTGCCTTCTTACTTCATATTTCCAAAATGTAACAGTTCTTAACACATAACGAATGCCTCACGTTTTCTTACTAGGTCATCCAGAACAGTGGACTTCAGTTCTCTCTCTGCTCTGCACAATTTGAGCTATTCTCTATTATTCCAGAATCATTTTAAAATCCAATGATAATCCAACATAAAAAAGTGAATGCAGGACCTGAAACCTTATAAAACTTAGAAACACCCAGATTATAGGTGCAGTTAATATTTACAGATGTTTGCTCAAGATGTGGCAAACATAATGATATGTTAATATGCACACATTATAGTTTCAGTCATTCATTTTAAAAGAGAAAATACTATTTTATTCATTATTAGATTTTTCACTGCAAATGTTCCCTATACCATATGGCCAATGGTATTCTTTATAAAGGAATTTAGTTACAAAAGGAAGTAGTTTTTACTTAAGATAATAGTAGCTTCCTCTCTCATAGTAAAAGGAATATCTTCTACTACAGACTAGCGATTCATTATTGTCACAAACAGTAGAGAGTGTTTTGGTATATACTGATCAATGATATCTGAAATACAGTAAGTATCTCCCAGAGACTGGGACAACATGTATTATGCAAAATGGAAGAAAAATACAAATCTGCTTTCCAACTCACACCTGATCAGTGCTTTGCCTTAACTGATATAAAACACAAGTTTAGCAGATAATTGTCTCACATAAAGACGAAACCATTTAGATCAAGAGAATAAATATTTAATGTGCATCAGGCTTAACAAGCATTATGCAAGATATTGTCTCGCTCACTAAGCAAAATGCTGGAGAGGTACACGTTTTGTGAGATATTAAAGGCTGATACACATTTTATTGACTCATATCACACTAGTGATGACATCAAATTCAGACATCAAATTTTCCTGCACCTTCATCGGAACCATATGTGCTTTAAAGAGATACTGAAACCAGAAATTAAACCATTTTTGCATAATATTGGATTTGCATGCTACTTATAATGTTACTGTCAAGTATTGGCCTGATGCTTTTCCATTACCTCCATCTCCATTGTTGAGATGGGACAGTCAGGTAGACAAAACAATCAGGTTTAGGAACTTTAACTAATAATTATTTACAAAAAAAACCTCTAAGCAAAAAATTATTAACATGACCTATAGGTAACTTTAAGGGGCAAATTTACTATTATTCCCAAAAAATTTGCTCGACTAAATTCGAAATTCGATAAGCATTCAACCATCGATTGCCTATCGAATAGTTTTAGGCTATCATTTCGCTCGATATTCGATTTCTCTATGAATTTGTATGATCGGATACTGATTGTTCGATTTCACGAAAACATCGTAAAATTTAATTTGAGCGTCTTCAATTCGTACGATTCAACCGATCGAACGCTACGATCGTACGAATGGTATTCGAGCAGGACTTAGGGGCAAATTTACTATTATTCCCCAAAAAAAATTTGTTTCTATTCGATATTCGATTAGCATTGGATTTTCGAATGTTAATCGAATAGTTCTAGGCTACCTTTTATTCGATCATTCGATGAACGAATACAAATTTATTCGATCAGTCGAATAAATCATTCGACTGAACGAATAAATCATTCGATCATTTGAATGATTCGTATGATTCGAATGATCGAAGACTTTGATCGTACAAATCCTATTCGATCAGGACTTAGCCTCAGAAGCCTATGGGAGTGCTCCCATAGGCTTCTATTGCAATTCGGTAGGTCCAATCTGCTGAAGTAGGCTATATAATAAACTTTAAAATTAAAATCCTTCGCTGGCCGACTCTATTCAACTCTATTCGAATGTATTCGATCAAATATGCCAAAAATATGCCAAAATTCATATATTCTACCAAACGAATAAATCCTACGTTCGAAATTCGATCGAATTCGTTCGAACTTCGAATCTATTCTCGTGAATTTCGTAAATCGTCCCCTTAATGTACATTCATATTTTAAAAGGTAGTTTTTTCAGTCAATATCACTGGTGTGCTGGGATAGCTGTGCCCTGCCTCAGTGGTGTTCCCCCCACTGTTCCTTCAAGAGAATGTTTAGAATTATGAAACAAATCCTATGAATGTTTTCTGCATGTGCATATTCAAATTTGAAAAATATATTTCTGGGGCATAGTGATTGAGACACTAGCAGAGCAATAGAACAGGGGTCTGGGAGGGGTTATGCCTCATAAACAATGGAACAATTATCATGTATTATCACGGACCTCCCTTTGGGCAATGGGGGTCCAACGAAAGCCCAGTTACTCTAGTTATGCCCTGTTTTCTGTTATAAATACAGGTATTCTAATCTGCAAACCCCTCATCCAGTAAACTCTGAATTACAGGAAAGCCATCTCCATCATAGACTCCATTTTATCCAAATAATTATAATTTTTAAAAACGATTACCTTTTTTTCTGTAATAATGACACACCTCTTACTTGATCCCAACTAAGTTATAATTAATCCTTATTGGAGGCAAAACTATTTTATTGGGTTTAAAGAGTTTACATTATTTTTTAAATAATTTTTAGTGATAGTAACACTAAAAACACTACTTCTCAAAATATTAATGTAAAGTTACCTATGGGTCACGTTGATAATTTTTCGCTGATAGGGTTGCTTTTGTAAGTATTTGTTACCTGAAGTTTCTAAACCTGACTGTTTTGCCAACCTGACTGTCCCTTCTCAGCTTGTCGGAGTTTCTAATGCTAACAGACAAATATGGCAGCCCCTTCATGGAGGAACATAGGGGATCAGGTTGGTAATGTAAAAGAATCTGCAAATACTTTTATGGAAACATTATAAATAGCATGCAAAGACAATGTTATGATATATATTAAAAAAATGTTTCATTCCAGGTATCAGTGTCTCTTTAAGGTATGGAGATTCAAATTACAGAAAGACCCCATATCTGGAAAACCCCAGGTATTCAGTATTAAAGGACCCATACCTGTACCACCCAATCAAAGCAAAAATTAAATTTTTACAACACAATAAAAAATATTGAAATGAAATAGCAAACAAGAATATGAACACACAACCCAGCCTAGACACGTGCCTTTACCCTGCATGAAGGTCACTATGTCCTTATAGATCTATACTACATGCTATTTGTCACAATGTGACTGATTGGTTCAAAGGCTTCTGCTTTTTAAATATGTGACCATAGATCTGGCAACATCTGTGTCTGCCCACCTTCTACGTCGGTATCAGATGTGATTTTGAAAAGAAGAATAGAGTATAAAAAACTAGATCCAGCAGGTTATATGGAAATCAATTCCCCTATATGAGTCAGTAACTGAATGTGATTGGAAGTACAACCCCTTGGACAGTTGTGGCATCCAGCATTTCCCCTGACACTTTATTGCACCGTGATGTTTTGACTAGTCAGATAAATGGAAGCAAGTCTAACTAGACATGTCAGAATCACAGACACCTCACATGTGCATGAGGTTTTAACAATGCTTTGTCATTCTATTAGATACATTGAGGACTGGTGCCATCAGAATATTGATGTACATATAAGGGAAAACCATGTTGTGTCAGGGATAAAGCAAAAGGTTCTATGGAATTGCAGTAAAACATTGCTCCAACAGCTACTTTAATTCTTGAGGTCTGGCCTAGAGTGCTTCAGCAATAGCTGCAGGGGATGCAGGTTACAAATCCCTTATGTAGATACAAATAATAAGTCAAGTTCACCCTTACAAAATAATACTTCTACATAGGGTGCTTTCCTGACAAGAGCCTCCTGTGTGTCTGGAGAGTCAATGGAGATAGTGTAGACATGGTTCTGAAGTCATACATTTCATAGGCATGCCACAGGCTGCCAGAAACACCCCGGAGCCTCTTCCGACCTTCTCTCTACTAATCTCAACTATTTAAGAGGACTGGGTTTTAGGCAGGTTACCTTCAAAAACTGTAATCAAGGTAAATCACATTTAAGCTCAAATATGGAGCCTGAATAGAAAAAATGGTGTCAAAGTAAAAGTATTTTCCCCCCAGGTGGTATATGATGCTTTACATCAGAACCTCACTTGCTAGGAAACTATTACTGTAATATAATGCAATTATAGAAATATTGTTGTTTGGGCCTGTAGGAAGCTTGAATTTTATTGTCTGTGACCTTCAAGAAGAGGTTTATGCCTGGAACACCATCTATACAACTTCACATAAATGTAACACATATAAAAAGCAAATACAATTACAGAACTACTATTATATTAACTACAGTATCATTGATCGGTATCAAGTCCAACCTCTCGCCCTCTGCCCGTCCCATCCTCTGCTTTAGTTGCTGTGACTGTAGGTGCAACAGTCAGAGAACCCCAGAATACCCATATCCCTAATGTATAAAGAACAAAAAAAAAAAACTCTTGGCACTCTACTAAATCATAATTTTTACCCTGATGAAACATGGCACTGATGAATGGAAGCAGAGGGAAGGGAAGGATAAATCACTGTGACATTCTGACAACTGTCAGTTAATAAAATATTTTAATGATCGAGGTTTGAGCTGTGAAGAGATATTCTTGCACATAGCAGCCCTGAGCCTGCCGGAGTGGGCTGAAGATTGAATTAACTGTCTTGCTGCCAGAGAGTTTTGTACAGAATCTCGGCCAGCAACTGTCGTTTTGACAGAAGAATGCCCATGTGTCATTTTTAACCTCATTACTGCCAGATCTAGATTTTACCAAGGCCCCTCAATGATAATCGTAACAGTTAGCTTGTGTCAAAGAATTCAGGCAATTCTATTCTAGTTTAGATTTCTATGGGATGACATGGTAGATAACCTGAACAATATTTATTTTGAAACGTAATAAGAATTCATTAAAAAGATATAGTTCACATTTGATAACTACATTAAACTGACACACTCAAGAGGGACAGATCTATGGAAATGACTTGTTAACATATTCGGAACAACACAACTGCAGCCTGTCATATTATGGCAAATCATCTATAATTCATGTCATATCATCTCCATAATCTACTTATATTCCCACCAGGACAACTACTTACACTTGATTTAGATGAGTTGGATACTAAAACCAATCTAGCGCCCATATCCTGCCAACTCTACAGTGGCGCACAGACTTAACCTCTTCAGCAAACTGCTGATATCTCTTGTGGGTCCAACATGCAACCAAGTACCGTCCCCATCTTGAACTTTTGCTTACAGGGCTGTCATTCTAATTGGGGGGTTCTGTAATATACAGCATGTTTACAGCAGGTGAGCACAGAGATAAACTCATACAGGGGAGTAACAATTTGGACAGCAGACTCTGCAGCTAATGGGTGTCGCAGGTTTAACATGGTCCCAGTTAGGGTTCTAACAGTATCTTTAGGTTTGCAAAATAAAGATCTGCCCCAGCATTTGCAGGAAAGGATGGGGGTATACTTATTTCCTGAGGGGAACTTTCAGTTATATCACTACATTATTCTGCTTTGTAAATAACACTGAAAGCTCCTCGGCTACTGAGCTAAAGCCTATAAGTAGTTCTTATGGGTTTATCCAGAAACCTCCAGTTCTTTCACTGTATTTCTTCTGAACTATACAAAAATGTACAGGGTTACCTAGCAATGCTGCTACTAATAGATGTATTTATAAATGAGGCAGCCACAAATTGCATTCCCAGGTCAAACGTTGCCCCGTTAAAATTGCGCGTTTGCTTCATGGTTCTGGTATTCTGAACATGACTTACAAGCGTTAATACATAGAAAGCCCACAATCGCCCAATCACACAAGCGTACATTAAAATTCATCTTGACCTGCTGACAAATTGCTGCCAAAAAAATAAAGCAGGCAGAATCAGGGAATGGTGGATTTATGGGAAGCAGTTATGCATTAAAGAGGAGTCTGTGCATTGGCGTGAGCTGGGGGGGGGGTTGCACGGCAAACTCTGGCTCAAACTATTTCCTCCATCCACCTGTTTTATTCTCTGTGCATTTGTCACCATTGTCATCTGCAGGAGCTGCCTTGTAAAGTACCAGCCAAATATACTCACCCACCTCCAGGTACATCTATAACCTGCCAGGATTATACTGTGCACCCACCATTGATATTAATGAATTACCCTTTGACCACAATATTATATATATATATATTTCTACAGGCAGCCGCACTCTGATCCGGATTTGTGCCTTATTTGTGGGTGCAGATTCAAAGCAGGTTACTTATTCTTCATACAGAACCGCACACCAGACTTCTTTGTAGTGTGAATCAAGTCACTTTTATTTGCATGTGTTTTCCAACGTTTCGGCCCCCCTCGGGGCCTTTTTCATCCTTGGAAAACACATGCAAATAAAAGTGACTTGATTCACACTACAAAGAAGTCTGGTGTGCGGTTCTGTATGAAGAATATATATATATATATATATATATGGGACACTGCTGTTCAAACAATTAATTTAGGGAATACATAGGCTATGGGAGTTCTTGGCTATAATTTTGTAGTATAAAGTGTCAAATGTCTATACACACACTGCTACAATACTTTCTGTTTCTCTATAATGCCTAAGAAAACACTATGCCCATCAATAAACAGGGCAAGGGAACATCAGGTATGAAACCAGCAAACTGTTCCACACTGTACTGAAGGCTAAAGTTCAACAGCCGCTGATGGTTGGATAAAGATGAATAAGAAGGGGGTGAGGGAAAAAGGGAATATTCCAGCAGGCAGAATTGTCCCCTTTCTTATGATTATGAAGAAGCAGACACTATTGTATAGTGAATACTGTATGTGTGAATCTGTTATTATAGGAACGCTGATATTTTCAGCAAAATGCAAAGGTCTGTAACACAGTGAATGAGGTTTTGGGGGGCTGAAACATTCATGAGGTTCTCTAACTTTCCCATTGAGCAGAACTGCCTGACTGCAATTAATGACTAGTTTCCATTCATGTAGGGATGGACCTTTAACTACAAGGGAGCATTCTATGGCTTTCTCTAGGGATGAATGTTTAAATAGCTGAATGAGTGGCCCAGTATATTGTAGAGAAATGTTATTTATCTTTCCCTTACCTGTCAAGTGCCTCTAGGTAACTCCACTCGTACAGATGCCCACCTAGCAGTTTGCCATGAGCTGCAATGTGCAGTAGTAGCTGGTATTCCTTTCCATTGCTTTGCCTGCTGAGCACATGCCTTGCTTGCTCCAAGAGGGCTGAAGAGTGAAGAAGAAAACGCAGCTGCTTGAGAGTAAATGTAGCAGAAGGGAGGCTATGCCAGCGTTAAGTCTGCCTGAAGCTGTTGGTGGAAATAGCAAAGGCTCGGGCTGCTACAGAATCTCTGCCCGCTGTATCAGTGTCGCTGCGAGGGAATCAGAGGCGTCACTGGAGCTGCAGAGAGTGTCGGTGAAAAGGCTGCTGCCGGGGAGAGGAACTGTAGCAGCCACTGGTGCGCTTTAGCAGCGCTTCTTCTCATCTCTCTCAGTTACATCTCTATCCGGATCTCCTCGCTGCGGCTCCACTCAGCTGCGCTATATTCAGAGGCCCACAGCACTGCCTACTGCTTAACCCAGTCACTGCCACTGGCAACTGCTCGACTGCTGCCTGTGCGACAAACATCCCGAGGGCCGGATTCTGATAGTGAGACCTGTCTGCTCCCCAGTTACTATAACAGAGTAAATGCTCCCAGCAGCACTAAACTGTAATGTATAGTGTGAAGAGCTGTGTGGCTGGCAGCAGCATCACTGTGTGGCTCTCCATTTCTGCAGCATACACTTCAGACGCAAGTGAAATCCTTACTTCTCATATGAAGCAGTGTATTACACAAGCTAACTGGTTTAACATCAATATGTCCAGGCTGTTGCCAAAAAGGTACCATCTGCTGTCGTGCATCCAGACGTACTGTACACTGCCTAATACAATGTGCAGATTTCCCATGCCTTCCCATTTTGTCACTATTGATTTTCCAATAAAATCTCCCTTTTTCTGTCTGAAATGCAGCAATAACAGATGCATTAAATTGCTAGCAATTTTTCTTGGTTTGTAACTGCTTCACCAGAGATATGTGGCTAGCGCAATCATTGCCTTGCTTTACATTCAACAAAAGGGAATGGAATATAATGCTGCTGACCTATTGGCTACTGGAGTGTCAGCTCTGCAGATCATGCCTAGAAAAGCTGAATAGCTAAGGAGCAGGCATCCTAGATGATGTCCTAAAGAGAGCCAGAGTAGGCAAGATTACATTTGACAGTGCTTTTCAAGAACCCCTGGTCCAACTCTCTGTTTTCAGATGCTGCACATAATTTACTTGCAAATTAATAAATGAAATATTAGTTGGATTCCCTGTTCCTACATTGTACATGGCACAGGTTTTCATAACTCTCTTAGCAACCTTACAAGTGGTCTGCATTTTTTTTTATAGTTTTTGATTGATTTGATTTCCTTTCCTGACTCTTTCCAGCTTTGCATTGGGGGGTCACTGACCCCAGCAACCAGTGGAGTAACTAAAAAGTAAGCAGACCCTCTGGGTCTATAGCAGGTAGGTTAGGTAGCGAGTAGGTTGCTGCAAACACAGTGCCCTTCTGAAGATTTTTAAAAATACTATTGCTCTTTATGGCTACAATTTTATTGTTACTCGTTATTACTCATCTTTCTATGCATGCTTCAGTTTCTCAGGCAAACCGCTGCTGAGTTGCTAGGGTAATAGTGACCATAGCAACTAGACAGCTAAACTAAAGAGGGCTGCTAAAAAAAAAATCAAAATAATAAAATAAATAATAAAAAAAGGCCAAGTAGCACTCTCTACAACATGCTTAAAGTTAATTTAAAGGTTACTAAATCCTTTTAAAGACCAACAACACAATTTCTTGAATATATAGGGCTCTTGAATACATAGGACTCTGTCCCATAAGATTTCTGTGAACAAACAAATGTATCTCTAAATGGGGTGGGTAAAATATACAAATTGTAAGGTTAAAAGTGCAGCCATTCATAATGGTGGCAAGGCTGAATCAGACTCCATGCCAAGAGGTTGGATATGTGTTTTAGCTTTTAGGATGTAGAGACATGGGACATTTTAAAACTATGAGACTATAATCATGTCAGTTGAATCCGAAAGCAACAAATAATGTTAGTTTCTGACTTGGTATGTAGAAGATACCTCCTCATTAATTGTGCAGATGCAAATAACTGCCCCATATATAGGACTTTCAGTGTGATGTGCATTAAAGGGATCAAGCTACACCCTTTATGTAATTCACACACTGACATTTTCACTGCTGTATTCCTCTTTCTGCTGGGAGTGCAGAATCAGATACACATTGGGGGGGACTACAGGGATGCAGTCCCTGCATAGTTGCAGAAATATGGGACAGTATATTGGATTGTTTTATTTAACCAGAATGAGTCTGCACTGTGGATATGTAACTGTGCCCTTGTGTCTGATCCACCAGCTTTAAAACCTCACAATTCTCTGCAATATTACCTCTAAAAGTTACTTGTAGTTTGCAATATATGTCCCTCTCGAGTACACTTATCTGAAAAACCCGACATGAAACCAGTTTGTGTTCATTGTAAAGCCTGGAATGGGAATTTAACGTTACAATTTTATTATTTTTTTTTTCCTTGGAAAAAGAACAACAGGTAATGATGAGAAAAGTAATCCAAGAATACAGGGTAAAATGACCCAAATATGTATTGGTAACATAAATCAGCTTTAGAACAAGAGCTCAAGGTTCTGAAAGGACAAGGAAAGTAAAAAAAAAGTCCTTGACAAGTACAGTATATCCTGCTATGAGGCACAACACTGTGGCACCATCTTTATCTGAGCTCCCTAGACTTGGCTGAGCATATGTCCCATGAAGCAAATCCGGGAAGCCATGCTGTACTGTTCCCACCTCAAGATGCCACATGTGACGTCTGAGAGCACAGATAGCACAGTCTCTGGGCTACTTGCCTACAACTCACACTTACAAATGGAGGCTATTACAGTATTGTACCGTGGTTTGCTTGGCCTTTATTAGCTTTAATAAAGCGCCTGCCCCAAATCCTCTCTGGTGTGGGTTGTCTGCTGCACAGCACAGAAGTGTAAAAATAAATTCTATATTAAGACAGACATCTAAGTTGCAATTGATAGGTAAATGTACCTGTTTCAACTTACATACAAATTCAGATTAAAGGAACACATCACCAAACTGGAATATATATTTAAATAAATATTGCCCTTTTACATCTCTTGCCTTGAACCACTATTTCATGATGGTCTGTGTGCTGCCTCAGAGATCACCTGACCAGAAATATTTCAACTCTAACTGTAACAGGAAGAAGTGTGGAAGTAAAAGACAGAACTCTGGAATATACAGTGCAGTCTTGGACTCTAGTCCTTAAAGGAAAACTATACCCCGAAAAAGAATTTTTGAGCAACAGATAGTTTATATCAAATCAAGTGACATATTAAAGAATCTTACCTACCTGGTATATATATTTAAGTAAATATTGCCCTTCTACATCTCTTGCCTTGAACCACCATTTCGTGATGGTCTGTGTGCTGCCTCAGAGATCACCTGACCAGAAATATTTCAACTCTAACTGTAAAGGGAAGAAGTGTTGAAGCAAAAGACAGAACTCTGTCTGTTAATTGGCTCATGTGACCTAACTTTATAGTTTGTTTGGTACTGTATGTTTGTGTGCACCGTTGGATCCTAAGATCCCAGGAGGCTGTCCTTATTTTTTAAAATGGCTATTTTCTATTTATGATTACCCAATGGCACATGCTACTAAAAAAGTGTATTATTATGAAAATGGTTTATTTACATGAAGCAGGGTTTTACATATGAGTAGTTTTATGCAGTATCTGTTTATAGAGACCTACACTGTTCGGGGAGTATAGTTTTCATTTAAGAGGGATATGAATGAGCTGGAGAGAGTGCAGAGACGTGCAACTAAACTGGTTAGAGGGATGGAAGACTTAAATTATGAGGGGAGACTGTCCAGGTTGGGGTTGTTTTCTCTGGAAAAAAGGCGCTTGCGAGGGGACATGATTACACTTTACAAATACATTAGAGGACATTATAGACAAATATCAGGGGACCTTTTTACCCATAAAGAGGATCACCGCACCAGAGGCCACCCCTTCAGACTAGAAGAAAATGACTTTCATTTGAAGCAGTGTAGGTGGTTCTTCACAGTGAGGACAGTGAGGTTGTGGAATGCACTGCCGGGTGATGTTGTGATGCTCATTCTGTTGATGCTTTTAAGAGGGGCTTGGATGATTTCTTGGACAGACATAATATCAAAGGCTATTTTGATGCTAAACTCTACAGTTAGTATAGCTATGGGCATATATGGTTTGTATGAAAGAGTGGAGGGGGTGTGTGTATGCTGGGTTTTCATTTGGAGGGGTTGAACTTGATGGTCTTTGTTTTCAACCCAATTTAACTATATAAATATGTTAATTGGCTCATGTAACCTGACATGTATAGTTTGGTGATGGCCCTTATTTTTTAAAATGGTAATTTTCTATTTAGGATGACAAAGTGACACATGCTACTAAACAAGTAAATTATTATGAAAATGGTTTATTTACATGAAGCAGGGTTTTACATATGAGCCGTTTTATGCAATATCTTTTTATAGAGACCTACATTGTTCGGGAGGTATGGTTTTCCTTTAAGAGCAAACCTACAGACCCAATCTCATACGTAACCTGGGGACTGCCTGTAGTTAGAAATTGTATTCCCTGTCAGTGTCGTAACAACAGGGCACCAGCCCATCCCCTTGTAAAAAAAAAATCTTCATATAGGCCCTACACTTTCCCACCCCTCTCTGCTGACGTGCTCATGTCACCCACTCAGCATCCACTTACTTTCAGTTAGAAGAGCGGCCAGGATGGGGGGAATTTCTTTACAGTTATGGAGGAAACAGACCTTGTGGTCCAGGCCCCACTGTACTACAGCCCCCAGGGCAAGACCCCACAGTATCTGCTTCCTCTGTGGTTACATCACTGTTCTTTTTGTGAGGCACATAAGAAATTATTACCCAAATACATTTCTGCCTTACCTGTCTTTTGAAGGGAAATAAGTTGTCCCAAGGACCTGGCCTATCTAGTGGTGCTATGAAACTTGGAGATTGGGAGCAGCTAGTGATGTGTGTATTGGGGTGTAGGGGGTCCCAGAACAAAATTTTACACCTGATTTGATAAGTCCTTAGTCACGGCACTGGAATCCAATATACACTATTAATAGGACCAGCAGGTGTACAAATATATACATTTGCATACAGACCTAAAAACGAATATGCAACCAGTGTTTAGGTGGACAGACTTTATTTAGGCAAAATAAATACAGTAGAACCCCCATTTTACGTTTTTCAGGGGACCAGAAAAAAATGGTGTAAAATGAGGGAAAACTTAAAATCAGGGAAATGTTTTATGCATAATATATAGGTGGGACCACAAAACAACAATGTAAAATGAGGGAAAACTTAAAATCAGGGGATGTAAAATGGGGGTTCTACTGTATATATCAGTGTACTAATAAGCTCTATCGCTTATGAAGGCAAATGTGACCAAACGAAAAGTTAGAAGAACAGTGATGGGCAGATGTGAATTCAGGAAAGAGATCTAGGCAGTGATGCAAGCAGCAAGCAGAGTTAAGATGGGAGATTTCAAAGGTCACACAGTAGTTGGCAACAACAGGTAAACAAATAGAAATGCTAGTTCATTAACACTGAGAAGTGCAGACCATCAATCACACCTACTATCTCCTTGGGTTAATCTCATTCATTTGTCACCACCATTTTGCCAGAAAAAAATGACTTTTGTTGCATTGCAGCCAACAGAAATGTTTGTCTGTGTGAACGAAATGTGATCACTTCTGTGTTCAGTGCTAATTAATCCTGGATTTCATGCCCTCTGGTATATATTAGTAAGTATAACATTCAGGAGACATTTTTCCTAAGGAAATGTGTTAATCTTAGGGGACAACCTATTTACTTCAAACATGAATTCTGTAAATAAAGCAGCTTCTAATGGCCTAAAGTCAGTGTTCACAGATAACAAATGAAAGCACTATACCCTGGAATCTGTGGTCACGTGTAGTTGCATTGATCTATAGTACAGTTCTGTTTATTCCATTGATCAGCCTTTAGCACCTTTGCATTGTGATTCATGCTCTGTTGAATGGTTCACTCTGCACTGGGCAGCTCTAAATTATTATCATCATCATCATCATTCTTACATCAGATGTGTAGATACCATCACCAGCTGGCAACAAAAGCCCTTTAAAATTGCCAGTTCGTTTATAGCCAGCCTGAATGAGTGTAATGGATTAAGTTAGTCGTCCTAAACAGACCCACTTCAGTCAATACATGTTTTCAAATTGGACTCATTTGACCTATGTCCAAGGAATAGCTATTATCATACAATGTCCATGCGCTGTTTGGTTGATCTGTCATGAAAATGGAGGAAATATTGATTACTATTGGCAGGCCTTGGAAAGGCCATGTGGAGACTAAATGGTTTTGAATGTATTGAAATAAATATTTATGGTGCAATAGATTTGGTTGCTATATAAAGAATACATGAGTTACAGACATTTCAAATTGGCTCCTCTGGCTGAATGCCTCAGTCAGAGATTCATTATATTTAATTTTTGAATATTTTGACACACCATTCCTCTCTCTCCAAATGTATTTTTTCCTCTTCACGCTTCACTTTCTAGGGTTTCCATCATTATTTCCAAAGCCACAGCCAATTTTTTCTGTTCCATTCTCCCCCCCACCCTTTGTCAGTTACCCATCGTGTTTCTTCCATAATCTGTACTCACTGTAAAGAACTTTTTAACAAGAACTTTAATTGCCCTCTCAGTTGAATCAGCTCCTTTAAATCACCTTGATGCTATCTTTGATTGTCATCTTAACATGCTGTTGCTTTCTTGTGAAAGTGAATCAGGGCGCATTGACCATTGCTTTATGCTTTTTGTATTGTCAGCCAAGCAGTGGAAAGGCAAGCTTTGCTTAGAGCAAGTTGTACTCTGAATATAACAGTAATTGTTTCTCAGTTCTGCCAATACATTTTAAGGTAATTATCCTCTTCATCTTGGGAGAAATACTAACCCATAATGCATCTTACCTTCATGTACTACTGCTGTAGTATATCTGGAAAATATGGGAACAAATATTGAAGTACACATATCTTTACTTACATCAAGGTTTAATAAAAAAAAAACCTGGTCTTTATATTAAATCTAGGGCAGGCTCCAAAATAAGATTTGAAATGCGTTGGATATCTTATCACATTATGCATTATGGAACAGAAGAATAAATAAATGATAAATATATATTTTGTGCACCGAGGGCTCATTTTCTACATTTTTTCTCTTAAGTTTTTGGTGATTTCTAGTTGCTGCCTTAGAGTTTACAATTTATAAATGCATCACAATTACATTTAGAAAGAGAAAAATCTAAAACTTAGATGCTGATAGAATGGTAACATTGGTGGTCATGTTTATATGAAAGACACATGCAGTTTGGCAGTATGAGAAGAAACATAAATATGTGATATGAAAAATAATGCATTATAATAATATATAACATAAATATGTGTTAGTTGGATAAAAGTATGCTGTATCAAAAAGACGGCATGCTGGCCATGAACAGGGCATGGAATGGGGGATACTATCCCTTTGCAATGAGCCATAGATAATCAACTAAAGGTGGCCATGCATTAGCCAATCAAGATTGATGAATTGGTAGGCATTTATTGGCACATGTATGGGGCCAACAGACATCAGTGACCAAAAATCACTCAGATATCTATTGGGCAGGTTTGAATTTACCGTCTAATGAGGATTGCATAGACACTTTGATGTATTCCTCATTCCACAGATCTGTAGACCCTTCTATATAATCCATTCATTGGCCCCTATGCCAATTGATCAGCCTGATTTGGCCAAAATGGGTCCAGGTCTGACCTTGTATGGTCAGCTAGTTTTATTATATCTCACTTGCAAAGAGACAGTGTGTCTTAAGAATGAGATACAGTAAGTGAGAGGGTATTATTATTATTATTAACATGTATTTCTATAGCGCCAACTTGTTACGTAGCGCTGAATATATATATATATATATATATATATATATATGTAAGTTATATACAGTATGTATGGTATCTTATAAGACATTAAGATGGCCCATAAAATACATTATAAATAAGAAATAAAGAGACAAACAAAGACAGATATCGTGGAAGGGCATCTTTATTGAGGTGTTCCTTTGCATACAAAAACACTTATGCTCTAAAAAAATTATCTATGGCTCTTCCAAAAGGAACATATGCTCCACCCAAATGACATCTGAATCTGTGCATTCTCTCTTATAGCCTCCTTCCCTATTCCCTTTCTGATGCCTCATACTTTTATCCCACTAGTATATATTCATGTTGTTTCCTTTAAAGTCTCTGAGGTCCATTTATAAAATGTATTCAAATTCTTGTTGTATTAAAGCTTTGTGAAACCACAACTAAACTCATCTCTAGAACCACGAATGTCATGAAATTTATTAATAGATATGAATGTAAAAAGTACAAACAGAAACGAATACCTAAAACCTCAAGATCTTTAGACAATTACTAGTGGAAATAAAATCATAAAACCTCAAAGTGTGAATGGCAAAAAAGAAAATGTCCACTAAGATCAACACAGTAGCCATTTATTTTATTGACTGCTTTTACTGAGTTTTGTATAAGAGTTTTTTGTGGCTTTTAGACTCCATAGCTCTTGAGTTTTGGAGAAATTAAAAAAAACAAAACATAGGAACAAAGGAACTTTCAAGTGAAAGTAAAGGAGCCCCTGATATTGCCATACTGTGTATATCTTTTATATAAATATGACCACCAATCTTTACCATTCTGCCAGCATTCAAGTTGCAGATTGTTCTCTTTCTGAATTTTATTCTGATGAACTTGTAAATTGTCAGGCAGTTGCTGTGCTCAAAACGTATTCCATGGTAAAAACAAGCAAGAAGCCTGCTACATTTCATGATACTTTGTCACTGTTAAATCAATTACATAAGGTCTCGTCATCAGAGGGTTGCTGCAGTTAGAATAAACACACATGCACTACTGAATAAGGCTCCCAGTGCATCCAAAATAAATTTAGAGTTGTAAATAGTACTGACTAGAGGTTTTCTAGAGCAAGGACAAATGCCATGAAATTCCTAATGTAGAAGGTATTTATGGATGTATAAATCCTTGGTAAACCTGAGGTCTTTCAGAACTGGCTACACTTTAAAGCTACAAGAAGAGTTTGGCACTGATAGTGTTAGTAATGAGATGTTAAGTTAAAACATGTGCATCCTCACCATTATTTATTTATACATAGGCCCATCTCTTTCCTCAAGGGAAGACCAATTATAAGTAGCAAGGAACATTGCAGGCTATATGAATTCATTATATGAATTAACCCTTACTGGATTTTAAGCCTGGGTGCCCAACATTTATTATTTATCTTTATTGGGAAGATTAAGAATGCATACTGCAGGAAGAAATTGGTCTTTGTATTTGAGTAGCATGGCTATTATTATATAACATAGTGTGCAATCAGGTAAAATAAATCTACAAAGAGACCTTATGATATACATAAGGTCTAGTTCTCACACCAGGAATTTAAGTTTGTCTGTGTGGTATACTGTATATTGAAGTCCAACCTAATTCAGATAAGATGTGACATTGGTCCAGTTAAAACACTCTTGGAATCATTTCCTCATTTATCTATGAATGTCATTTTAACTCTGTACCTTCTTATGTATTGGGCAATATTTAATAGGTAAGGGATTGTTGGAAGAGCTAACTAGTGATGAGCAAATTTGTCACCTCACACTATGCCTAAAAATTTTTGAAACTGCTGAAAAATTTGTTTTGCAAATATTTTGTCACACAACATTTTTGTAGCAGACTACATTAGAGTCTATGGGGCAAATTCACTAAGATGCGTAAATGCGCTAGCGATGGCTTCGCTAGTGTTGGCTTCGCTAGTGTTGGCTTCGCTAGCGTTCGCCGCACTTTGCCAGGCGAATTTTCGCCAGCGCTACGCAAATTCACTAAAGTACGAAGTTACGTTCAGGTCGGCGAATGGTAACGTAGTTGCGCTAGTGTTACTTCACCAGACAAAGCGCAGTTACGCTAGCGATGCCTAATTTGCATATGGCTGGAACTTTAACGTATAATAGAAGTATATGTTACAGCCACTACATTACACTACACAAGCCCAGGAAACCTTTAATAAATTAAATAAAGTTGTCCTATTGCCCTACATGTGCCTCCAGTATAGTTGTGTTGCCATATGTTAGGAAATGTAGGGGGAAAGGAGGGTAAACCCCACCCCAAAAAACGATCTTTTTCAGACTATCACCCTACAATGGTAAAACACGACAGTGTTTTTTTGGTACTTAGAAAAATTTTACAATTTTTTTTTTTCAAACTCCTATCTATTGTATTGAACTTCTCCAGGTCTGACCTGGCGAAGTAACGTCTAACATAAGTGGTAACGTTCAGGAAAAAGTTGATCTTAGTGAATTTGCGTAATTACGATCCTTCGTCAGTGCGCTACTTCGCCTGGGGTAAGGGTGCGAAGTTGCGCCAGAGTCGGTGTTAGTGAATTTCCGAACTTACGAAATGACGTCACGCTGGCGAATTAGCACTAGCTTTATACGCTTTGCGATTTAGTGAATTTGGGCCTATCTCTGCTTTGAGGCTGCCAATAAAAATTGGCAAGGCAAAATCACATGCATTTTTTTGCTCAGTATTCTGCTACACACATGCCCTGCATTGTTAGAGGAACCTCCTATCCCTAATGCTACATTTGCTTTTTCAATAGAAAAAAAGACTCCCCGTGTTGCGAATTTCTTAAAAACGTCTGTGATTTTTGACATTACCTCTGGTCATATGGCATGTACCACTACACTATGTTGCTGTTTAAGCAAAAATACCATCTGTAGTTAAAATATTACTACTAGCTTACAAACACAGACACAACTAATAATTATTCTGATCACCATCAGATACTAGCTGGGTGCTTTGTATTCCACATTAAAATGAATAAATCATATATGTACATATCCTATGTCCTTATATAGACAGTGGAATGGTTCAGATCCTTTTAGTTGATAGTAGAGTGAAAGTAGTGAAAGTAGAGGGGAAGGATAAAATTACTTATGCAAAAGAGAGAGATATGACAAAAGAGAGAGATATGAATTATTGAATATATGTACCTATGAAATGTCACCATAGAGAGACATAATATATATAATGTCTCTCTATGTATATATATATATATATATATATATATATATAAAAGAAAATATTTTTCCATTATCATCACAGGCTCTCCATTTTCATATGAAAATGGAGTAACCTGTGTGATGATAATGGAAAAATAATTTCTTTTCTATGATGGTATAAGCAACTATGTTGTACATTTTTGAAAGTAATTGACCTTTACATGAGTAAAGGGTAAATGGGTACTGAAATTGACAAAACGAAAAACCTTCTAATGTTCATAAATTGGAGACGGAGATAGCCTCAATCTTCAGGAGAGAGAGAAATGGTTTTTTTATACTGATGGTCTCAAAAGGATTCACTAGATAAATAATAAAAAAAAATCTAGTGGTGAAAAATCAATATAATGTGGTCACTAGAGGTGATTGGCCAATTAACATTTCATTCGTTCCACAAATCGCTGCATTTTTTCTAGCAGGAAAAACAATTGTGTCTGATATAACACTGGCATAAAATATTTTCATAGATTTCATAAATACTCTCTTCTTCCTTTCTCTTTTGTCATTCTCTGCTAGGGAATAGAAGAACAGGGTGCTGCCAGCCTATGTTACTAAATATGAAACTTATTCAAAATGCATATTGCCACTACTGCAGTTTCCTATAGATATAGGCATTTTATTTTATTTATTATTATTTATTAATAATAATAATAGTAATAATAGGGAAAGATAAGGCTAAGATGCCATGGTTAATCTAATTTCTTAGAATTAGATTATGGAAAAATGCATGCCATTATTATGGTTTTAAACCAGCCCCATTCCACAACTTCTTTTCCCAGTGACTTTAAAGGTCACATTTTTGAAGTAGAGAGATCCAATTTTATGTGCATTCCCTTCGGTGTGTACCAGTCATTCAGGTGCATCCAATTACCTAATTCAATTACTGTCACCTGAGAGAAATATCACAATTTCCAATTCAAAATGGATTATAATGGCACTAAGGAACTGTGACTGTGCTTCCCCTCTGTGTTATAGAAAATGTACATATAAATGGCCAATTACAACAAGGAAGAAAGTATGGAAAGAGCCAAATTCAGTCATAATTTTGCAGATTTCAAAGGAAAGTGGAATACAAATACAAGTTAAAACCAACATTATACCTTTCATGTGTTTTATAACATTAATGATGTCCAGTAGCACAAGGATCAACAGCAAAATAACCTTTTCATATGTGCTAAAGTTATTTTCAAAAGTGGAGTTATACTGGAGTAAAATGTTTTAACTCCAGATTCTTTAATACCACCATACACCATTTTTTTTAAATATCAAAAAGTTAGAATATCTGCTGTGTTTTCAACATTCTTTCTGCATTTATAAACACAATAAAAATTGAGTTAATAACACCAACAATCTTACGCAGCAATAGGAATGGCGCGAACCGCGGAAAAAAAGTTTGCGAACATGTTCGCGAACTTGCGACAAAATATGCGAACGGTTCGCGAACGTCGCGAACCCCATAGACTTCAATGGGAAGGCGAACTTTAACACCTAAAAAAGACATTTCTGGCCAGAAAAATGATTTTAAAGTTGTTTAAAGGGTGCAACGACCTGGACAGTGGCATGCCAGAGGGGGATCAAGGGCAAAAATGTTTGTGAAAAATCCATTGTTGACACAGCGCTGCGTTTTGTGCTGTAAAGGGAAAAAAGTCACTCAGGTGGTGGTTGTGGACACTGTAATATTATTGATATTTAGACAGACTGTGAACAAGCTCACACAGCTAGATGGCAGTTGTTTGAAGAACACACTGGGCAAAAAATGCCTACAGGGCAAATAATGGCTACAAGGTCAACGTATACACTACTACAGCGGTGGATACGGATTACGTAAAATATATTATGGCTGCTTGAAAAAAGTCACTCAGGTGCTTTTTCTGGAGAGGGTAATATTATGGATATTTAGACAGAATGTGAACAAGCTCACACAGCTAGATGGCAGTTGTTTGAAGTACAGTAGATTACTAGCCAGCAAACTTACTATCCACTGTCCCTGAAATCACTAACAGCTCTCTCCCTACACTATCTCTTCCAAGCACACACAGGCAGAGTGAAAAAACGCTGCAGGGCTTCGGTTTTTATAGGGAAGGGGAGTGGTCCAGGGGGTGTGGGGGTGGTCCAGGAGGGAGAGCTTCCTGATTGGCTGCCATGTATCTGCTGGTCTGGGGGAGAAATGGCAAAAAAAAAGCGCCAACTAAGGCGAACCCAAATTGGCGAACGTCGCGCGACGTTCGCGAACTTCCGGCGAGCGCGAACAGCCGATGTTCGCGCGAACAAGTTCGCCGGCGAACAGTTCGCGCCATCCCTACGCAGCAATCACATTGTAATAAATTGTTGACAGATTTGAAAAAATATAGCATCTGGAACAACAATATTATTACAAACTGTACCAAAATGTGTATTGCCTGCAAATGTGATATCCTTTATATGTCAGTTTTTTTCCAGCAAGCTTTTTTACTTCAGTTTTACTTTACTCCAACTTTATGAATGACTCCATTTACCTCTTTTTATTGATCACTCTGGGGTGGTAATTGTATACAATGTGTTTTTAACTACATGCTTTGTATGCGCAAAATTAATTTTGTGCTCACAGAATTACAGAAAATTACCCTCAAACTTCCCCCTACAGCATACATGATCATAAATTATATAAATGATATATACTGTATGTATAAATGATTTAGTAGTCCTAAAATATAGTTTGTCAGCACAAAGTAAATTTTGTGAGCACACACATAATTTATATGTTGTCAGCACAAAATGTATTTTGTAGTCACAGAATTATTTTTCACCAGTGCAAAATAAATCCTGTGAAAATGAGGATCATTTTGTAATCAAATAAATAATCCTGTGAACACAAATATATTTTTCTATTTACAAAATGTATTTTATATCACAAAATATGCCCCTGAGTGATGTTTGCACTGCATAAATGTCCCCTTGCATCTCAGATCCATTATATCCTACTTACTCTGTATATAGTTGATATATTCAATGGATATGGATGTGTTTAGTGATGGGCGAATTTATTCGCCAGGGGCGAATTCGCAGCGAATTCCCGCGATTCGCCGCTGGCGAATAAATTCGCGAAACGCCCGCAAAAATTTGCCGCCGAAAAATTCGCAAAAAAAAAACGTCGCGTGTCGTTTTTCGGCGAAGCGAAACGCGGGAGATTTGCCCATCACTGGATGTGTTGTTTCCACACACACTAGTATTTTGTTTTAATTTAGGCATTTCAGTGTGACCCTCAGTCGAGTAGTGCTGCATAATTCTGAAGCCAATTGGAAATGTATATTCTAACCCCTATTTCACAGCACAGGCACAATTTTAATTGTGTAAAATATTTTGTGAATCCTATTAACCCTTGCAGTTATGTATGAAATTATTAGTTTGGTACTTGTTCAGTGTGCCTAACATGTACTATTAAAACCTGCTACTTACAGGATGGTAATTTACTTACACAAGTATTGTCAGTACTCTATTGTATTTGTGGTAGGTTTGGGCATCCCCTGTACATAACACTTCAGGAGTCATATCTGGGACAATTCAGAGCCCTTTAGATGATCAAACATTCCATCTATACACAAACAGGTTGATAGGCCAGAAATTCACAGGCATACCAAGTAAATTGCACAGTGCACTGAGAAAATGTAGATCCCTGCAGGCTAAATAATTAATAGAGTTCTTTGTGCTGTGTTCCTAAATAAGATCTATAGAGTTAATCTAAATTATTTGTGTGAGCAGTAAGCACAACTTTTCTCCCAATGCAGTTTACCTACAGTCACCATCACTTCAGATTGCTTCTGAATAATATTAGCGGTTGTGCCATTTATATACAGTTGCACCATTCACATACAGTATGTAGATTGAATCAAGGAACTCCTAACTATTTATCAGACTCTTATTTTGCTTAGGCACAATATCTCCAGATGATTGTGGGTAGAAAAAAACACAGAAAAATGTGTTTCCTCGACAACCATGCAGATTTATTAAAGGTTAGTGTGCAAATGAATATGCATGCATTCTACATCAAAGATTATAATACAAACTTGTACACTATTTTAAGATCAACTTGTAGTATATTGCGCCAAAATATTGAGAAGTTGTAATGTAGGTGGACTTGTTCCTTATTGTCTGCCACCATAGGCTTGGATAATGCCTGTACTAACTTCAAACAAAGCAACCTTATCTTTTTTGACTCATCGGTGAAAAAAGAAATGGCTATATTTTGGACCTTTGACCTTGTGTCAAACCATAGATTGATGCTGCTATGATCAAATTTCAATCGAATAAAAAAAAATGGAAAATTAAAGTTCTCTTCTCCGTCAAAGTCCATGAAGCCACCTGGCAATGTCTGCAATATCCAATCAATAGAAACGTCAGACTTAATTGAGCAGGTCTTTTCTGAGCTTGTAAAGATGCCCATTTTCAAAAATTGTTGCAAAGCAAAGAATATGGGTTTGTGAGCATGACAATTAAAAAAAATTGAGACTGAATCTAGATCCCTGTAATCGAATAACTATTAAATAACTATAGTGTTACAATGTCTATGCTGCTAATCTAATCATTAAGGACATGACTTTTACAGGCACATTGTACTGACCTTGCCTTTTAACCTTTATTGATCATCATTGGCACGTGAGTCACTCGTTTTATATACTAAGCTGGCAAAGATGATCCAGACCTCATATGGGATATTAATGGTTTAATAACAATCGGACTTTATGATTAAATTACAACTGCTGTGAATTATTCAGGTACATCAGGAAATCAACCAGCCCCCTTTTGTGGGGCTTTTCAAATGTCAACAAAGTCATATCAATTAGTTAATTACTGCTCTGGGCTTTGAATGAACACAAGGATGAGAAAGTGTTAAACTTTTCTATTTATCTTTAAGGCAGAGGCTTTGTTTGCATCAGTATTATCTTGTGTTTTATTTCCTACATACAGTATACAGTATGCATTTGCCCTTGGAAGGTATCAGAGAGTTAAATGCATGTGTATTTAAAGCAGTTTCCTTTGTAAACACATAGATTCTCTGGACGATAATATTTCATTCTTGCCATCATCCCTAAGGTCTGCTTAACTAGCCATGCATATTACTTTAGCATACTCAATAAATTGTTCATGTACGTGTCATGTTGCTTTAGCTCATTTGAGCATCCAGTTGGATTGCACTTTGCCTACTAGAAGGAGAAAGAACCAAATGTTGTGCTTGACTGGCTTGATTCATCATTTTTTAATACAGCAGACTTTTGCAACATTCCCCATGTCTACAACACAAGTAGTGTAGCATTTCTAATTAGAGCACTGAACTTTTGTCTGAGGTTGACACCTCACATTTACAGTATCTACAAATAGAAGTTCTGGAAAAATGATAATACAAATTGCTGGGACTGCATTTAGCAATAGTCTAAACCCTCATCAGAATGTTTTCCTTATGTTTGGTTTACAAATAAGGCACTATTGTATTTGTTCTACAAAAGTGTTTATCTGCTTGCTTTATCTTTGTGGTACAGTTATGGGACCTGTTTTCCAGAATGCTGGGGACCTGGGTTTTCCAGATAACAGATATTTCCTTAGTTTGAATCTTCATACCTTAAGGGGCTTATTTACTAAGGGTCGAATTTCGAAGTGGAAAATACTGCGAAATTTGACCCTCAAATTTTTGGGGGGGTCATTTTCGATCGAATATGGCCGATTTCGATCGAAAAACGGCTGTATTCAATCGAATGAAAAATGTTCAATTCGGTTGAATAATTTGATTGGTTTTTGCCAAAATCCTTCGAATTCTCAAATCTTAGAAAAAGTTCTGTGAGGTCCTCCATAGGCTAAAGTTTAAAGCTGCCGAATAGTTGAAGTTGAAGGATTTTTAAAAGGCCAGTACTTCAAAATTTGAAAATTCAGATATTCTAATTTTTTCAATTCAAATCGAATTTTGGGCTATTCTACAGCTGAAGTAGCCCAAAATTAATTCGAAATTCTAATTTTATTAGAATTTACTACTAGAAAATTATTTCAACATTAAATAAACCTAGTATGCGGGTTTTGCTTCCAATAAGGATTAATTGTACAGGTATTTGGTACATGTATGTTGAGGGCAATGGCAAACAAGTCACTCCCAGTGCGACAAAACACCTTAAAATGTCTGGCCATTACCCTGAATGTAAATTACTCAAGTTACTCAGGTCTCATACTTGTTGCAAAATGCATCAACAGGCTCTTTCAAAGGATTATTCGATTTGCATGATATACCTTCCCAACAGATAGCAAAGCATCCCCTGTGACATTGAATAAAAGACATACGTATGCGTTTCTTCTTCATACTTCTAGTATGATGTAGAGCGTCGTTTACTGAGAAATTTACAATTTGTTTTCAATTTCTATTATTTATGGCTTTTGGGTTATTTAGCTTTTTATTCAGCAGCACTGCAGTTTGCAATTTCAGCAATCTGTTTGCTAGGGTACACATGCATAAGAGACTGGAATATGAATAGGAGAGGGCTTGAGTAGAAAGATGAGTAATAATAAGTAGCAATAACAACAAATAAGTAGCATTCAGAACATTTGTTTTTTAGATGGTAATATTCAGAAGAACTATAAAAAAATAAACAATGAAGACCAATTAGTCAAACTTAAAGGAAAACTAAGCCCCCCTCCTAAAGCAAGTCCCAATCGACTAGCCCCCATTGGCCCCCCTTTCTCCTCACATAGCCCACTACTTAAAAAAGTGTTTCAGAAAGTCGCACAAACCTCTCTATGCAGAGTAGTGCATCAGAGCTCATGAGCGCCATCTTAAGTATCCTCAAATACATTCGCTAAAGGAACGACGACACAAAGCTTTCTCACACATGCCCAGTTGGAGCCAGTTTGCTGTCCGCATTTACTGTGTATGCGCCGGAAAGCACCATAGATAGCCAAATGGAAGTAGAGGATCCAAAGATACCGAAGATGGCGCACATGAGTAACGCTGCACTACCATGCATAGAGAGGTCTGTGTGACTTTGTGCAACAGTTTTTTAAGTAGTAAGTAGTGGTGGGCAAATTTATTCGCCAGGGGCGAATTCGCTGTGAATTCCCGCGATTCGCCGCTGGAGAATAATTTTGCGAAATGCCAGCGAAAATGTGTTCGTCATTTTTGACAAGACGCGACGAAGTTGACGCTACGAAATTGACGCGACGCACGTCAAAAGCTTGCCGCGACTCGTTTTGCGAATTTTTCACCAATTCGCGAATTTCTCTGGAAATTCGCAAATTTTTCGGCAAAGCAAAACTGGGGAGATTCGCCCATCATTAGAAGAAAGCTACGCTGGGAGGAAGCAGGGAGGGGGCCAGTGGGAGCTATTACATGTAGGCTCTCTCTCTTCAGGGGTTTAGTTCTCCTTTAAAGGTAGACCACCCTTTTAAGTGTTTAAGCATTAGTACATGTATTATTTTTTTATTTCAAGTTCCTCAAGCACAAATATTCCCAAGAGAAGTTTCTTGACTTGCTCAACATTTCCATGGTCTGCAGTGGCTTTAGAATTCTTCATATTCTCAATGCATCTGAGCTCCCATGTCCAATTAGGTTAGGTTCTAAAAAATGCAAGAATATTTATAAATGATCTACAAGAAAAATGTTTTTCAGTGTAAGATTCCTCGTTCTCATTATATCAACCTATATTAAAGCTGCCTCAAAGATGTCATGAAGTTAAATGTTTACCACTACTGTCCCACCCACCTACCACCTACCACATTGCATTAAGGATAAAAAACGTGGTGAATTGTGCTTAATGTTTCCAGGTTTTCAATTTTTTAGTGAATGAGCTCTACTTAGATTTAGTTCTCTATGGTGTTTCTTTCCTCCAACCTCTCTCTCTCTCTCTCTCTGGTTCTGCCTGCATAAAGCTCAGGAGCAGATTCCCCTTAATTGTGTCCTCTAGCTGACTGAGCACAGCACTCGACTCAAAAGTAATAAAGGCAGCATTTCTCAACACAGGAATAAAAAAGGCTCACAGCCTTAAATGTTAAAGATTATTACAGTGAAACCACATTAACATTTTTCTTAAATGTTTAATATTTTTTCCACCCTTCAAAAGTGTCATTCTCAATGGCAACTTTTTGGAAACTGCCTACTGCAGGTACTGGATTACGGATGAAGGGCTCAGACTTACAGCGCTAATTATAGCAGTCTGATGTGGATGCAGATCTTCATCTACTGAAGCTGATTCTGGTGCATGACAGCACCGCTTCCTGCAAGGAATTTAAATGTTGGCTCAGTAGCCAGTGCAACAAAATTTCAGACACAAAGTCAGCAGTTTCTTTTAATTAGAAATAAAGCCTAACGCTAACAAGCTTTTAATTAGTCAGTATAGTGACTTTCTTTAGGGCTGAGAACAATCCAGTATTCAAATGACTAACCAATCAACTCATCCATGCCTCAATTAAATGATTACTCTTTCTGAGCAAAATGTCTGCCTTACATGTAAATGTCATCTTTTGTTATTTTCCCACGTATCTAATAGGAATCTGAGGGGTCTATTTCAATGTCCTTAATGTTTTCTTGAAAAATGCGTGCGGCCGTTTGCTTTTTTAACTATTGCATAAATGACCTTCCTGCTTCATCAGCCCCAGTAGCCGGCACTGCTGTGGAAATTGATCAAGCATATTCCCTTGTGGTTATCAGTATGATTTTCCCTTGTTCTGCTTCATAGACCTGCTCTTAAGCTCTTAAGGCTTACATTTTGCTGTTGCCTAGCACAGCAGGAGTGTGTGAGTTACTTGCAAAAAGATAAGTAACCCCTTACCTTATGTACCGACAGGAAACATTAGCAACTGAACACTTGAGCAAGTATCTAATAATAACCAGTAAGGTCATTATGTCACATTTTGCTCACAATATGGAGGAAAACCTGCAAGGATAATAATCTACATTCTTTTAAAATTATATATATTTAAGAAAAGGCAGTAAAATGGATGTATGTTTATTATAATTGTCTTGGCGATATAAGTGCCCACTTACTAACATGAGGAAAGTGCAGATGCTGGGGCCAGTTGCCATAGGTTTTACTGGGAATACAATATTTTTTCCATCAAATTAATGTCAGTGTCCTATTCCTACCACTTGGTCAATGGCAGTTGTCAGTAAAGAACTCCCTTGTGCATAAGAAAAATATATGCTGCACTCTATGCCTTAGAACCTAATGCTTAGGTAAAAAAAAATTCCCATAAATTATATGTGGTCCAAGACACTCCATGGACCTGGTTTATTAGATTCTCCAATCATATAGCTGAGTAAACTTGCACACTAGCACCTGTGTTATGTATGGCCTTTGAAGTCCTGTAGTGTAATTTAGAAAGAGGATTATTTATATAGCACTTTTCTCATGTAATGTAGGTCTTAAAGTGCTTTATAAGTCTGACGCCAATCAAGGTGTCATTATACAGCAGGAGGAATAAGAATACCAATAAAACTGGGAGAACTGACCAGGGATATTATGATGTAAGGCAGGCATGCCCATACTTTACTAATGTGAGGTCTACTTTTAGTGATATGATCTCATTATGATCTACACCCATAATATCACTGTTAGCATTCCGTTCCATGGAAAATATTACTTAAATATTATATTGATTGGTAAGAGAATTTATATTACTGTATTTAAACAGCAACAATTTCTTATATAACCTTAACAGAATCAATATCTGAATGAAAGCTATAATTGATTTAGACAAGCTGATTGTTGACAGCATCTTGAGATCTACTGATCAACAACTGACGGTTTACTGGTAGAACCCGATCTACCATTTGGGCACCCCTGATGTAAGGAATGGGGATTTGACCGACAGCAGCCTATGTGCTAACATACAACAATCAGAACTGCAAGTTTTAGTGATATTTATCAAAGAAGAATGTAAATGCAGGGACAGACAGAAAAAAAACAAAGCCATTGAGTTAGGCAGAGGCAGGGCTGGCAGCAAAAGATCAAATCCATTTAAGCAGGATGAAGGTCAAAGGCAGACGGCAGACAACACAAATCCAGAAAACAGACCAAAGGTCAAACCATGAAGTCAGATAATAGAGAACAAGAACAGGGCAGGAACTGGACTTACTTAGGGATGCACCGAATCCAGGATTCCGTTTGGTAGTCAGCCAAGATTTGGCCATTTTCATAACTAAATCCAAGTGGCTGGCAGAACTGAATACAAAAAATCCTGTGACCCTTCATCCCACAAACAATGAATTCAAGATTCAAGAATTTAACATATACGTAGCTCATGGTTCTCCTTCCCCATTGTTACATATGCAAATTAGGGTTTGGATTCAGTTCGATATTCAGCCAAATCTTTCACAAAGGATTTGGGATTTGGCTGAATCCTAAAATAGTGTATTCCGTCCATCCCTACTTCGAATAATCAGATTAGCCATTGATCCAGCAACAGAGAGACAGAGAAGAGCACTTAAATAACCCTTTAATGAGCTATTGTCCACAGGTTGGCAGTGGCTGTTGATCAGACAATATTGACGGGAGGGAGAGCCACATGAAATTCTGTCAGGTAGATGCCTTGTTACCTTCTGTGGCTCAAGCAGGAGGAGCAACAACCAGTATACAACAAATTCCTCGAAACCATTCTGACCAAGGTCTTTAGCATGTGATACAGCATCAGACATAGAATGCATAATATTCCAGTAAATATAGACAACCTTTACACCTCTAGATGCTGTTAAAATGCAACTTTCAGCCACAAGAATAATAGCTACAGGGAGTGCAGTAGTTGGGGGTAGTGATGGGCGAATTTATTCTCCAGGTGTGATTCCACAGTGAATTCCCGCGATTCGCAGCAGGCGAATAAATTCGCAAAATGTCAGCGAAAATTCACCTGCCGAAAATTCGCTGGCGTAAAACAAAATGAGACGCGACTCGTTTTGCGCATTTTTTGCCAATTCACGAATTTCGCTGGAAATTCACTAATTATTCAGCGAAGCGAAATGGGATAGATCTGCCCATCACTAGTTGGGGGCACAAATAATTAAACATTTTGCATTTTGTATGAAAACACTGCATGATGAGACAAAAAATATAAGTTGGTCTAAGATATGGGATTAAAAAACTTGGAACACTTAATGCAATACTCAGTCTGTTGAGATTTTTTTTAAATGAAAAAACATTATTAAATTACTCAACAGCTTGTGGTCTTTATAGACACAGATGTAACATCATTTTTCCTGCTACAACCTTTAAAAGTAAATAAAGTACCTGTTTCACATGACAACTAGACACGACTGAATGACAATCTTATGCTGTAAGACGCATTAAAGAGACTCTAAAAGCCATTCTACTTTTTGTTCCACTATGGAACCACTTTATTAAATTGCAAAACTTGGTAGATAAAGAGGCCCCAGAGATTTCAAGCTCAGTAGTTGCCTCACTATAAAAATCATAGATTATTAACGAATAATTGAAGGTGCTCTGAGTTTTTGGACTAGCTGGGTGTGTATATTGAAAACGTGATTCGTATGCGGTGTCTTAATTTGCCTGAATGTTACATATGGCTTTGAAGCTCTATAAAAAAACAGCTGTGAATTAAAGGCACCTTAAATATGTTCCTCTATGTGCATTAAACCAGCCAGTGTGCTTGCATTTGGTTTGTCTTGTTAGTGAGGAAGGGCAGTGGACATCATGGTTTTTCCTTTACTGTTTTACTCTGATTCATGGCATTAATGGAGAGGCAGAGCATTTGAAAGAGGCAAACAGCTGTTAAACAGAGGAGCAGATGGGACTATACTTTACTGAATGGTAATTAATAATAATATTGGTCAACAGTATTATGACAAAGTGGAACACATTTTTAACCATTTTTCTTCTCCTAACTACACATTGTCTTTCCTTTGAAATCCATTTTGATTACGCCAATTTAATTTTTTTTATAAAATGTCTAAACAATGTGACAATGTAACACAGAAACAGACACATTTTCATTCTGTAAACATTAAGGGGTCTGTTTACTAAAGTGCAGTAAATTTGTTTCCCCATGTCATGTCGCTCAGAAGTCATTGCGAGCACTTACGGTAACTATGTTAACAAACCGGCTTATGTTAGCGGTAATTTTAGCGAGTTGCGGATTTTCTGGTGACAAATTACGGTTTCGCGAATATTAATGCGATAAAATAGTCTTGTTTTCTGGCATTAATTATGGCAATTTTTACTGTGGCATTTATGGCTAGAAATGCATCTTCAACCATCTTTTCTGGTGAAAAGTTATAACCATATAGATGGCGGTAAAGTTTTGCGGATATTCTGGTGTTAATTTTGTCCTTAAAACATTTTGCTGTTTAGTAAACTAGGCGTTAATGTGTATGTAGTGTTATTTTGAGCGAATGCGCTAACTTGCGCAAGAAAATTAGCAAATTTATATTTACCGTACGTTAATAAACTCGTGAAAACATATGCGAAGTGAAATTGGTCTATATTTTGTGCTAAAATTTTTCCCGCACAGTAAACGGACCCCTAAGGGGGTTATTAATCAAAGGTTAGAGTTTTTTACCTCAAATGAACTTGAAACTCAGATGGTATCTCAAGAGAAAAAAAATCTGAATGTGAAAAACTGCGAGTTCAAGTCCCACAACTGGTAAACTCAAATTGATTGAGATTTTGGCGAAAAAAATCCTAGAGTCATGTGGGGTTTTGGGTGAAGTTTTTTTAAACCCAAAAAGAAAATAATTACACTTACTGAAATTTTCTTTTTCTTTAGTCCGAAAGGCAGCACAACTAATGGGTTAAGTCCCTCACCAATCCTGTAGCACAGGAAAAAAACAAATCATGAATAACCAATTACAAAACTTATAATTACTTCACCTGTGCCCCTCATTCCGCAGTGTTATTTACAAGCAAAGAAAGAAACAAACAATACACCAGAGCATGCTAACACTTTTATTTTGGGGAGGGAAAATGTGTGCTGTTTGGATTAAAGAAAAAGAAAGTTTTGGTAGGTATCATTTGTTTATTTTCCTTAGTCCAACAAGTAGCACAGTAACTAATGGGAAATAGCAAGCTAGAATAAACAGGGTGGGATTAAGGCTCTTGAAGTATTGCCTCCAGAATCTGGCTGCCAAAGGCTGCATTATTTAAGTCTGCTAAGTTAAGGCTGTAGAATTTAGTAAAGGTAGAGCTACTGCTCCATGTAGCTGCCCTACAAAGCTCCAAGCTCAATGCTGATCTTTCTGTCCAGGAGGTTGAAACTGCTCACATAGAATGTGCTCTAAGTTTATCAGGAGGATCTTTCCCCATGAAGTACAGACAAATTGTATTCTTCACCCAGGCTGAAATCGTAGATTTTGCCGATTTATTCCTTTCAACTTTCCCACAAAAGAAATTAGGAGATGTTCCAAATTCCTGAAACTTTTTGTTCTTTCAATGTAAGTTGCAAGACATCTTCTTATGTCTAATTTATTAAGCTCTTCTTCCTCTACATTGGAAAGCACCAGAAAGAAGGATGAAAGTATAATTTGAGCATTAACAATTTTTGTGGATGCCTGCAATTCTCCTACCCTTTAGATGATGTAATTTCTACCAGAAATGCTGTCTTTCCATGCCAAACGGTTTTTGGGTGACAGTTTCCAAGGGTTTAAAGGATCTTTGCATAAGACCCCATGTCGCAACAGGACTTTTCACTGACGGCCTCAACCTCATCATTCCTTTAATAAAGCATTTGATCAAAGGCTCCGAGTTAAATCCCTAGATGAAACAGCTGAAATGGCAGCTAAATGAACTTTTAGAGTGGCCGGCTTCAACCCTTTATCAGTCTTGCAGGAATTGTAAAATCACTGTTACAGGACAAGTCTTTGACTGAAACTCCCTGGGAGCACCATGAATAGAAGATTCTCCAAAACTTTATTGTACACTTTGAAGGTGGAATGCTTCCTGAGGGAGACCTTGATTAGCTAGAAGGTCCTTGTCAAATTCCATGCCGCCAGTTTCCATCTGTCTTGATTCGGATGACACATCTGCTCTAGGATTAACAGATCTCACACCCTTGAATAGAATCATCAGGTCCTTTGGCCAAAAAGGTACTATCAAAATGATTGAGGCTTGATCCTGCCTGATCTTCTTCACCACTCTCTGTATCATGGCCAATGTGGGAAAATGTAGGCTATACTGAATTTCCATGGAAAATATATCACATCCAGGAAGTTTGGGTTGCCCCAAATTTGTCCACCTTCCTGTTGTTTCTGGTCGCTATCAGATCTATTTGAAGCACTCCCCACATGTTGACAATGTCCAGAAATACTTGTTTATTCAGCTCCCACTCTTTTTGGTCTATGATCTTCCTGCTAAGAAGATCTGCGAGACAATTCTCTGACCCCTTTATATAAATTGCTTTGATCAATTTCAACTTCAACTTCTGGCTTCCTCATTAGTATAGGGGCTCTTGTTCCCCCTTGGCGATTTATGTAAGAGACTGTCGTTGTGTTGTCTGACTGGACCATCACATCTTGGTTCTTGATAACACTCTTGAAGCTCTTCAACGCCAGGTGGACTTTCTTCTGTAAATTGTGCAAATGGACTCTCGCCCGAGGAAGTGCTTCTATCGAAGCTGTTATCAGACCCAACAACCTCATGGCCTGATGAATTGGTATCTTTTGATGCTTCAGAATTTTACTGATGCCATAAGTGTTGTTATCTTCTCTGGGGGAAAAAACGTTCTCATCTGCAAAGTATCTAACTGTAGACCCAACAATTTTACTGAGGTAGATGTTTGTAGCATTGATTTTTTCTAAGCTGATTATCCAACCATGAGATTCTAGAATACTAAACACTTTCCTCAAGTGATTATCCATCTGCTCCAGACTCTCGGATTTTAGCAGCCAATTGTCTAAGTATGGTACTATGAAGACACATTGCTCCCTCAGTTCTGCTGCGAGAACCACTATCAGTATGGTAAATACTCTGGGAGCTGTGGTTATCCCAAAAAGTAAAGCTCTGAACTGGAAATGAAGAACCTTTTCTTTGTCCCAAACTGCAATGTGAAGATATCTCCTGCTAAGAGGGTGAATGGGTACATGTAAGTACGGGTCTTTCGCTACGAAATACATTGGCCCTATAAAAATACATGTTAATAATTAATAAAATAATAATAATCTATTGTAGAAAGTAGGTCTCCTTGTTGTAAAGTACTTGTTGCAAATCTGTCGGTTTCCATTCAGAACTTTTCTTTTCTTATAAACTTTAGATCTACCAGTAGTCTGAATGAGCCATTCTGTTTGGGTACTAAAAATACTGTTGTAAACTCCCATCTTTACTTCTCCTTGAGGAACTGGTTCCAGTACTATGATGACAAGGAACTGTCTTACTGTCGTAAGACTAGCCTCTTGTTTTATAGGGTCTTGTCTCTTTTTCATTATGCAAAATTTGTGCAGAGGCTGTTTCTGAAAGATTATGAAATAACCTTCTTTTATAACGTTTAACACCCATGCATCGGAGGTTGTTTGCTGCTGAATGGGGAAAAATATAGTCAGCCTCCCCCCAACCTCCTCTTGACCTTTGGTGTCAGAAATTAGGTGACTTATTCTGGCCAGAATTCTTCTTTTGACTAATTTTCTTTGATGGAAACTTGAACTTGAAGGGCCTGTCAAGGAACTTGTCTCTGTTGTCTCTGTTTCTGAAGGGTCTTCTAGACCTAGAAGACTGTGGGGATAACTTTCTGCAGAGGATCAAAAAAAGACTTTTCTGAACCATTGGTTTATCTTGTGGAAGTGTCTTCCCTTTCCCTGTTACAAACATTTCCAGTATATTGTCCAAGGCAAAACAATTTCCCAGGCTCAGATGGCATATAATTAAGCTTGTTCTTTGATGCTAAATCAGCTGCCCAAGACAGTCCTCGCTCCCAACTTAAAAGACTCCGCTGCCACATCACACAAAAAATCCATGGCTAGTCTGATAAATTAAAGCATATCCAGCAGATTATCTCTAGAAGTTCCTGCATCAATGTCTTCTTCTAAATCATTCAACCACAACTTTAATGATCTGGAAACTAAAATGGCAGCTAATGACATTTGCAAACATTGGCCCCTGCCATATAAGACCTCTAAAAAGCACATTCTGCTCTCTTAGCCATAGGATCTTTCAAATCACTCTCTTCTACTGTAATTGTTGTGCGTTTAGATAATCTGGCAACTGCTGTCTCAGTTTTCGGTCGGGGGGGTTCCCAATCAGCCACAACTGACGGCTCAAAAGAAAACATCTGTTTTAATCTTTTATTCGTCTCTGTCTTTTTCCCCATATTTTTCTACTCATCAAAGAAAATTTTTTTATTGAATCATGCATTGGAAAACAGACTTGTTTCTTTTCTGAAAAGAAAGGTAGAGCTTACTTATCCCCAGAATCTGAAGCAAACTACTTACATGACATATTTAACCAGCCTAGGCATCTTTTCAACAGGAAATAAATTCCCATGTTCTGTCTTGGCTTTTTCTCTTTCTTTTGCCCTCTGACATCTAACAAAACACAAAACAAAGCAGGGATGTTATCCTTTTACTGGTTAAACAGCCATCACCAACCCTGCTGGTACAAGACATATACCTAGGCAGCCTTTGACACACAGTCTGGCGGCCTCAGCCACATAACTGCACCAAGGAGGCATGTAGCACATACTCTGCAGCCTTAAATACCCCTTAATGGTCAAAGAAAATGCCTCCACCTCCTTGAAACAGGAAACAGTCTCCCAAGCATTGTGTGCCTCACTCGCCACCAGTGATGATGTAATCTACATACTTGATCACTGTCCTCCACACAGAGCGCCCGGACTTAGGGGAAAAACTGCAACACTTCTGATTCTAGTCTGCCAAACACCGTCTGCAGTGCTGAAACCCATAAAAAGCCTCAGAAAATCTTCCCCTGGGGAACTTACCATCAGGTAGTTCCCCATACGGCCATAAAACACCTCAGTGCCTGGATCTACGCCACATGGCCAATAGGACTAATAATTGGCGCAGGAAAAAGAAAACTGGGAAATGAAGTGCAGAGGTGATGTAATTACAAGCAGGTCCGGAACTAGGGGTAGGCAGCTGCCTAGGGCACAACGATTGGGGGGTTCTGGGCAGCTACCTCTTCTGCCTACCCCTAGACTGGACCGTGCTCTTCTACAGCAGGTATTCACGAATGTGCTTCACTGTGCATGAACGCATCAGAAAGCTTCATTGTGCACGCGCTCTTCACTATGCATGCGTGCCCGAACTTCACTTCGCACGTGCACAAGAGAACTTCACCATGCATGTGCATAAGAGAACTTAACTGCGCATGCGCACAAGAGAGCTTCAACTGTCTACAGGGGAAGGAGGAGGGCGAGTTGGCCGAATGGGATGCCTACGGGTCTGGCTCTCCTCTGATTACAAGCTTTGTAATTGGTTATTCATGATTTTTTTTCCTGTGCTACATGATTGGTGAGGGACTTAACCTTACTGTGCTGCCTGTAGGAATAAGGAAAATGGGAGTTTTGACAAAAAAATACAACTTGAAAACAACTTGAGGATTAATAAATCTGCCCCTTAAATTAGGATAAAGCCAACTGGAACACTGATGTATCTGAGCTTTTAGACGGAACAATTGCAGCTTTGTAACTCTAAGGTTACCAGCAGAGAGAGTATTGGATAATGCTGTACCTTTTCTTCTCACATTGTTGCATACAACAAAAAACAGCCTAAATACTAGGCACTGCATAAAGAGGTCATATAGAATTAAAGAATATTAGAATACAATCTTGCTGCTCATATTAAAGAAACAAGTCTAAAGCAGGATTTTCCAGCCTGTATCTCTCTATTTACATAGTCTGACCAGTGTTCAGGGATTTTTGAAACGCACGCCAAACTGTAATTTAACAGACAGGTGGGCCACACCATTTCCCAGGTCTTGCCACACAGATAAACCACTATTTTTACCCTCAGTATTTTTATCTATCTTTTTATAGAAGTGAAGCTCTGATTATTCCTGTCCCTTTACATCCCTTCTTGCTGTGCATAATGTCTAATTATATGTTCTCTTCCCAAAATCCTACATTTAGCCACCTTTAATCAGTGGCTTCTATATGGCTATGAATGCACTTTTATGTAAAGGATGGAATTCCTTATAGTAAAAACCAAGTAGATTGTATACCTTTAGTGATGGGCGAATCTATCCCGTTTCGATTTGCCGAAAAATTTGCGAATTTCCAGCGAAATTTGCGAATTGGCTTAAAAATTCTCAAAATGAGTCACGTCTAGTTTTGCGGCAAAAATGATGCGACATGCCGAAAATGATGCAACGCGCGCCAAAAAACGGCGCAACACGTCGAAAACTCATTTAATTCACTAGTCACCTGTTTCTTATTGTTTGCCATAGGTTACTGCTCCTGGGCAAACTTAGTGCCTTAAATTACATATAGGGGTTAGTGTCTTAAAGGGGAATTCAATTTAGCTTAGGGCCCTTACACACGGGCGTTTTTACCTGCACTCCCCTGCGTTCCGTTTTGCTGCGTTCAGCCGCAGGGGAGCGCAGGTATAGATGCACTCAATTATTTTCAATGGGTCTGTACTCACACGAACGCATGTAGGCGCCAAACGCAGGAAAAATGCAGCATGTTGCGTCTGAATCTGCGTTCGGCGCTTACACGCGTCTAGTGGGTACAACCTCATTGAACAAAATGAGGTGCGTCTGGACCTGCGCTCCCCTGCGGCTGAGCGCAGCCAAACGCAACGCAGGGGAGCGCAGGTCCAAAACGCCCGTGTGTACCGGCCCTTAGAGAATGAACCCAGGATAGGTAAAATTAGGAAAATACATTACAATAAATATGTTTTATTGTTAGCATGACAATAATATTATCATAGACAGCAGGAACATTTTTAGAGTGTACCAGCAATGTTTTAACTAACGTTATGTATTTGTGTGCAGTGTGTGTTTAGTTCAGAAATGTGTCATACACTTGGTAACACTAATCTTTGTGCCATTGGTTTTAAGTGCTCTCCTGTATCATTTGCATATTTGGATTGGTTCTACCTTATCCTGTCACACAGAAGGAAGGGAATAGGTTACCACATTCCCCAAGAGGCACATAAAGAACTGTATTTCACATTCGCAATGAAGGCTTCCCCTCTGAGTTGCACCTTGTGTGTCCTAATTTCCTTAATTAATTCAGTAGATAAACCTGAAATGGTGGCAGGACGCCTCAGGGAAATGCTGTTTTATTGTGACATAGCTGACTAGGACCTCACACACACAGAATCCTCTTTACCTGAAATTTTCCCTCGCTTCTCACTGGTGCTGCTCCTTTTCGTTATTAATATTCAACACAGTATTCATGCAGCATCTAAGATTATTATCATTGCTTTTATTGTTATGTTACTATATCATCATGTATACTTTTTGATTGTCCATTGAGGAAATTTAATGCCATTATTCGTCCCATTTTTCTTTTACAGCAAACCCAGCCTCTCTGACTTTTTTCTGTATATTAGGTATTATAGCAAGGCCTTCATTGTACACTTATAGCTTTTTTATTTTCCCCTTTTCTACCTTGCAGTGGTTAGCTGTCAGATAGCATTGTTGTTTTCTTAGATTCTGAAGATGTTCCAATTTGCAGCTATAATGCTTGTGCCAATGTGGCTGAAAAATAAGTTTAAAATTGATAATGTCGGGGAAGCAGCAAGCAGAATGCAAATGACTTTACAAACGGCAACGTTCAGCATGCAATGTGTGTCAATATTTCCCTAACAAAGGGTGTCAGGTTCAGTAACCAGATACAAATCTGACAAATTGGGGTTGTTATCTTAAGAAAAGGGATGACATAGAGGGATATGACTAACATGTACAATTTTAATACAAGGTTGTTAAGTGAATGAATGAATTTTCCCATCACGCAGTACAGGCGAAAGAAAGAATTGATTGGAATTGGAATTGGAAAGGAGGTTTCCGCTTCAACATAGGAAATGTTTCTTAAATGTGAGGTTGGTTAGGTTCCTACTAAGAAAGGTGGCAATGAGTTATTTGTTGGTTTAGTCTTTTTAGGAAAAAACATATTTATTCTTAACTTGTTAAAAATCAGTAGTTGCTGTGATGGGTGTGATTCTGTTGAGTTTCTTCTAGAACTAATCAGTGTAAGACAGTGTGCTCTGATTTTAGGTGATGCAACAGGAAACATGTTATGTGGATGGCAACTTCTACTTTAGGATGTATTTTATTTTCAAGGCCTATAAAGGGCCCATTTATAGTGATGGTGAATAGAATGCAAGAAATATTGGAGCTGCTACTGGAGGACAGGAACATCATGAACAAAAACTAAGGGTGCAAGGAATACTACATGACACTGAAGGCCTGACCCTCCAGAAATAAGTTATGTGAAATTGTGATGTATAAGAAGTTAACAAACTGACAACCATAACAAATTCTTAGCTCATCATTTCTATCCCCTCTTACATCATTACATTTTTAAACTCATGCCTGAAGACGTTTCTTGTTTCACACACTTCCTTTATCACTTCCATTCCTATACTATCAGACATTCTCAGAGACTACAGGACTTTAATGCAGTTCACAAAAAAACTCACCTTGCCTTACCTCATAACTCTTCTCCCACATGTGACATCCACTGAAAACTGATTTTCTGGTTGACATGATGCAGCTATAGACAATATCAAGAGCCAGAACCTCCAGCGCTATAGAGGTCGTCTACATCATATGTCTTATTCCCTTCAAAAATATAAGGTTCCCCAAAGTCTCCCCACCTAGTTCCATCCTGCTGACCAATAATTAATCATAGCACACAGTGGTGGCTGGACAGTGTAAATATGAAGATGTAACCCACAGAGTTTAAGGAATGCATACCAGCAGGGCCGCCATTAGAAATCAAGGTGGCCCCGTACAAGAAAATTTTCGGGGGCCCCTGGGCTACGCCCACCCTGACACCCAAGTCCCACCCCTGATCCTGCCAACTCCACATCACAGTTAAAAGAACACACAGATATCAGTGCTAAAAAAAGTAAACCCTCCACACACACAAGTTTTACAAAGCTATTGATGTTCAGGGCCTCCTTATGAGTTAAAAAAAAAACATTGTCACCAGGGCCCCCCATCCAAGTTGAAAACAATTGAGGCCCAAAAAATATTGGTGGCAGGGGCCTATTGACTATTAAAATAATACATTGGTGGCCAGGGGGTTTGCCTCCTATTGTGTCTTCAGGTCTTTTCGCCGCTTCAGAACTTCACTTTCAGCAGTTTTCGTGACTTTGGGTCTTTTCGCTGCTTCGGGAGTTGGGCAGTTGGCACTTCAGCATGTCGGCTGAGAGGGCATTTGGAAATGGCCGAACTTAATCGGTGCTGTCAAGGGGGGCCCGGCTCTTTCTTAAGTGCAGCACTGCCGGGGCCCCCCCGATATCGGCCCTGCATACCAGACCTAATTGTCAAGCATTTAGTAGCAAACAATAATATCCTGAACTGACTTGAAGCCTAAACTGCATCCTTTGTGCAATGTAAGGGCACATCCACAAACCAGCATATTGGTTAGCTTCTCCATTGCCAATTCTGGAAGAATGTTGTAATGTTCAACCACAATCCTTTAATGGAAGGGAGCATTCCCTGAGATGTGCACAGAGCTCTGTGTTGACCCCAGTTTGCCACAAACCCAACTCTACTTCTTGTCCAACTCTACTCCACACTGAAGACATTTCGCAATTGCACCCCCTGCAACCCTGGTAGTTACACCACTGTTAGTACTGGTCAGGTTACTCGTTTACTGCCAGGAGACAAGTTGCAAAATGTCTCAAGTTTTGCACAATATATGTGTAGCCCTATTCTGCTACTGCACTGAATCTAACACTATAACGCTGCCCCTCCCTACATCTCTGAACTAATCTCTATATACTCACCCAACCTCTTCTCTACTGATCTGCTACTCAACTCTTCTCCCATTACCTCCTCACTTGCTTGCATTCATGACTGCAGGGACTGCACCTCTCCTTTCTTCAGCTTTCAAGAAATCTCTTAAAACGCATTTATTTAGAGAAGCGTACCCTCACTCTTAACTACCCAATGCAATTCCACTTATAGTACCACATCTCTCACCCACTTAACTCTAATAGTGTCCACTCCCACAAGGCTGAAAACCGAACAGAAAGTTGAGACGCAAACAGGCCTTAGAAAAACTGTTTGGGTCAAAAACCGAACAGGTGGCAACCCTAGCAGAAGTGCCAGTGGATGCCAAGTGGAATGGAGCCTTAATCTTGCTGCCTGCTACAGTTAGTTGTTTAATTCATCTGGTGAAACTGGTGCAAAGGCCAAACGTGTGGTTTATACTTGCTACAGATACAATTGTTAGTACTCTATATACGAGGAGCAATATTTTGCCCAGTTTAGAGGTCTATCTGCATCCATGTCCTTCTGAATATGCCCTTCTGTATCTTGTCTTTGCCTGGCAAAGTATTTTCTCAAAACTGAAATTGGGAGTGCATTAGTAATCCAAAATATCTTTGGGTTATGTAAATAAAAATATTCAAAATAAATAGAGCGTATAAGTGTAGAGCAATTATTTAGCACTGGTTTGTCAATAGCTTTAGGATTATTTTTTTTTCTTAAGTAGCCAGCTTGAATTGTAATGAAATGTCTTTTACATAATCATACATATTCTGTGTTATGGCATTGTATTCATTATAACTTAGAGTGAGGGCATGAAAAAGCACATGGATTAAATCTGAAAAGCAAGAGGATTAAGGGATTAGAGGGGAAGTAGAGAAACAGCAGATACTGTCTATGCATACACTTCATTGTTAGTGCATCTGTTTATTTTTATTCTTGCAGATTTCTGCTGGATCTTTCAAAGTTTCATGAGATTTCAGTTTCTTGGTCTGTTTGTTCAGGAGAATCACCTTATGAAATATTACAGTTTAGCTTTGAGGGAAATCCTTAGAGATTTTACTACATTCTCTTACATAAATTATAGAAATTACAACACATTGACAATCTATGCCCAAACTTGGCAGTGAGTCTTGGAATTTTTTTTAATAAAGTCTTGGATGCACCTTTTTCCATAATTATTTGATTGGAGGAGAACTAAAGCTTAACTAAAGAAGTAGGGTAGGAATGTTGTACATTATGTTTTGTGCTACTGTATCAGCCAAAGGCAACCACAGCCCTTTAGCAGGGAAGAACTTTGTCTCTGAAGATGCCCCAGTAGCTCCCCATCTTCTTTTCTGCTGATTCACTGATTCACATGCTCTGTGCTGCTGTCACTTACTGAGCTTAGGAACCAACTCACAATATACAGTATACATGGAATAGATATATGTCACAATATAAGACTGATTAGTCATTAAAACAGATAATTACTACAGCCGCATAGAAACCAGTACAACTAGCATGAGTATTTAATAATCATCCCTGTAGCATCAGCTTATACAGTATTACAGGACAACCTAATTTTCTGCTTGAAAATTTACAATGACCCTTAAGCTTAGCTTCTGAACAGCTGCCCAGAGCCCACTTAGCATGTGAGTGTCACAGACACTTTCCAAGATGGTGACAAGTGTGAAGTCCTGCATCATTGCTGCTATTGAGAAGTTGGAACATTACACTGGTGCAATTTCAAGCTTTCTAGTAATTCAGAGCTTTCTGGATATCGGGTTCCCATATAAGCAATCTAATTTACACACTGCATTAGTGAAATATCTCACATTTAGGTACAATGTGGTAAAATAAATTTCATCATCTTAGGCTAATAATTGTAATTTTTTTTAAATCTCCCTGGTTTTGTTAAGCAGAACAAGGAGAGAAAATCCATACAGACCCTTTATTCTATTGGAACATGTATAATCCTCCTTAGTACTGGCAATGGCTTTCAGCAATATGGGTGAAGCTATATACTGTTAGTAGCTAGGTAAGTTGTATGTTCAGAATAAATAATGGTACACTAAATTGAAAAAGTCACACCCATTGTTGGCTTAAGTGTATAATTACGTTCAGAGCCATGTAATCTCCAGAAACAAGCACTGATAGTAGAACGGTCACACTATCTTAATACAGCACCATTATGAGATGTCACCTCAACAACATGGCTTCCCAAGGACAGACAGCTGCACAAGTACCTAAATTCACCATATGCTATGCCTGACATCTGCTCAGGGGTGTAAAGATTGGAGTTTGGAACTGTGGAAACATTTCACTGGAGTGATCAGTTTGATCACATAACAATCGAATGGATTGAGTCTAGGTTTGGCAGAGGCCTAGAGAACTGTAGATACTTGTAGAAGAAATAATAATCGGGGGCATTTTTCATAGTTTGGGGTAGGACCCCTGTTGCCAGTGAAAGTGATAATACTGTGCTTCCTAATGTTGGAATGATTTGTGCAAGGACTTCTCCTGTTTCAGCACAATGATGCCCCCATGCACAAAGTAGTGTCCATACAGAATGGGTTTATTGGGATGAAAGTGGAAGAACTTGACTCTTGGTTTTGGAATAAGAGGTTGGGGAATAATTGGCCTAATGATGAACATTTGAGATAAAAATCCTTTGCTTGATTTGAGAAAGCTGCAGTTAAAACCACAATCCTGATTTTTTTCAAGTTATAATAATTAATATTTTGAATGAGGTTAATGTCAAGACCCATGCATACTTTGGGTGCACATATGGCACATATTTCTTTCCTCTTTCAGTAAAAACTAAAATTTTCGGGTTAAAAAGAAAACTTGAATCTTTCAAGATTTATTATACCCGAAGCTAAAACCTATTGAGGTGATGTAGAAGTCAATGGCAGAGGTCCCTTGAACCATTTGAAGAGGTTTGTAGCCTTCATGATGTTCAGTTTTATTCTGTGGGTTTCGCTCAAAATCTCGATAAATCTGATGAATCAGAGGGGTTTTTTTTCACTGAAAACTCGATAAATTCAAGTACTTAGGGTTTTCACTTTGATTACACTGATTTGAGTTTTTTACATTTGAGTTTCTTAACAAATAAGCAAACATTCGAGTTTATTCAAGGTAGAAAAAACCTCACAAACTCAACCTTTAATAACACCATAATGTTTGTTGAGTTTATGAAAGCTTCTGCCTTGCTTGATTATTGTGATCACCAGGAGTTAAAATGTAAACATAACTTGTGTCAACTACTTGTCTACTTCTTTTGAGGTGTTAAGCTCCACTTGTCATCTATTCCCAACTTGGCTGGGTACATCATAGACCATTTGCATCTTTGATTTCCTGGTGACTCAAACTTTACATGGAGACCAGACAATAATATTGCACTATAGTCATTTGCTCAGTGAAAGAGGTATCACAATACTGGTTAGAGGCACTTGCATCTCTAGCAGCCTCAGGAAATTATAATAAATGATTGTGTGGTTGTTAAAAAAAAGAATAAAGAAACTCCTCATATAAGTAATTTCTGATATCTATTCGTCATGCTCCTTTTGAATGATTATGAAATGATCTAATAGCATTAAGATTTTCCTTCAGTACACTAGACCAGGACAATTCAAGAATGATGTAATAATTTAAAATCGATTAATATTTCCCCTGAGTTCTTATCAGCTCAATACATACAGTAGGTCATGTTTACATTGCATAACCTTCAACACTTGATTATTGCTTTTCTCGGGCAGTACTCCAAAATATCTGACTCGCAAATCTCACAAGTAAATGCATTATAAAAATCTATGCTCCTTCACTTTTGACATTTTAATATGGAAGAGTGGTATAAGGAATCATATCCCACTTACATAACAAAGTCTTATTATTCTTCACCTGAGTTTGTTTATATGAATCAAATATGAGAAACTCTGCATATTGGAGTATTTCAGTACAATTGATTTTTCATGTCTTCTCCTATGCATGCAGTTTAATCGTATTCATTAAATTTGTATGTAGGGGCCCATAAGTTTAATATGTCCCTATATCTTTAAATCCATAGATTTCCTTATCTCCCTAGTTGCTGCGCATATGCCCATGTATCTAGTTGTTTCATTTACATGTTTGTACTATTGGCCAATATGACCACTTCCTGCAGGGAAGGGGTGGCCATCAGTTGCTGATCAGCTGCATTTGCTTCAGGGAGCCTGAGATCAACAAGCTGTTCTGCGCTAGAGGGACCTGTACCATTAGTGATAAGTCGGGGAGCAGGGACCCTGTGAATAAGGCCAGCGAGTGAGGTTAACTCTTTCATAGCACTCTCTAGGGGATTGAGATGGAGAGGTTACTCATGCTCCAACCAGGATTTGAAGTAGAGAGTATACCTCCCATAGGCTCTGAGTCTGCCTAAAGTGAAGGAACTGCAGCTGGACAGGGAATCAGGCTTAGTTTTAATCTCCCTGATCATTCCTCTGTATGGGATCTGGACCATGATGGGGCATTCCATAAAAGTGTACCTTAAACTTCTGCATCCACATGGCATCACAGTGTACTGCCTTTACTGAAATGTCCTAGTATATTTAACATCTGCGAGACCTTGCCTCTGTGGATTGTTGAGTATTAACCCTGTGGATCAATTGTCTTGGACAAATAAACTTTGTTCTGTTTTATTGCTGCAAGAATACCTCCGTTGCGACATGACTGTCAGATGCAGATGCAGCATGCAGTGGACCAAAAACTTTATGAAAATTAGCCAATGCTAGTGCAACTTTGCTTTGCTTTCTGAAGTAACACTAGCCCAACTTCACTGGTGTTCGGCACCTTGGACTCAAGGACACATTTTAGTGAATCAGTGTTGTCCTGGCGAATCTATGCCTGCCAAACATTGTGCGATGTTGCAATGTGAGCGAAGCGGATGGTGGCTGCCGCTTAGAGTCAAATGTAACCCTATCTCTACCTTATAGCTGGACATTAAACTTTTGTGGCCTAATATAGCCCAAAATAGTGTTACATGTATAGAGATAGATAGACAGACAGACGGACAGACAGGCAGACAGACAGACAGACAGACAGACAGACAGATAGATAGATAGATAGATAGATACTATAGATAGATAGATCTGCCACACAGACAAAGCCAGACACTTGAAGCACACATTAAAATATAATATACAAAGCACTTCTAGGGCCATGTGATGACTTGCCTTATGTAAGGGGCAGATTAGAAGTTAATTTTAGTATAGTCTGTCAGTAATATTGATATGCATTTATATGTTAATTTAAATCAATTTATCATGTCTAATTCTGTTGTTTGTAGCCAGTTTACTGCTGATCTAATACCAAGAATGTAAGTGCACAGGATATTAAAAATAAAGCAAGCAGCACATCTATTCTAAATTAGCTATGACCCATAATATTGGGAAGATAGATAGATACAGAAGATCAATGCGTTCCTTATTGCATACACACACACACATTAATGGTTCCTGCATTCTTCTTTATTTATTAAAAGAACTGCATTTAACACATTTCTGTCTGAAATTTGAAACTGAAAGCTAATGCAATGCATGTTCTCAAGTCCTGCTAATGTTCTAAATGGATATACGTATGTAGCAGTTAATACACACATATAATTTCCTCCACATTATATAATTCTTCTTCAATTTGAATGTTGTAACACAGTGTATTGGAAAAATGTCACCGCTAATTTTAATATGAGACATTGAAAGCATTGCTGAGTTGGCTGCTGTAAAACACTAAATGTAAAGAGTAGATTAACTAGAGTTACTAATGTAACTGTTATGTGTAAAGCTAGTACATTTGCAAGCCATTGTGACCAATAAGCAATACACTGAAATCAGTTTAGTTGATTAAGACTCCAAGACTAATTAAATAATAGGATATTGGTCTATAGCAAATAGAAGTGGTCACTTACCCTTCATATTTCCCGTGGGACTCGATTGTTTTGTTGGTCTTCCAGATACAGCATGTGACCAAAACGTTAGCCTTGAGACTAACAGGTTAGTATTGAAGTTGAGTTAAAGGAGGCAAGTTTTATGCTTGTTTGTCTTTTCAGTTGCTCTGACCAGATTTCACCAAGTCTTATTACGAGTGAGGATACTTCGGCATGCATAGAAGGCATGCATCGGTATAAAGCTGTAGTCATTAAAGTACTTGAATAAACTGTAAGGATTCATAACTAGCAGCAAGTACAGAAATTCACCTTTACAGATATATTTTCACAATCACGAAAAGCTATAATTAGGAGTCATGACAGAATACTATGAACTTTAGGAGGAAAGTGACATAAGCACAATGACAACATTCAGGGTTTTATTTAATAAATGGTAAAAGTACAAAAAAAGTCAGCACAATTAGCACAATCTTCCATTTATTTTTTCCCACACAGTAATTCTGCAGAATTACAGGATAGTTTTAGCTAAACTGGAATATTGTTGTTTACTTTTACCACATGTAAATTGCAATGACAAAAGCAGACTAAAAGCAAAGGGGGTCCTGAACTCAAGACCTACTCAATGGTAGGTTAAAAATACATTAGCTTCAATGATCAGTGTACAGTAGCTCAGTTATAGTAACAGGTGAAACAGATACAGGTATTAACCTTTTATCCTGAATTCTCAGGACCTGGTCTTTTCTTTATAATGGATCTATCCATCATTTGCATCTCGATATCTTAAAGAGATACTGACACCTGAAATTAAACTCTTTTTTACATCTATTATAATATTGGTTGAGAAAGCTACTTCTAACTCCAGTATTTTACCGGCCAGGCCGGTATTTTTGATGGTTGATCCCAATGTTATTAATAGGAAAAAAAGATAAATATATAGGAAGGCCGGTATTTTTTTCAAGAAAAGGTGTCAACCCTACCCGTATGTTGACCCTAGCTTCAAGTATTTTATGTATGTTTTTCACTTGAATGCTGAATTCTCTAATATTAAATGAGGACAATAATCTTCATGCAGTAGGTAGTCTTGTTGACATCAAATACAAGACTCCATAACTGTGGCAATAGTGAGATCCATAAGTCTCACAGTAAAATTCCTGGAAGTTGTGAATACAATTTTCAAGCTGAATATAGGATAGGTTTCTTAATATCAGTTATTGTCATCTACTATTCCGATCTCCTTGTTTAACTTTAAGCATTACAAGTAAATGGCCATGGTATAATTGTTTCCAGCTGATGTACCAGCTTAGAGCAGTAAAAGAGACTCTAGAACTGCTCTTCTTATTTTAATGCTAACAATAGAGTAAAAACCCATGCTGTGCTAAGTATCTGGAGGACAAAACAACTTTTCTGGCGTCATCATTATATATGACTAAGCTTATTCTGCTCATTTCCCTCTTATTCAATAGATAGCTAATGTTTTTGTAGCATTTATATTAGGGAAAAACTAGGGCTACATTATAAATGTATAAAAATGTATTTCCATATGAGTTTGGTCAAAAAACAAAAAAGAAAATGCCCCAAAAATTGGGAATGTAGACAGTTATAACTGAGCTAGCTACATTACTGCAACTTTAGACTAAAGGCAATATTCTCATTTATATTTCTCATTTTTTTTAAATATCCTCATTTGCTATTTTATACAGGCTGTATAAATGTGTCAGCTGTTATTTTCCTCATGATTTTTGCACATTTAAAGGAGAGAGTCAAAAACACATACACTTTATCCAATGGTTTGGAATTCTTGTCATAAGCGAATTATACAAGATACAAGATTCCTTTATTTGTCAATACAGACTATATAGTTATACAGCGAATTATGTTTAAAAGGAAGTACAGATGATATTCATATTAATCTCATCATACTCACTAACACCTTTTCAAATTAAAAATACATTATACATTAATTTAGTTTGAAAAAAATACACTCCCATCAACTTTTTTGTCTAGATGAAACCTTTTTCAACTGCTAGGTAATTCTCAGGAAGACCGAAAACCTCCAACTGAAGCCTTTCCAATTTGCTCTACAGGGTAAAAATATTTATTTTCTTATTCCAAGATGACAATCAGTAGTACTGGCTGATACACTAGCTAGCTTTAAGAAAAGGTTGGATGGCTTTTTAGCAAGTGAGGGAATACAGGGTTATGGAAGATAGCTCAAAGTACAAGTTGATCCAGGGAAAAGTCTGATTGCCATCTTGAAGTCAGGGAGGAAACCACCCCCCCCATCCTCTGAGGCAAATTGGAGAGCTTCAGAGAGATTATTTTGCCTTTCAACTAGCAGTTAGGCAGGTTATATATAGACATAAAAGGTTGAATGAACTTGACCAAACTTACTATGTTACTATGTAATCAGACCAGTTGATGTATCAACTTTGTTCTTAGAGCTATTTTATATAACTCTGCATTTTCTCACTTCCATCCATTTTTCACAGCCATCCAACCCTTTCATTAAGCTATCTAATGTATCTGCCAGCACAACCGAGGTTTGTAAGGATCTACTGGTGAATAAAGCATCAGAGTATATAATGTATTGCACACTATCTAGGAATGCTTCAGTCTAACACTGCCCCTCATAGTAAGGCCATCTTCTTGATTTCTTTTATAAACTGTGATAGTACCTGCTCAATTTGAAGACATCTCCTATCTCTGCTTATTCTTGTTGAGACCTTCATAGTATTATTAGTAGGTCAAAAAGCATTATATTTTCAGTAACTGCTAGCATGTGAGCAGCCAGAAAAGTGAAGGTTTGATTTATAATAAAAGTTTCTTCCTACAGTAGTGTGAAGTATGGCTTGCTCACTAGGGTAGGCAAGTTCTATGGCTCAAACAATGTGGGTTAGATACAGTTGGGCTATAGTCAGAACATTCACAGCTTTTTCTAAAGAAAGGACAGTTTTGCAGACTGAGAAAGACATAGGTTAGGTTGCTCTTCTTTGACTTTCATTGGTGTAGACAGCTCCAAACTGTTTCTGGAAGCAACAACAGTAACACACAATCCTTTTATCACTATACACAATGACACGTCTTTGTTGGAGTGCGTTAAAGTTCAGCACGATTGGAGTCAGGAGCGCTGGAAATGTATTCTCTAAATTTGAACAGTGCTGTGAAAACTGAACTACGTATGCTGTTGCACCAGGCTGATTATGTTTTCAACAGTTGCCTAATGTTAAAGAAATGCAATTATTTATTCCTTGTTCCTTATCTGATGTTAAGGTTTCCACCTACACTGATGTTAAGTAAATACACAAGAAAAATAATGTTTTGATGTCTTTCTTTCTGCACTGTGCTCTTTCTATTCCCATGGATATAGATCTGCACCAATGAACACAGTCAATGCTGGAATGCACAAGACTGCAAAATAGTTGGCAAAAAGTTTATAAAGATAATAACAATAAAAATATCAGTAGTAAAGTACAGGTATAATGAATATAGCAGGCTAGAGCATACACTGCCAGTAAAAACAATGTGTTAGCCTAACCCTGTCTAGATAGCTAACCCTTTAATGGAGTCTATGTTAAGACTCCAGAGAACTAAAGATGTACTTCTCTTGCGAGAGAAGCATAATTTATAGTCAAAGCTACAAGCAGTGGTAGAATTGCATTCATGTAGTATAACTTTATTTATAAAGTGCGGTAAGGATAAGGAGCACTGTACAATCTTAAAATATATAAAAGCACAGGGGAACAGGTAACTTAACAAATATTAGAAATATACCCACACCTTAAGTGCTACAGTATGTGGTAAAAGAGACAGAAAGAAGGAAGCCCTTACCCCATAGAGCTTACAGTCTGGGTGGATAACCTACAGGCACTAATCGGAGGGCAAATATGCACACGGTTAAAGTATTGTCACTTAAAGTAGAAATAAAGCCTGCAAATAATGTGGCTAAAAATGCTATATTTTATATACTGAACTTATTGTACCAGCCTCAAGTTTCAACTTCTCAATATCAGCAATGATCCAGGACTTCAAACTTGTCACAGGGGGATCACCATCCTGGAAAGTGTCTGTGACACTCACATGCTCAGTGGGCTCTGAGCAGCTGTTGAGAAGCTAAGCTTGGGGGGGGGTCGTCGCAAATTATCAAGCAGAAAATTAGGTTGGCCTGTAATATAAGTTGATGCTGCAGAGGTGATTATTAAATTCTGATGCTAAAACTCAAAAATCAAACTTCCCAGCAAAATTACAGAGAGAGAGAGAGAAGCATTCTATTTATCAATGAGTCCCATAATTTTTTTGCATTTCATACTATATAATTGCTCTTAATGCTTAATTTGATAAAAAAAAGTTCATCTGCTCAGTTGTTCAAGCATGCTATATACAGTGTTGCTGTCCTCTGTAATGGGTCATTGGGGGAGATGTTGAAATACTCAATATACTCCTGTGACTGCCAAGCCTCATTTGTTAATCCATTCTAGATAATATTATGCCTGTTTTAATGAGCCTTTGTGTACACTGTGTTCTAGGAAATGACCTCAATTGGTGTGTGGGAGTCGGTGGGGTGGTCCTGCATCATATTTATATAGATATAGCAGTACTAACTAAAGTGCATAATTATAGTTATAGTTTTTGGAATAATGTGTTTTTTAGGGATGGCGCGAACTGTTCGCCGGCGAACTAGTTCGCGCGAACATCGGGTGTTC
>CM044431.1:179794324-179806466 GCA_024363595.1 Xenopus borealis | reverse complement strand
AGAATATCACTCTCTACATTATACTAAAAGTTAACTCAAAGGTGAACAACCTCTTTAATTATATCTTAGTTTGTAGCAAGTACAAGGTACAAGGTTTTGTAATTCAGAGAAAGTAATATCAATTTTACAAATTTAAATTACATGATTAAAATGGAGATAGCATTCCTGATCTTTCTGAATCATCTCTTGATAAGTTAGAATTCACAATTAAACATGGTAAACAGGTAGCCCATCGATTCCCATCAGCTGATCAAAGCAATTATACTTTACAAAATTCATTAACGTCAGTGTACTTCAAATACAGTCCATATACAGTATAATATTATTATAATTCCCTGATAAGTATCACTCAGTACCAGTTAGTTTGACATTAAATGCATCACCTACAAACCAGCTTTGTTGTTCTCTGAATACAAATGAGCTGTTGAATGTCTTTAATCCTAGCAAGCCATATGTTTGGAATACTAAACAACATTGTTCAGAATGAATGAAGAATGAATCTCTCTAAAACTCAGGTGGAACTGACACAGTCAACCGAAAGCAATGATGCCCGAAAGCTTTTGGTTTTATTATATAGTCCAGTGCTCTATAATGTACAGTATATTGGATTGCATACTTCATGGCATAAATAAATTGGGTGTCCCTGTTTGATAAAAACATCTCCAGTAAGGAGATGCAAGTCCCATTCTATATAAAGTGCTAGATTATATTAAAATGTTTGTGTCATACATAGATGCCTAATCAGTTATGCATCCCTGCATAGAGCTCAGTGTTAGACCCAATGACACTTGCAGCATACTGCAGTGTTCAAACTAAGGGCTCTCTCAGCTCAGATGTTGGTTTCAGATATAATCCATAACATCTGAGCTAAAATATAGTTATACTGGGGCTTTTTGAAAGAAAGGACTGACCTTAGGCCACATAATGTATGTAAGTAGAAACTGACCCTATCAGGAAACAAAGTGCATATTACACTTTTTATAATCACTTTTTTCCAATGATTTCCTGCAAACATGCAAATATTTTAACATCTTTAATTCGGTGCCAGCTTCACCAGATGCCTTTTCAGGTCAGAGATGTAAGTGGATATACTGTTAGCAAAAACAAAACTAATGCTAACCACATTACCAACCACATTACCAATTGAAGCAGATTCGGCAAAAAAAGAAGAAATATTAATGTACACGTGTAATGCGGGCTTGGAGATGAATAGTTGGTAAGATTATGAATTCTGTGAACTTTGCAAACAATGTAGTAATCTGAAGTTTATAAATACCCCCCGTTCCATGCACCCATGCAAAATGCCGCCCCATGCCAGAATGTTGGGATCCATTACTTTGGTTAGATGTTAGATTCTTCTTCTCTTTTACAGCATTTGCCATAATTCTGTATACAGTAGAGCACTTATCCCTCACCAATGGCTGGCGAGCAACATGTTGCTCACCAACCCATTGGCTGTTGCTTCCAGTGGCCCTGAGCAGGTGCTTCTTTTTGAATTCCTGACTTGGAGGCAAGTTTTAGTTGCATAAAACCAGTTGTACTAACAAACAGAGCCTCCTGTAGGCTGCCAAATAGCCATTTATAGTGCTTATGTGGCACCCCAGGAACTTTTTTCATGCTTGTGTTGCTTCCCAACATTTTTTACATTTGAATGTGGCTGATGGGTAAAAAGATATTGCATTAGAGCAATATATAAGTCTGTCTAATCCAAAGACTATCCATAGATAACAGTTTTAGTGGAGGGATCTGGTGTAGCAAGAGGCCCACAAGCACCTCAAAACAAAGTGATTTTCTAAAGTTTTCACAGGGAACTATTGAAGTATGTGTATCACAATAACAAAGAAAGATATACCCAAGGATGATAACTCACTTGGATGACACTGAGGCCACCTAAGCATAAGTCTCCAAGACTTAAGCGACACCAAGGCATGTGAGTATCAACTATGGAAGTTATACAAATTTCCATGCAGCTTGTTAAGTTTCCTTGTCACTTAAGACAAATTAGGGACAATTTAAGAGTGGAAAAAGGGAACAGAGAAAAAGAAAAAGGGTTGGAAGGGTTCCTTTTTTCTACTTCTACTGGTCTGAATAATAAATGGCTGACCAATATATACAGTATATAATCTTTCTCGTTTCCTCTTGTGCTGCTGGGCATCATTAACTTTATACAGTATAATACAAATGAGCACATGGTTTTTCAGATGGGTTTTACTTGCAAATCAAAAAAGATTTAAAGCAGAACAGTAATAAGACAGTATGTAATCAGTGTTTCAGATATTTTACAGTAACAGGCTGAAGATATAACTATAAACCCTTAATGGTAACTCAGAAGCATCTGTCCCTGCAGCAGCCATGCCTCACCTTCCTTGTCCAGATAACAGAGTTAGTTGAACTCTCTATGTCCTAGGATCACTTGGGGCCATGAGTCTTTCCGGACAACTAAACATTAGAATGTTTATTAAAAGTACATATATTTATAGTCCATAGGAGCCCAGCACTAAAAAAAATGTATTCAGTTGCCTGGGTGCAGAACCATAGTAGCATTATTTAAACCAAAATGAATCCTCACATTCAGGTCTGATCAACAAAAAAATGTATTTGAATTTATTATGGGGAAACGTTTCGGCCAGCAATGTAAGGCTATTTGGAGAGGTTAGTTTTGATTTTTTTTTAATACTTTTTCAAAAGTTACTGTTCCTAACAAATTCACTAACTAGAGTTGTTTCTCAAAATTGTGATAAAGGAAGGAGTTGTTTTAAAGCTGGTGTTTGGCAACTAGTTGCATATAACAACACATTGCAAACTGTTTTTTTACGGTAAAGGGAATATTTCACCTGAATACCTTTCAAAACAATCTGAAGGTCTTGTTTCTTACCACAGTTAGCTATAAATTTAAGAGTCTAAGCCAGGGGTGCCCAAACTATGGCCCATGATGGATATGAATGTGGCCCAGCTTAAAATGCTCGGTTCCCGAGGAAACGTCATGCCACAAAGGATAGTTAGCTATAATAATATAATAATAAGTCTATTTAAAGAGGACATTTTGCATAACATTTTGCCTGATTTTTTTCTTTAGTTTTAGATAAAATGCCAGCTTAAAACTGTATTTGTCTAAAACTAGATTCCAGGACATTAGATATATTAATTTACCTTCAGTATTGGTTTTCCTCATCAATTATGAACGAGGGCAACACATGAGGTGATTGGGGCAAAGATATTGTACTCTCCATAGCTCCACACAGCTGATTAACAGCAGCATGTCAATTAAATAATAATGGTTCAAAGAATGTCAGGCTAAGGGCTGAACACGCATGTGTTCTCAACTTGTCGGATCGCAAGCAAATCGTCCATGGCGTTTAGCCCTGAATGGTCGGCCCCAACAAATTTTCACCTCACCAAATCCAGCCTTCATTGCAAAAAGTTTGGACACCCCTGGTCTAAGCATTGATTCAATTCATCAGTCATACATCTAAAGTTATCTCATCACGTCTCCATACCAAGATTACATCATTGATAAAGTGCTTATATATGATAATGTTTTGACAATATTTAGATAACATATGCATTTTCTCAAAATGGTAAATATAGAGGTCCGTAGATGAGGGCTCTATTGGCTCCCCATTGTAATTCCCATTATTTGCTGAAAACAAACATTCCTCAGAATGAAAATAGTTAAAATTGAGACACACTTTCAATAATTCAATAATGAAGCTTATTGGTGGTCCCTCAAAGTTGATGCTTTCAAGTAAGGATCTCTCTACGGCTTGTACCGCTGCCTGATGCGGGATACTTGTATACAAACTGACAATGTCAATAGTAGCCAGAAACAGTGACCACTATTAAATATACAGTATATACATTTTAGCTCTCCCTTCACTTTCTCTGGGTTTCTCAGGGTGCTGTAAGATTATGTTGTCATATGTATGGTGCTTACATATGAGCTTATTTTTATGGAGATGGAGTTATGAGGGATGATTGACAATAAACTCAACAACAGTAAACCCTGCTGCAAAGGCCAGTGATATTAGCATGCATACAAAGAGCACATTTTTATCTCATTCTATAAATCCTTGGGTAGAATCCAGCTACAATAAGCTGTGCCATTTCCAGCATGTATTCAGAAAAAGGAAATTGTGAAACTTTAAGTACAGAAATGTGCTATAGAATTAATGAGGGGATGTAAAACCGGAGCAACATGTGGATGGACTCTATATTAGAGTCGACTGATTATAAAGGGTTGTTTTAGAGCATTTTTAACTTTATAATTCTTAAATAAAATGCACTATGTTTTCACTTAACTGCAGGATAATAGAGATACAGAGTTACATTTGCTTAGAGCAGGGGCCCCCAGCCTTTTTTAATGAGTCACATTCAAATGTAAAAAGAGTTGGGGAGCAGCACAAGCATGAAGAAAGTCCCTGTGGTGCCAAATAAGGGCTGTGATTGGCTATTTAGTAGCCCCTGTGTGGCAGCCTGCAGGATGCTCAACAAAAAGACTAGATTTAAAAAATAAACACCTACTTTGAGGCCAGTGAAAGCAACATCCAAGGTGTCAGTGAGCTACTTGCTTGTGAGCCACTGGTTGAGGATCTTCTGTATATATAGCAATAGAAAGTATCAGTGGTTTATATCCCCTAAATGGGGTCTGATTGAGACTTGTCCCCATAAATGCTTCTATATATCTCCGCAGCCCATGGCTTTGATGGACTGTCTACTTGCACTCACCACTGGCCTGTGTACTAAACCTATTTTGATAACCTTTATGATATTTTCTTACTCTCCCTCTTTTTAGAAGACACAAGGCATGAAATGATTAAGCCTACCTTTTTCACATATTTTTACTTTAAACTGAATGAACTTCCATGAGAATGTCCAGTTGGTGCTAGCCTGTGGTTGAATCTGTGTGTGTGTTAGAGTCCTGCAGCGGGTCGGGTACCCGCGGGTACCCGCGGGTTACCCGCAAAATCCCGCGGTACCCTGCGGGTTGCTCGTAGAATTTCTGGGTGCGGGTATAGAAGCGGGCCGGTGGTCCTGCAGGTTGGCGGGTTGAGGGTCGGGTCGCGGATCCTCGCTATAGGGATTTTTACTCCTTTTTCTGAGCATTTCCACTACTGATGATGTCACATCCGGTTTACAATGACAGCACTTCCTGTTTTACTCCTTTTGTTTCTGATCCTGGCTACTTCCGATGATGTCACTTCCTGTTTATGATGACAGCACTTCCTGATACTTGATGGTCAGCGGGTCGCGGGTCCGGGTTGCGGATAACGGGTTGCGGGTACGGTTCGGGTCGCGGGTCCAAGCGGGTAAAAATGCGGGTCGCGGGTTCGGGTTCGGGTTGCGGGTACGGGTCGGGTTCGGGTCCCAAAAAATGGACCCGCGCAGGACTCTAGTGTGTGTAACCCCCCCCCCAAGCTGAAGGTCGGGCACCTGAACCCCTTTGGTACATGAATTCCTGCCATTTTTTTTTCAGATGTAAAGTATATTTAGTAAATAAGCTGCTCACATTTTTGTAGTTTTAAATTTCCTAGATTCAAGAAAAGTCTTTTGCTGGTTGGGAATCTGGAAAACCGGCCACATCAATATCAATCAAGGCTGTCTGTACTGAACTGGAAGGATTAACGTGCAGGGCAGAGATTGTCCTAGAAAGATTTCCAGTTTTCTAGTTTTACTCCATGCCATGTCAAATGATTAGACATATGCAGTTAATTATATTTATATATTTAATTATATATATATATTTTTTTTTTAATTATATTTTTATTTTGCTCTCATCAAAAGTGGGCTGGTGTGCATGCAATCTTCTGAACACATGCCCTATGGATTGCTGGGTAATCTATTTACTTTGTCCCTTTTGGCTTGAACCACAAGTTTGCACTTTTATGTGATGGTTATAAAGGGAATAAGTGCATGTTATTTATTAATCTGTGTAGACCAAGTTGCATAAACTGCCTTGGTTTAAGATGAAAATGTGACTTCTTTTTGTAACTTTCTCTCTAAATATCTGTTCACAAGATATGTTTTTGCTTCAGCCATCCTCATGTCACTGATTCAGTTTATTAATTCCATCATGTGCTTGTTTCTTCTCTTTTTTTATCCAGCCTCCTATTCCTGACCCTATACCTGAGCTTCTCCTATTGGCCCTCTTCCTTTGTGCCTATATGACTAAAAAATCCCCCAATTTGTGGCTAAATCTGGTGGCAGATATGTGGAGGTACCTTGCTTTTTTGTGGTCTGCACATGGGCAGTACAGCAGGATCATCTGCTTATGTGGCAGTCACCGAGGGCAGAGAGTTGGCTTAGTTCCAGTGCCTAGAGCAGCACCAGACCTAATTGCAGCTCTGCTGTAATACAGCAATCCTACACAACATATTGGCAGTGATAACAGTACTCCTACATTATGATAACATTTCTTACAGTGAGTGCAGTTCTTACATCACAATGATAATTACAGATATAAAGAGAGTATCTCAGATTCTTATTCTTGCTAAAGAAATTCATTTTAATAGCTGCTTTAGATACACACACTAATAAGACATACTAGGAACAAGTACATCAATCAAGTGTTTGTGAAATTTGATTGCTGGTATATAAAAACTCTACAGTGTTCTACAGCCTGTGTATTAACTCCACGAGCATATAAAATGTTTGGTACTCTAAATTATTCACTTCTCCATGCAAAAAGGCTTTCAAATATTTTTCTTGAAATGGAGGTGAAATACAGAAAATCATTGCTTTTAATTACGGTGATAAAAGCCGAGAACTTGCTGTACTTAGCAGTGCAAACATCAACAGAACATGCTATGAGCAAACTCAATTGCATCATCAGAGCTGATGCTTTAGTCGCTTGCTCCCTGTTCCATCAACAGATGTTTTAGAGTTATTGCACTTTGAATGAAAATGCAAATCCTTTTGAACGAGTCTTTGTTGCCTGAATTCATTGTGAATAGTTGGCACCTATTTGCCTGCAATGCAGTTCAGCACAAATGCTTTTCTGGAGCTTGAAAAAGCAGTATATATGGACAAACAATCCCTGTTTTGTTTAAAGGGTAAGACATTTTTTTGTAGCTTAAGGCACAACATTTTTCAATGCCCTTTATATATTGATAATGGGTTGAATGCAGAGTAACTACAGGTATAGGATCTGTTATCCGTATTAGCTACGAATTACGGAAAGGCTCTCTCCCATAGACTCCATTATAATCGAATACTTGTACTTGATCCAAAGTATGATATAACTAATCCTTATTGGAAGCAAAACCCGCCTGCTGGGTTTATTTCATGTTTACATTATTTTCTAGTAGACTTAAGGTATTAAGGAAAGATACGTTGTCTGAAAAATCCAAGGTCCGAACATTCTAGAGAACAGGTCCACCGATTAAAAACTGGCCAACGTTTCAGTCTGTTCCTAAGACCTTTATCAAGACCATGGTCTTAGGAACAGACCGAAAAGTTGGCAGGTTTTTAATGTAAACCAATAAATATGGAGTTTTAACCCTTTCTGCAAATCCTGGTGTGCATCTTATCTATTATACTGTATCTTGGATAACTTAGCTACTGGAGTTAGCATCCGGGTCTTTTTTGACACAATGGAGTTAGGATTTTGGACTGTATATATATATATATATATATATATATATATATATATATATATATACATACATATATATAGATACACAGTACATACAGTATATATACAGAAAGATGAATGTCTGCACTCACTGGTCTTAAATGCTGGTAAAAAAAGTATTTATTAAGGAGACTAGGTAGTCTAGCCTTCATGAAAGTGAAGAAAGATGTACAAGTGAGCCTAATAAACACCAAATGGTGCTTGACTGCAGAAAGTCATATTCGCATATTCTCCCAATGTTTGGTGTTTATTTGGCTCACTTGTACATCTTTATTCACTTTGATAAAGGCTAGAGTGCTAGCTGAAACGTTAGACTCCTAAATAAATACTTTTTTTTTACCATTTAAGAACTGTGCGTGCAGACATTTATTTTTCTGTATATACGGCCTGGCAAAGTGACCCGCATTAATATAGATAAAATATCTTTCAGAGTGTTCATCATAATTATTCAGAATATGGCATTCTGAGAAAAGACATCTGCTTCAAATTCCATAATTTTACTTAAAAAACAATATGGTTTAGATTTATATTTTCTAAAGCATCTTATGACAAACAGGACATATGGCAAGCCAATTCTGGCAGCAAACATACACATACTATTTCTCCTCTTTTCAATATCCGAAGTAAAAACCTGTTGAAAAACTTTCAGTACTGTACATTTAAGGGCCTTTTTGAACAATATCAGCGGTAATGTTTCACTTCACTTTTTACACTGCATGATATATAGACCCCTAATAGAAATATGTTTAACCAGTTCACATCTCCAAGCACAGAGTCATAATAAAAAGTAGACAGTAAGAGACAGCTGTCATGGCAGTGGGTATTAATTGATGATGATCCTTGACTGCAAGCTTTGCAAAGGATGACTGCCATAATGTCAGTGTAATAAAACTACTTGCCGTGGTGGTCTAGTGGTGCAGTGGGGGGCGCTCGCCGCTCTGCGATCCTCCATTTCTGTGCCAACTTATAAGGCTTGCTCGCACTTCCGAGTTCTTAAAGGTGCCAAATTCAAAGTATTTAAAGGGGTATTTTGGATTATTAGATTGCCTTTTATAGGTTCTGTTTTCTGAGTTCCTGGTGCCTGTGCTGTTTAGTCTGTGACTCTATCTGATTCCAGGTTGTGACCCCTGCCTGATTTTGACTACTCCTGTGATCCTGACCTTGGCCTGTGACCTGACTATTCTACACTCTGTAATCCGACCCTGCCTGCCTGACCATTCTGATCTGATCTCCTGGTTTGGCCCTTGACTCTGATCCTGCCTGATCCCGCTGATAGTCTTCCTGGTTTTGACCTTGGCGTGTCTGACTCTGTTTGTGTTCCGCCTGTCCTGACCCGGCCTGATCCGACTGCGTTATCTGCCTCCGTCCTGTCCTGTGACCTTCTGCCCAAAGACTTTGCTTTACCATCGCCCTTGCTAGCCAGAACTTTCGCCTTGCACCTCTCGTTAAGTCCAGGTGACATCTGAATAGCTGAGGGCTCCTCCCGAAGCCAAAGGTGGTCACACTACTGGTGAAGCACGAGCCCAGAGCAGGGTGCTTGGCATCTGTTCTGGTTTGGGTGCCGACCGTGACAGTCAGATTTCAAATACTAATAAATAAAATTATTCTGACCCCATTAGTGTTAGCAGAAAGTGAAAAAAAAAGTGAAAGGACCATCTGATCACATACAGCATGATCTGACTTAGATATTTTATTAAATTAAAATTTAGGGCTCAAGACAAAGATTTACAATCTTGAATCTTTTGTTGATTTATTACTTCTGCTCTTTTATGTATTTATATTTCAACATCTAGAAGTCCAACAGTGGGTTATTCTTGACATAAAATAAGTGTTTTGAGATTTCTAAAGGCCTCTTGGAATGCATTTGGAAGCCTTAATAACAGCCTTTGTACTGTATATTGTACAGTGTGTGTGTGTATCCAAATGACCCATTCATTTTTAAACTTCCTCTTAAGGGGACTGTGTATGAAACAGTAGTAAAGAAGACTATAACTATATATCAGTGACTTCTGACCCAAATAGCAAAAGCAGGAATCGTCCAGCAAAAAAACATGTGAACTCACAATCCAAACAAAAATTTTGTGTTCTAATAAATAGTGATTTTAAAATGCTTATACATCATATTCCTTGTAATTTCAAGATATTAGGGATTGATCTTCTTGACAACCAATTTATTTTCTCCCACAGATCCATGTTTTAAAAATCTTTTTTATATTGCTTACCAGTGTATTTATTTAGACGGGTCCCCTCAAAAGAGTTACATTTCATCCTACAGTATAAAATAGTCATCGAAATGAATTACCAAATTAACCAATTTTTGGTAAATGTGTAGAACTTGATTTAGGTCAGAAATGCATTGTATATTGGAGACTAAATGGCAGGTGAAATTCAGTGACAATAAATGTAAAGTTCTGAGCATAGTTGTAAAAAGATACAGGCTGCTTATTCCCGTAAGAAAAAAGGTTTAGAAATACAGATTTAATCTACGCAGAATGCAAGAAAAACCTTCTTATGACAATGTAATGTTTGAGGTACTCCCCAGGTGACCACAGCCATATTAATAACTTACATGCCCGGGGCTAAGTAGGCACCCAAGGGACTAGAACAACAGCTTTTGGGGGGCAGCTTTCAGGAATCTTTATAATTGGGAGAAAAATTCAGTTCAGAAAATCCCCAGAACCCTGTGGAAGACTAACTGCTTAAATCAGATAGCACTGGGGGGGTGCTTAGGGTGACACTGAACCTAAATACTGCCCTAGTTAAAATGTGACTAGAAATTGTGACTGCTTTTATCTATCTTGGTGTTAAATGAATTGTTTTGTGTTAAAATAAAAACTGTGCAAAATAAAAAATGTTAAACATCCAAAGATGGCGTGACTGAGTGTCTAACATAATAACCAGAACACTACTTCCTGCTTTGCAGCTCTCTTGGTTTCCACTGATCAGAGATTCGAGGGAGGGTCACATGGGTCAGAACTGTTGCTTTTGAATCTGAGCTGATGCTGAGGATCAATTGCAAACTCACTGAACAACAGTTCAGTAAGTTTGAAATTGATCCCATATGGCCCCTTCAAGTCTCTGGCCAACTCATAATTAGGGTGGTGACACACAGGCAGATTCGGGGAGATTTAGTTGCCTGGCAACTAATTCTTTTGTGCAACAAACTCCCCGAACTGACTTCCCGTGCCATACCACCGACTTGAATGAAAAGTCGCCGGCGGTATGGCACTCGCGGCGCTTCGTTTTCTGAAGTCGTCTGAACTTTCCTTGTGAGGCAACTTTGGAAAATGAAGCACCTCGCGTGCCATACTGCTAGCAATTTTACATTCAAGCTGGCGGTATGTCACAGTAAGGCAGTTCGGGGAGATTGTCGCCCAGATGAAGAGGCAATTAGTCGCCATAAGCTGGAATTTGCCTACTAGAAAATGATGTTTATTTAGCTTTACATAAGAAGACATGCAAAACAGATGGAAATGATCACTAGACTCGATTTTTACGGTCTAATTTTTTCCAGACATGAATCACACACATTTTAAATGTGAGGTAAAAAATAAAGAGCAAACCAAATTTTCTATAAGACAAATCTGCCCTTTTCGTGTATTATTTTTTTTCATCATATCTATTAAGCCAGAAATTACTCCTCAAAGGGCACAGCGTCATTAAAAGTCATTTGGCTGCTGCCTCTAAACCCATTTAGAAAATGTGTCACTCATATCTCTGCTGACATTTCCTCTTGCTAAATACTGGAATTGCAGCACAGAAGAAGGAACAAGAGTTAATACTTAACTTTGTGTTTTCATCGTGAAATATTCTTCGCTTTATTTCAACAGGGCTTTTTCCCTTTGACCTTTATGGAAGCTCTTATAGAGGGGGAATACAGTATGAAAAATTAAATCAATATGCCCATGTTTGCTCCCATCGGCGAGTCTGTCCTTCCGAAGCAATGACAGCAGTGGCAGAGTTTACCCAGAGGCAAGGTTAAAAATGCCAAAGTCTGCAGTATTAATCTCCCAGGAAAAATAAAAATATTCTAATTAAAGTGTGCTGGAGCTGGTAATGATGTAGCTGAGGGCATTGCTTGATGTTATTCAACTCCAACGGAGAAAATAATATTTAGTGGGCACATCCTTTCTTGCCATGAACTAACTTGTTAGGCCAAAAGATAAAAGAGAAAGAAAGGTACAATTTAATGAACACAGGGACAATTTCAGAGAAGAAAAGCTATAGTTTCATTAGATTCAATGACTAGTGGTGTGTGAAGTCTCCCGCAGTGCTACGAAGGATAGGACTCTCTATAGACTGAACTGTATTACAAACAATGGAACTATACTGTACCTCTAAATCACCCTACTGTGCCTGTTTTAAAGAAGATGATATTGATACTGCATTATATTTAATTATATTGTTTTTCCTGCTGCCATCAAAAACTTACTGTTAATGTGAATACCAACAAGTGAACTAAGCGGCAGAATTATCAAGGGTCGAATTTCAGTTCAAAAAGACCAACCAAAA
>CM044431.1:179768826-179787466 GCA_024363595.1 Xenopus borealis | reverse complement strand
TGGAGCTTCTGCTATTCATGAAATATTAATTCAGGAAAAATGAGCTTTCTTTACTTAAATATGCTGCCTTTTCCCTTGTACCTAAGTTTCTTGTTAATTATCACCATTTACACCATAATGTTTAATGATAATGTCATAATGTTGAGAATTACTTCTCGCTGTTGACAGTGAATTAGCACACCTAAAAATAATGATACAGCTGTGTCCTACTAAAGCTACAGTGATGAAACTTAAAGTAATACATGTAACTTTCATGATTAAAAAACTTTTTTTTCTATAAACTGTAGGAGCTAAACCTATTTTCAATCATTTGGAGCCATCTGTAATAATCTTCATGGGAAGATTCGGCGAGATTTGTCACCTGGTGACTAATCGCCTTTTCTTTAGGGTGACTAATCTCTCCAAACAGCTTCCCCCTGCCTTCCAGCTGCTTTAATGAAGAATCACCAGCGCCTATTCACAGGTGGCTGCGTTTTCCAAAGTTGCCTCATTTTCCGAAATAGCTCAAATTGCCTCATTAGGACACCGCGTGTGAATAGGCGCAGGCGATTCTTCATTAAGCAGGTGGAAGGCGTGGGAAGCGGTTCGGGGAGATTAGTTGCCCCAAAGAAGAGGCAATTAGTCGCCAGGCGACAAATCTCCCCGATTCCTCCTGTGTGGACAACCCCTTAAATAAATTTTCCTATTTTCCCACAACACTGTTAAAAATTTTGCCTAGAAAGGTGTAGCTTTATCCCTGAAGCTTTTATTTACACAAATCCATTTTTGTTGACATCAGTACCATTAATGTTCATCCAAAGCCATAACAAATTGCCCAAATTGTACATTAGGCTCATTCATATAGACCCCAATGGTACTTTTAGCCAACATGCAACTTATTTTTTATTCTTTGTGTTTTTTTACTTTATATTAATTAACTTGTTCATTTACTTTATTTATGTGGAGTTTTGTTAAGTATAACATTAACAGTCAACAATGGCATTTTCAAAATTCAATATAAATGAACTTTTTAGTATTTTTTTGGAATATGGGTCTGTCTCTAGTTTTCAAGTGTGGAATTTAATCTAACTACTAGATTTAATCTGCTAATCTGCTATGGTGTGTATATATATATATATATATATATATATATATATTAATATATTACATGTCTAGATTTATTTTATTTGTTGAAATTAGTAAATGTATTCAATATAATTTATAAGTACAGAAGCCTTGTTATTAGCCTAGCTGCATAACCTTACATTAATCTGCATGCAAATGAATCTGCTGTATCTTTACATAATCTGTCATAAAAAATCTTTTTGCAGTGAGCCCAAATCCATAGCTGGTTTTATGATCTTTAGCAACCTCCTTGGAATAAGCAGAAAAAGACTAGAAAAAAAGTTCTATATTTCAAACAAGCGTAAAACCGCCTTGAGGGGTTTCTTAAAACATAAGGTATTTGTGTAGAAATCTGTAAGTCAATCAAAGGTCAGCAATGTGAAACATATAAAACAGTAATTTGTTTAATAGATTACAAAATGTCAGTGGCTTGTACTGCTGTAAACAACCCTTGCTGGTTTAGTAACGTTTTAATATAAGCAAAAAAAATAAGTATGTTTCATTTATATAGAAGCTTTACATTTAAATTAATCTGACGCATATTTATTAATGTCATTGCATTATCTCCAATCCAATATTTTAGTTATTACTTAATGGGATATCGTTTACATGTAGATGAATAACTTAATATCTTACTACCTAGTTAATTGGTATAAAGGGTATTTAAGAGTTAAATGAAAAATAAATTCATACCCATCAATCATATTATTTTTCCCCTAACCGGCAGACACTGGATCCTAATTAAGAAGTAAACAGAGTTAATCAGAACAGGGAGCATAATTACAAAATATACCTTGGTCCGAAGAAAAAAAATGCCAAGACACCATTATTAAATAAACCAAGCCATGCTTTGCATTTTATATCACTTAATAATAGAGAGCTCTGGCTTCAGGAGAACAATATTCCAACTTTATTAAATCATTTATTTGACTTTAAAGGTCTTGCAAGCGCTGCAGAGAGATAGATATAACAGTGAAATGAGTAATTGCAGCAATTTATATTAATAGGTCTAGGGAATGAAAATCTGAGGAGGTGACTGTAGAAGGCAAAGCAGATTGGGTTTAATTATCAAAGCATTGTGGTTCTAATTTGTGCAATGGATGTGGTATTAATTTATACATAAATAAGGGCAAACTTAAATATATAGAGATGGTATTACCATTCAGTTGCTGTCACTCACAGTTACAAATTCTTTCAACGCTATTCATGAAAAGCTTTTAATATGTCTTTTAATTGTATTATGAAAGAATATATAAAAAGGACATATTCTATATATTATACACAAGCATCTATGCTTTCCTTATTACATTATAAAGAATGGCATTTCTATGCTCCCATTATTGCTTCATTAGCAGACTCGTTGATTCTACATGGGGAGGATTATTTAAAAAATTTCATATTTGAATTATGAGTTTTTTGTTCAAAGTCGAATAAACGTGAAAAGTTAAACTCAAATGTGTGCTTTATGAAAAATGTAATAAAACAACAACAAATAAGATGAATAAAAACATAAACTAGAATTCATATGTTACTTTTTATTTTCTATGGGTTTACTATTTAAAAATAATTTTACAAATTCCAAAAACTTGAACTTGTCCTAGGACAACTCCCATTCACTTGTACATGAATTCGCCAGGTTTTAAATGCTGAATTTTTACTTTTGAGGATTTTTTTAAAAATGTTTTTTCCATCTGTAATATTTGAGTTTTGAAAACTTTAATGTGAGTTTAACTGCAAAAAAAACTTGAATTGCTTTAAAAATTTTAAATTTGAACCTTGATAATAATAATAAGCCTCTTATAGTAATGGCTATGGCTGGCAGTTTATTTTGCTCAAGTACAGTCTCCTTGTAAGTGAACCTTTGCAACAGTGAATAGAAACCTAAGCAAACATGGCAGTATTTGTAGATCAAACAACTCTAGACCTTGAGGGTCATAACTACATACATGCTGGACACAGTGAGGGAGTGCAATTTGATTGCAGCTTGTATTGCCACGGTTACTGTCGGATGGTGTAGCTATCTAGGGCATTTGTGGGGTTTTTTTTCAGGCAGACAATACAAGAGAGCAACAGTTTGACTACTAGGTGCCAGCCCCCCCCCCCCCAAACTTTGGAATGGTCCAGTACACATACCTAACCTACTCTTCCATCCCCACGCTCAAGCCAAATATCATCCCTTGCTCCCCACCCTCTTTCTAGTCGGAAAGCAGATAAGGAGGGGGGGATTTATAGGGGAACATAAAATGGAAGAATACCTTGGAAACGGGGCATTGTTATAAAGTGCAAAATAGGATTAAAATTAACTAGCCATGGATGGATAGATATAAAATCAGACCTATTATGCCCCTGAGACCTGGCTTGGGATCTCTTCTTACTGATGTAGTGAAAATAAGACAAAGCTTAGAGATGATTTATGTTCCTTTCTCTTCTCTGGTTTCCAGTGCAATATTATCACCAGGTCACAAGATACTGAAAAAAGTATTGCCCATTCAAAAGTTCTATTTGTGTAATTTGTCTTTAAGTCAGCTCTTGTATCTTTAGACCAGCACCCATTGTATTATTTTGCAAGTACAGTTGCACCACTGAGTCCTTTTGTCATCATAGGTTTTTGTATGATTCATACTCTGCACATTAGTTTTAACTAATGTTTGAGATGTCATTTTTTCAGCTAAAGTAACCACTAAAGCCAATGTAAAAGCTTCTCAATATGTGAAAAGATCAGGCAGTACATGGAAATCATGTGAACAGAATAAAATAATAGACATAGAAAAGCGAATGTGGCAGATTGAAAAGATGGCTAAACAGGGATGTGTGGGATGGCTCCAGCTGAGGAATTATATGCCATATTTTGTCTTAATTATTCATTTGTATCATTTGTTTTAATTATACTGCCTTTCTCGTTTTTTTGTGTGGGGAGCATAATTATTTTATGTTAGATCAGCAGAAAGTAATACATTCGTGTCTACATCAGAGACACAGGCAGAATCAGTGGGTCCCAGTCTGTTTGCCTGAGGCAGAGAAGCAGTAAAACTGCACTGCCAGTCACAGTGTAAGGCACAGCTCTAGATGTTCTGTAGTTAGTCCACAGGATGTGATTTGTATATATTCAAATGAAATTACAAGGATTCATGTGTTAATGCATCATGACTAGAGATAAACTTATGATACTGTTTTATCTAAAGTCAAGTAAACTCATTTAACGCATTTAACCTTTCCAAGAGCATACAACACCACCATTGTTCACACAAGGCCTCAAAATTCCTTAGATTAGACAGGATTAGATGGGATGCTGTGACACAATTTTATTTTTGTCTTGGGCAGGGGTGTCCTCAGAAAATTTTCCAGGAAGGGGCAAGTCAGCTAATATCACATAGGGTAGCATTCCACTAAAGATGAACCTATTCATGACAATTATTAAGATGTATTTATATAGCGCCAACATATTTCACAGTGCTGTATGCAGAAGTTAACCTAATTAAGGCTTGCCTTGGAGTGAAAAGTAAATTTACAAACAATTTCTTGGAACTACCATGAGAAGTCATGGTGGGGCAACTAGACCCTGTTGCCGCCTTCTGCAGACACCCATGGTCTTGGGATCCAATCTAAATGCATAAAACTACAATCAGTTTTGCAATTCTGTGTATTGCAAAATCTCATCAATCTGACGGATGAAGTGGTTTTTTTATGAGTTGCCATCATACATTCAAATTCTACGAATATCCCAGGTTTTTTTGCCCATTATATTTTGGACTTCTATTCCAATGTCCACAAAGGTTCAAGGTCCTCCAAGGATTCCGTTGCCTGGTGGATTCATTCGGCTTTTATGGAAGCATACACAGTACAGGGTACCATGTACTAATCAGGTTATTGGCTCATTCCACTAGGGCTGTGGGGGCTTCTTACCATTGGGGTCAATGCCTTCCCCTCCAGGCAGAACTAACCTTGGTGGATGATGGTTTATTCTTGGTTGTTTATGTCTGTTTTCTAAGTCTCCTTGGCAGTCTTTGATTCCATCTGAGGGAGGCAGGACACAATAGTCTAGATTTTAGGGTGGGGGGGAGGGATTATTCTTTTAGTGCCAAGTCTTCTGAAAATAGAGAGGGCATTAACCTCATGGTGCCTGTGTCCCCTATGGAAAGGATTATATAGTGAATGATGAAAAACATCTATTTTTAAAAACATGAGGAATGTGTTACATTTATTCGTTATAGACCATACTACTGTCCTTTATTTAGTAAGGTGCTTCCCTGTCTACTGTACAGTAGCACCACAAAGACTTCAACTCCAATAAATAAATTTTAACTTAAGCTCCTTGTGAAATGCCAAATGCGATTCTATTGCACTTGAGAGACTTAACATACTTTCCTTAGTGGCAGTGTGCATTAGGGAGTTGTGTTATTTCTACACCTCCAGCAAACTAAAGTCATTGTGTATTTGTTCTAGTTCATTTCAGTCTTGGAAACAGAGCATATCTTTAGCTCAGTATTGCTCTCTCTATCTTTTTCCCTGTTCCTTCTCAATGCACAGCTGTTTCATATGGATGCACTAGACAGAATTGGTTCCATTAGAGCAAAGTCACCACCAACATCCCACACATGGCGACTAAACACCTGGTTTCATCTGAAATGCCGTGGATCTCTAATGTGCAACTTGTTCCTGTGTTTATAGGTTGTTTCTAATGATAGCACCATGTTAGATTACTTCTCACTCTGCCTTAACCCTTTATTTCCTAACTGATGATAGTGGCATTTATAGGTTTTCTTTTTTTCTGTTTTTAAATATTAAGATTGAAACCGCTGATGGTTCGAACCAGAGAGGTGTGTGTATATTTGTAAGACTATTTGTCAGGTGTTATGGCACCTGCTGCTTTATCAATTGCCATTTCCATGAGCAAGAAGCACCAGTGTTCAATGTGGAACTACACCCTGCCTTCCAAGTAAGATGGAAACAGAGCTCAGACACCTACAGCTGGCCCTATGAATATAGTGCTGCCTGCATTCAAGTGACTGAGGGGTGAATAGGGGTAGGCACACCCCTCCCGTCCCCTACCTCATTCAGATTCAAAAGTTAGTAAGCAGTAAAGGATGCAGGCCTCAACAGGACCCTGTACTTAGCTCCTGCCCTGTGGCATATCAACAGCGTCATGCAAGCATGCTGATTTCCTTATACTTTTATCGAATATATATATATAGTATGATTATATGGAAATCCCTTATACAGAAGGCTTAAAAAATCACTCAATTCACACACAAAAAAACGTTTTGCTCTTTGATTTGTTATACTAAGAATGTACAGCATTTTTTTTAGCAAGTTGTGTTCCAGAAGAAAAAAAAAATACTACCTTGAGGGGTAAAAAAAAGCATGAGAATGACACCAACCTTTTTTATACTTTGCTCCCTTAATGTTCTGAAAAATTTGAAAGGAAGAAATCCCCTCTTGATCAGATTGAGTTTATTATAAAGAGTTAAAATTTCTAAAGTGCTAGTGCTTATAAAGTGAATTAATTTAGCAAATAAATTATAGTGATTATTAGTAAAGTGTCCTGATTAATGTCTCTAAGTTCTTAAACTATTAATTATCAGTTTAATAAAATTCCGTTGGTATTGCAATTAATTAATTAGTTAAAATCAATCACACCCCTTGCCCTACAGCAATTAGCCCAATGCGTGGCTGTATAACAATTGATTAGATACTTCTTTTACATATAAATCAGTGAGTAAAGGCTTACTTAATTATATATACAAACTTTACATTTCATTCATCCGAATATCATTTCATTATTGTTTCTATAAACACAAGTTGTTTGAAAAAGGAAAATGTAAGAGGGTGGAGAAGTCCCGTAGAGAACTGTCTGATCTTTGGCTGCCTTCGGGACCCCACAAGATTGGAGAAGTCTGCCACTCAGCGGCTGTGGTCTCGGTAATTAGCTGTCACTAGCTATGATTGTTGTTAACTATCCTAAAAAACCAGTATAGATTAGGAACGGAAAAGTTTGTTATAGTGTATAGGTTGAGACGAATAAGTTTGTAAAAGGAGAGGCGTATGGAAGAATAAGGTTGATTTCTCAATTGTTTAAGATCCTCGTAGATTCTATAAGATTTGTTTAAAAGAGAGCGATTACAATTCGTAATTAAAATCAAAAGAGCCTGACGTGCGTTTCGGAAAAAGCTTCCTCATAGGCAATGCGGTTGCTTTCGGACGCCGATTATTTATAAACTCCCGTGGTGTCGTAATCAAAGTGACGTGTAATCCCGCCCTTGCGTCTACACCTTTTGTGATTGACATCTGACGTTTACTCTTTACAACTCGTTACAAAGCGGATTCTATCTGTAACTATTGTAGCAACATTGTTTCAAAGGCAGCTTAGTATCTCATGCCGGAAATAGACTGTATCAACTTGTATATCAACTTCAGTGCATTTACTTTTTAAAAAAAGTCATGTTCCCTTAATGTTCTGGTTATGTAAACAGTGCTAATCCAAAAACACCCAGGCCCCAAGCATTTGAGATAATGATTCCCATACCTGTACACCATTCTAAGACAACTAGCTCATTTACAGTCACAAATGCAAATGCTCCTAAGCTCAAATGAATAAAAGGTAGTGTACACTTTGACAGAATTCATTAAATGCACTTGTATCCAAACATGCTCCTTGTTTCTCAGTAAATTTACACTTAACACCAGGGCATCTGTCCCATCCTCTCTATTGAATTTTTGAACATAGCATTAATTCCATAGGTTGCCTCAGAACGCCTTATCAATAGCACAGCAGACTTTTGCCTGAAGAATTTTTGGCAAAGGTTAATGCAATGAGAATGACACAATTCCAACTCTAGTTTGACTACAACTTCCCCATAAGAGTTTAATTTCCCCCCCCCCCTTCCTTTAGGGGAATATGCCTGAAAATAAACAATATCAATAACCTAAATAGTACTAGCTGTTTTATATTGTAATGTATTATAAATGTACTTGGATGAGAATGGAAGATAGTCGCTCTATAGTGCCTGTGGCCTAGATTTTCTTAGCCTTGTAGTCAAAGATATAGTGTATTAAACACAAATATACCATCACCAGGATATTAGGTCATGAAGATGGAACAGCAGAAATGTTTAAATTGTTAATATCCCTATAATCCCAGTTATCTTCCTTTCAGCACATTTTAATTGCTGATAAATTCTATCTCACTCTTCATATCTTGTGCCTACCCTTGCTCGCTTGACTTTTATCTTTAGGCTTCTTCAAAAAAGATCTATAATATATTCATTCTTTAGCGTTACTCCCTGCTGTTCCTACTCCTTGCATCCACTCTTCCCTAAAGGAAAATCATAGCTAAAATATAAGCTGTCAGTATAAAGTATGAAAAGTGTTTCTTATACATTTGCACTGTACAAACCTCTTCTGCTTGGAAATACAGACTTCCTGAGCAGACCCTTAGGGCTCATCCAGACGCGAAGATTCGGGAGATTTGTCGCCTGGCGACTAAGCGCCTCTACTTTGGGGCGACAAATCTCCCTGAATGTCTTGCTCCTATCTTACGCCCGCTAGCGCTAAAGTCGCCTGCGCCTATTCACACGCATCGGCGAGTTTTTCAAAGTCGCTCAAAATTGCCTTGTGAGGCAATTTAGAGTGACTTTGAAAAACATATCGCCATCAGCTTCCAACACCACCCCTTCCCCGCAAGTAATATCTTCTCCTCCTCCTTGAGCCTGCCATTGATGTGGGTGGTGGAGCAGGGAGCGAGTCTAGGTTGGTAGACTATCCCAGCCTTACACTGTGTGTGTGTCTATACAGTACACACAATAGGGATGTTTACTAAAAGTTTTTGAACTTCATCTCCTGGCAGCACTGACATTCAAAGGCCTTTGTTAGTACGTTGCTTATGGTACAGCAGCCCCTCATATAATCTGCAGCACACCACAGATTAAATATTGATCCCTTGAGTGGCCCCATCTCAATGCTACTAACATGTTCAGATATGTGTTCATTGCTGGTGTTATGTCAATCCTCTTCTATACAAATATACACATTAGGGTGCAGAAGTGACAGGCAGTGATGGAATTCCACTGCAGGGAAGGTGCCATGATATTTCGCAGGTTCCTTTTGCCTGAAGGAAAGAAAATGATTGTTCATCTCACCTTCCATTTCACTGAATGTGAAATCTTTCTGCTCACAGATGCCTGAGAGTGTTTCTGTTGCTCTCAGCATTTTCTGGTAATGATGTGATTGACATCTAATTGTCACTCTGCTGTTTCCAAAGTGGATGAATGGCTCATTTTCACAGACGACCATGTGGCAAATATGCAGATGTCGTTGTAAATGTGTTGTTGCTTTCGAGCTGGGAAAAACAACAAAGTCATTACCATGCTTTAACAGCAATTTCAAGCAGTTATTGCTCTCAAAACAAATATAAGGTAAGCAAGTCCTTCAAGGAGTGAAAAATGAGGACATCTGTGCATTGCATTCCCGTTAATATTTTAAAAGAATTTTTATATTAAAAGTGCTGCAATAGCCCTTTCATCTGAAACCTTTCAGTTGAGGGTCACTGATTTTCTGCCAATCACAGATATAATTTCAAATCCTGAGGTATTTTTTGATACAATATCTAATACTTCTGTGTCCCACTGTAGGCTGTCCGCTCAAATCAAATGTGGTTGTAAGTATTATGGCACACTGCAATGTAAAATGCTAGCATTTCAGCAGACTTCTGGCTTGTTAATCTGCTTTGTCACAGCAAATAGCACATCTGCATTTCTTGTGGTTGACGAAAGATATAGGGAAATGGAAATGTCAGTTGAGATGCAATCAACAATAAATAAAGAATGGCATTGCTCTGTGGCTAGAGGTTTGAATGACTTTGGTGCATTTATAAAACTGATTATGAATTAAAAAAAAAATACAGAAGAGGCCCTGCTATTGTAGATAAAAGCTTGGCATACATAGCTGCAAACCCATATAAGTAATATCTTAGTGATGGTTGAATTGGACTGTGAGATTCAGGCTTTCTTTTTCAGCTCTTTCCCCTATGGCAGTGATCTCCAACTGATGGCTTGTAAGCAAAATGTTGCTCACCAATCCCTCTGATGTTGTTGCCAGTGACCTCAAAACAGGTTCTCATTTTTGGATTTTTGATTTAAGGCAGAGGTCCTCAAACTTGGCCCTCCAGCTGTTAAGGAACTACAAGTCCCACAATGCAATGATGGAGTCTGACAGCCACAGTCAGGCAAATGCATTGTGGGACTTGTAGTTCCTTAACAGCTGGAGGGCCAAGTTTGAGGACCACTGATTTAAGGCAAGTGTTGGAGGTATATAGACTTCCAAAGAGACCTGACAGTAGTCTGTCTGTCTGCATAGGACTACCAAATGCCCTGTAGCAACTGAACAATCACTTTAACTGTATCTCAATCTTTCAAAACAAATCTCAATTGTAAAGGGATAAACAACAACAAAAAATAATATTGGGTATCCAACTTGTGCCCTATTTGGCTTAGATCATGCCCTCCCTTTATCTGTGTTACAACAATTCATTTATGAAGTGAATGTTATAATTTTAGGGGTCTATGGATTGAAAAGAGAAGGATGAAGCGTACCCTAGCTCCCCTTTGTAAGTAAAATTTGAGCCTTTTGATGACAGTACTTACAGATAATTTGAATAAAAGCCTTAATATTTCTGTTTACATTTTTGAAAATTTGAGGTTAAAGACAATAGTTTCCATTTGTTATCACATTTTGAATTAATTTTGCCATGTTCTTGAGTGCAGCTACATGAAAGTGACACCAAAAGTGAGTCATTTTGCTCAGACAGTATTTCGCAGCAGAATATCTTCCTTACTCTCAAATTCAAGTTGCCACTTGTGAAGTAGAGCACCATAACCTAAGGGCTAAACTACATAAAATCCATAGAAAACAAAGCTTAAAAATTGGTTTCTATGGACGCAAGAAAGAAAAACTATGTAGAGGCTTTAGAATATTATGTGACAAAGGGAAGAACTACATGGGCGTTTTTACATCCGATAGCTTCCGATCCGACGCAATGCGATGAAGTACATCGGATGCACCGAATCTAAGGAAAGTAGTAGCAATGTTGAATATTGTTGCTGCGTGCATCCAACACAACACGACTGTCAGATGTAAAAAGGACCATGTAGCTCTACCCAAACTAGCAAATCACACATATTGAAATACATTTAAATCATATTGTTGCTTGTCATTTTGTTCCTCTGGATCAATTAGCAGTTAGGCAGGTTAAAATAGAGTTCAGGTTGAACTTGATGGACGTGTGTCCTTTTTCAACCTAACTTACTACAGAATTTTACTATGTAACTTATTATGTTACCTACTATGTTACTATGTAAGTACAAATCTAAGGTGCAGAGGAGGGGCAGGTAATGATTGACTGCTGAGAGTTTTAAATACATTTAAAACAGACATGTTTTAATAATAAAAAGTATTTTGTTTTTGTTTTTAACTTTTAAAGGAGAATTATGATACAGCATTTTATTTCTGGGTGCCAGGTCTCCTTTAAAATTAAAGTTGTGACACTGTTACTGGCAAAACAAGCTGGCTGATGCATATATAGTACAATACAGTTCTTTGGGGTAGCGTAATAAAACACTTTAATCTTGCAATAAAAAACAGGATATGCAATCTATACAGAAGATGGTTAATTTTCTTGATTGGCCGCTAATCACATACAGGTGCCTATGATTAGCTAATCAACCTCCAGGATGTCTTTGCAGGAATGAATTACATAACCTACATTCAGACAGAGCTATAAGTTTGGATTGCTAAGCCTTCAGACTGGTGTACTACTGTACAAAGCACTATGTTCTGCATAACCAGAATGATAGATACAGGGCCCCTGACCTAAAGTTAAAGATTTGCTTCAGTTACAATTGGGGCTGGCCATAGGCTAGAGACGTGTATATTAGAAACTGTTATAGAAAGGTTTGTGTTTATAAACATTTTTTTTCCAAAGTGTAATTTCCCCTAAACAATATTCCTTCATACCTGAATTGTGTGTATATTGATGCAATCGATGCATTGGTTGCACTGGTATCTAAATGTGTGTGCATACACATAATGATACAGTAGATTGCCAAGGGTCCAATGTGATGCTTTGGAACAGAAGTCATCTACTGTATGTCTTACCCTTACTGCAAATCATCAAGCACAATTATTTGTCTGTGTGTAAGATGTTTCTGTTCCATAAACTAAATCATTGTATAAACATGAGTGTTTAGTAGGAGTACATAAACTGCATAGATGTACCATGTATTGCATATTGCATTTTGTATGCTCTTGGTGGCATTGGAATAGACACAGAATTAACCTGATCCCAACACAAATGGAGCACTATATAAATTATTTCTCTTAAAGAGGACCTGTCCTTTGCAAATAGAACATGAAATCCAAATTATTTTTTTTAATGAACATGTCCATATCTGTTTTAAAGGTATTTAAAAATGTCAGCTGTTAATCATATATTGCCTGTCCTGCCTCTGTGCCTAAAGCATGGGGTTTATGTTGAGCAAGGGTGGCAAATGGGTAAACAAGTCATTCATTTTTTTAGGCTAGCTAATTGTAAGATGAGAGAAACTTATTTAAACAGGGACAGCAGTCTGTTTATTACTTTTCCTATATCCATTCCTCCACTTTTGCATCATTTTATTTGTATATTACTTATTCCGTTCTCCCTAGTTTTGGTGGCTCATCTATGTTTATCACTTAACCTGTAATCTGAGAAAAACCATTCTGAAAACCCAATGTGTACTTATCTTCTGGCTATATCAAGCAGCAACTATGTGGCCTCAGGGTAAGTAACCCCTAATAACAATGACTCCAAGGAGAGGTCTGTTTCTGTCTGTGTTTTCTGTACTAGGTATTAAAGCCTGTGTAGTCTGCCAACTCATTTAGTGTGTAAATATAAAGGTAATTGTTTTATTTGTGGATCCCAGCATTGTTATTTTTTTTTCATTTGCTGGAAGTGACTTGCAGGCACCCTCTATTTTTTCATGACTTCCTGGCATGACATTATAATCTGACCTTCCCACCTGAAAGCTTTAGAACATGGCCTTCATTTGAGAACTCTGCCTTCTTTGAGTACAAATCTGTTTGTGTCTCTTTACCTTTGTCTCTCACTGTCTGCGCCTCTTTCTGTCAGTTATACACTCCTTTTTGAATGCAATAATACATTTAAATATGTTCTTAGGAATACAATGTACTAGTAAATGTTATTTCTTACCATTTTCAGCTTACAAGAATGTATTGTTTGTCTAGTTATGATGCATGTCCTTTACTGATGATTCTACAGTAAAAAGAAAAACGAATACAAACGTCCTATTAGTATTTGCGAAGAGAACATTGTGCACTGTTACACCAAAATATCTGCAGTTACACTGAATTTACTGTGTCTGACAGAAACCTTACCATCCCAAAGCATTCCGGGGTAAATGTATAAAACTGTGTAACCAAGAACATTCAACATTTATATCTGGTAAATACAAAACGGTGTTATCCTCAATATGCCATTCCTTGGAACATTCCTTTTTCATTTAAAATTCTAAATAGAAAATAGCAAAGCACAGAGACTGCACCAAAATGTAACAGGTTTAGAAACAATAAAGAGGAAATTATGAAATTATTGTATCTCTTTAACTTAATTTGCAACATAAGGTTGAGATCGTTTTAAAGCTATCTCTAACTGCCTGCATAGCATTTGGACAATACATCCCTAGAAATAGTTTTAAAACTAGTAGTTACTTATTTATGTGGGCTCCAATTTAAAATATTCCTGCCAGCATCATAAAATTGTTCAGTATAATTGTGACACTTACAAAATGTTAAGCCCACACAACAGCTGCTAAACAGTCGCATCATTCTGTATATAAATGTATGCCTTAAATATCTAAAATAACAAAACAATTTAAAAAATATTTTTTGTGAGGCCTGCCATTGTCCCCAGAGCTCCCATTGCAAATTCTAATTCTAATAACGAGAATTGCTGCTTTTGCTTTATTATCGTCAGCACAAACATAATTAATTTATGATAAACGTCTCTTGAAACGAATCCAGGAAGAGGGGGGAAAAATTAGCAGTCCTTTTTGTTCATCAGCTTCTGTTCTCCTTATAAATGAAAATTAGCAAAGATCATGATTGCACACAATCCATCTGGTGATCTTGATTAATGTGTTTTGTCGAGCAGTTGAGACATTTGTTTCCACTTTAAAACAGAAGTTATTATAAATTGAGTTTTGAGGGGGGGGGAAAGTTTGCATGTTTAGACTTTGAGGGTACAGGCAAGTTTAAAATCAGAGCAGTATAAAATTTGTGCTTTGCTAAAAGGTATAAACGCAACCCAGAAATTGGCATGGATACTTGGTTATTTCCTCTTAAAATGGGCAGTAGTTGTAAACTGGCAACACTAACAGAATGGTACAAGGATGCACATACCCAATGTCAGTCCAATTGAATTCCTGACTGTCCACCTTTAAAGAGAGTGATAGTTTCAGATATTTTCTAATTGGTTTTTATTTTTTATTATGTGTGGTTGAATTTAATTTTATTCCTCAGCTCTCCAGTTTGCAATTCCAGCAATCTGATTTATAGAGTTAAAATTACCCTAGCAGCCATGCATTGATTTGAAATTGAAGAGACTGTAAGTATGAATAGGAGAGGGCCTGAATATAAAGATGAGTAGTAAAAAACAGCAATAACTATACATGTGTTGCCTTAAAGAGCATTTGTTTTTTTAGATGGGGGTCAGTGACCCTCATTTGAAGGCTGGAAACAGTCAGAAGAAAAAGGCATATAGTTTAAAAAAAGGAAAAATGAAGGCCAATTGAATTAGCCATTCTATAACATATTAAAAGTGAACGTGAAGGTAAACAAGCTCTTTAAGGTTATAAGACATTTGCATCATATCCATGCATGTTTACTAAAAACAAAATGGCAGTATTATAATAGATAATATACTCCACAGCTTTGTTAGTATAAAACATGGGTCAGTATTGCACTACGTTTGTGAGAAAGTATTTGGTGATGGCCAATGCACACAATAGCTTCCATATGCCTAGTGAAGGAGTTGGAAAATATGTACATAAAAACATGGGTGTTTGCAGAAGGGGGTAAGAGGTGGTAGTTGCCTCACCCTGAATTCTCCAGCTAGTTCCAAAAAATTGTGTGTAAATTGAATTCCCAAAAACACTAAAAATGTTTGTACTTCCCACCCCAAGGCAAGCATTAATTAGTCATTGCATTGTCATGAATAGGTTCAGCTTCAGTGGGATGCTACTCTATATGATATTAGCTTACTTGCCCCTCTCTGAAAAACTTCCTACCAACACCCATGCATAACAAATATGGACATAATTAAGAATAAAGATTGTAAAGTGGAGCTTATATCACAGGTGTTAATTGTGAATAGCACTTTTTTAAATTCCTGTTGGGATGTTGCATTTTTTTCAGAACAAATTACCATCTTTTCCAGTTGTTTATTTATGATTATTTAATTTTATTACATGTACTGTACAGGCTATAAATTACACTGTCTTTTCTCCATTGGCCGATTAGTCTTAAAATTCATGTTGAATAAATGCTAATACATGAAAGGAAAAATTGTTCCCATTGTGCATATTTTTTTTCCCGTATCAGCTTTCATTACATTCCCTCATCAGTGTTTTGAGCTGGAAGTAGCTTTTCTTTCCATCTCTAAACATGGCATGAATAGCACTCACGATAAACCTATTACACTTCATGCACCTGCAGGTTCACTTTCTAGACCTGTATTTCAATATATACTGTAACTCATGAGATCCCACAAAGTTATGAAGTCAGGGTCGGACTAGAGCCTTGGGGGCCCATGTGACTGCAAACGAAGGGCCCTCCTTGCAGTTCCTGGGGGCCCCCTCCCGACCTCTGATTCCCTGGTCCAAGGTGCGCGCATATTTGGACACAGTACAATGTGCGCACGCAGGTTTGTTTCTTTATGGGGCAGTCGGAGGCAGCATGTCTGTGTCAGTGGGGGCCCATGAGGGCTGGGGTCCAGAAGGTGTCCTGCAAGCCCAGTCCAACACTGTATGAAATACAGTGTGCAAAATGCAATTACTGATGTATTTTGTTTTTTAATTAGAATATCAGCCCATATTTCCAGCATAATTGTACCTAATATATATCAAAATACCACATCAGGCACATGTTTACATGTGAGCTGAATGCAACTGAATACAAGACCAAGACCAAGTGCACAAAGTGCCTTAAAATGCAAGATGGCATCACTGGGTCCACTTTTGTGTGATGCTTGCTGCATAGTATAGTAGCCCTCTTCTGTGGGAGGAACAAATACATTCAAGGCTATGCTATAATCTTCAAGGTTATGCACTTTGTTCCTACTTCTTGCTATCAGCTCAGCTGGGCATAGACCATATTATTCAATCTTCCCATTATATACATCTCTTTCTTTATAATTTAATGTGAAACCATTGACCAAACTTGAATGAATCATTTAAATTTCTTTCAGTCTTCTGATCTGGTTTTCTCTTTAGGAAAGAAGACAAAAACATTGATAACATCCAGAAACAAAGTGATTCAGAAGTTAAATGCGTGACACCCTCAGGGTGCCTATTTGCATAAATGTATGCAGTCAGCTGAAGAGTCTCTTAAGTATGAATTAGCAGGCTGAATTTTTCCAGGGCAAGCCACTCCACAGTCCTGTCTTCATTGTAAGATTGTTCTTTTTCTTCCTGCCTTGTAACTGAAGCTTTGTGCTAAGAGAAAAACAATAGAATCAGTGTTTATTATTCCCTATACAAGTTAATCATAGCTTGAGAAGACAGCTAGAACTTTCTGTTTGGCCCTGAAGGCTTGAGCATTAACGTGAAACAGCACTGGCATATACTTGATTCTCTAAATAATTGGGAGTATATAATATTTTAGAAAACGTTTTAGCCGTTGCACTAAGAGCATTGGGGTGTTTCATGTCTGCACTTCCAGCAAAGCATTGCTACATTTCATTGAGGTCTTGCAGAATAGTGGAGGCAAATAGTATGGTCACATACTTTAAGAAGAAATAGTGGTTCTTAAACATCGATTTTATTGACAGATCACAGGCTTATTACATCACATCACAGCAGTTTCATTTGGTGATAACTCGCATCAGCAGTAGTTTGCCAAGAACATACCAGGATCTTTCAATGTTGTGTTGAGACTCCTGGTTGGAGCACCATTGTTCTTACCAAATCACCCTATATTGTTCATTCTCCTGTTGGATTATGTAATAAAAGGTGCAAAGTTTGCTACAGGTCTAATCACCTAAAGCAACCAATCAGAGGGTATCAGGTAACATCTCATTGGTTGCCATGACTTACTGCACATGGGCAAACTTTGTGACATTTCTTACATTATAAATTATGAATTATGACTTTTTTGGGGGGTTTTGTGGGCCCAGGATTTTGGGTGGACCATATTTGCAGACAGCATATCAGAATTTCACATATAGCCAGAAAATTTAATTTTCTTTAACATAGAGAAAGTTACAGAAAGTCCTTTCCTCTTCATGTGTGTCTTGGGATATACAGAACTGAATTCTCTATTTTATGTCATGTTTAAGTGTCTCCCTGGTATTCTGATGGTTCATCTTTGTCACCAATGTGGAATTCTGCTAGTATAATTACCATCAAGGCACTGTTATTATTTTTATTATTATTATTATTATTATTATTATTATTACAGAAAAAATTAAATCCAGTTATGGTACCTGTTATCCAGAAAGGTCAGGACCTGGGGTTTTCCAGAAAAGGGATTCTTCAATAATTTGGATCTTCATAATGTAAGTCTACTAGAAAATCATGTAATCATTAAATAAACCCATTAAGGGTTTTGCTTCAATAAGTATTAATTACATTTTAGTTTAGATCACGTTCAAGTTACTATTATTACAGAGAAAATTTTGTATTATTTGAATAAAATGGAGTGTTTGGGAAATGGCTCATGGAACTTTCTGCATAAATGGTTTCTGGATAACAGATCCCATACCTGCCATTGAAATTAAGGAAATATTTGCTTAAAATGGACTTAAAGAAATACTGACACCAGAAAATAACTTTTTATATCCATCAAAACATTATCTTAGAATTCTATTTAAAGTGTTGCCATAAAAGCATTTGCCTGATGACCTTTCTTACTACCCTGTTCCTGTATGAGGGGGCTGCCATATTTGTGCAGCAGGAGTCCATTCAAAACTCTAACTGACAGGCTGAGATGGGAAAGTCAGGTTGGCAAAACAGTCAGGTTTAGGAACTTCAAGTAACAATTACTTACAAAAGCAGAACTATCAGCAAAAAATATCAACATGACCTATATGTAACTTTATAAATGAATATTTTGAGAAGAAAAATGTTAGTGTAAGTATCACTTTAAAAGGATTTGGTCTTTCCCTTAATTTGTAAGAATTGGATGGATTTGTGAGTTCTGCATAAGAAATCGCATACCTGTACAATGCAAAGTCACTATCATTCACTTAATATAGCTTTTTTTTTTTTTT
>CM044431.1:179756299-179768632 GCA_024363595.1 Xenopus borealis | reverse complement strand
CACTGTGGCCTTCTTTGCAAGTCAATGTGATTTCTATACAGATTTATTAAACTCATTTTCCCCCAGACGGACTAGGCAGTTTATATAAAGCCACTATCATTAAGTTAATGATTCTCTGTAAATTATTCTGAACACAGCCCAGTTAATCCAGTAAATGGAGCATTAATGTTGATGGATCAATCAACTTGCATTCTGCTGTAACCTAAGATAACACTGATTTTAGGAGCCACTGCTCCCTAATATCAAATGTTTATTAGAATTAATTTCTTATTGGATAACCAACGAGGCAGTACATGTGAGGTCCCAGCTCTGACCTGTGCCTGCAAACTTACAACAATATTCTATTAGCAGGAAGCAAAATAGAAAAAAACAGGCATGGATAATTGATGAGACCTGTCTGGTTGCATTTCAGACTGTAACATGTCATTTAAAGACTATATCTGATTTATTTCTCTGTTTATGAAAGCTCACAGCTAAAGTGCATTCTGTGTTAGCTGTTGATCAAATAAACCTGCAAAATGCATTTGCTGTCATGCTGAATTTCAATCCTTTCATTACTTAACTACAAAAAGTAGGTTGTTGTAAACAAAAATGCCACATCACAAGCTTAGATAAATGCGTCTAGATCATTTATTTTTATATTGTCCGAACTGCTAAGTCATGAATGCGCATGGACACCTTTCAAGTGCTTACTGTAATCTCTCTTGGGCGCTGACATGCAAGGTTTTCTCAATTTCAATTCCCAAGCAAAAAAAACAGCGACATTTAAAGAAGAACAAAAGTCTTAAAACCAAATTGCTCATATTTGAAACAAAGATAAAGAGATAAGAGATTTATATTTGATTGTATTCATGTTTACTGTGAAGGCTCAATGTATAGCATTGCTAGGACAGGCTTGTGCATAAATATACTTGTGTTCCTAGTTTTAGCTTGCCCCCCGGAATTAAAGTATAGAGATATGTGCAATAACGTGCAGGTACTGTACACTTCCAGATGACACAGGTATGGTTACATGTATCTAACATGTTCCAGTTATAGAGATGACAGGGCTTATTTACTTATGGATAGGTGGAAGTATTATCATTATAGCATCTGACCAAATTTAGATGGCTAGAAATTTTATTTTTGGTTTTCATCTTGGGACTTTTTAAATCAACTTTTAATATGATATAGAGCAGTGATCCCCAACCAGCAGCTCGCGAGCAACGTGTTGCTCTCCAACCCCTTGGATGTTGCTCCCAGTGGCCTCAAAGCAGGTGCTTATTTTTGAATTACTGGCTTAGAGGCAAGTTTTGGTTGCATAAAAAACAGATGTCCTGCCAAACATTCTCTCCTGTAGGCTGCCAGTCCATATAGGGGTTACCAAAAAGCCAATCAGAGCTCTTATTTGACATCCACATGGACTTTTTCATGCTTGTGTTGCTCTCCGACTCTTTTTTAAATGTAAATGTGGCTCACGAGCAAAAAAGGTTGGGGACCCCTGATGTAGAGAGTGATATTCTAGGAGAATTTGCAACTGGTTGTCACTTTTGATCATTCGTGGTTTTGTATTATTCATCCTTTTATTCACGAGCTCTTCATTTTGTGATTTCAGCAATCTGGTTGGTAGGGTCCAAATTACCCAAATTCTTGATTTGAATAAGAGACTGGAATATGACTAGGGGAGAAACTGAATACAAAAATGAATAATAAAAACAATAACCATAGATGGGATCAGTGATCCCCATTTGAAAGCAGGAAAGAAAGAAGAGGCAAATAATACAATCTATAAAATAGAAACAATAAAGGCAAATTGAAAAGTTGCTTAGAATTAGCCATTCTATATATATATATATTCTATATACTAAAATATATATTAAAGTTAACTGAAAGGTGAACCACCCCTTTAACAGACATGTTGTGGGAGTTTTCAAAGTGTGAAACAAACATTGCATGGACTGAAGTCCCAGGTATGGGATCCATTATCTGGAAACCCATTATCCAGAAACTTCCAAATTACTGAAAGGCTGTCTCCTATAGACTCCATTATAATCAAATAATTCAGATTTTTATAAATGATTTCCTTTTTCTCTGTAATAAAAAAAAACAGTAGCTTCTACTTGATCCAGACTCGAATCCCACTGACCGCACGATAATTTGACAGATTGGTCGGACTTCGCTAAGATCGGTCGTTCGGCAGGGAAAGATCGTTGCGTCTATGGGGAGCTTTAGAAATAATGAATCCTTATTGGAAGCAAAACCAGTCAATTGGATGTAATTAATATTGACATGATTTTCTAGTAGACTTAAGGTACTGTATGAAGATCCAAATTATGGAAAGATCTGTTATCCAGAAAATCTCAGGTCCAAAACATTCTGGATTCCAGGTCCCATACCTTGTATACCACTTCCTTATGAGTACTAATTTTTTTTTTCCTAAGAAATCTTTTTTTAGTCACATGAATGATTCCCTTTATACATAAGTGTTCTGAAGAATAGACTCAGTTTTGACAAATGCAATAGAGGCCTTCATATTCACACATATTTGTTTATCTTAAACCTACCAATGATGCAAAAACACAGATAATTATCAAGGGTTCATCATTTTCTCTTAACATGGGAAATTAGCTCAGCAAAAGTCTCTTACATATATTTACGGAAGTGTAAATACGCTGCAACTAAGATAGGAAGGGCTCTTACAACCCAAGTCATTACAATCTATCCTATTCATGACAAGCGTAATCCAAGTTATTGGAACCAGTAGGCGTATAAACTTTTTGAATGGCCAATATGACTTACTAAGGCTGGACAAGCTTAAGTCTAAAGTGGCTTCCCATGAAAAACTCAAAGAGGCATCCTTTGCTTGGGACTTTCATCCCATCATTTCTACTATTATCAGATAACATCTTTACATACCATACACTTTTCAAGCACAATGTCACCCATCCATTGCACCTACCTTCTAATTTATATCTCACTGTTGGGGTACAGCCCACTGATCTGAAAATGGCAGGTCTTACAAGAATATGGGAAGCATTTTAGGAGGAGTCGGGGTGTAACTGGACATGGTATTTGTGACTACTGTAGCCTTAAGGGAGAACTAAACCTTAAAAATGAATATGGTTAAAAATGTCATATTTTATACAGATGAAGCCACTTTGGATTGTGCGTTTGACACAGAATAACCTAACTCAGACATCCCATTTAACTCACTTAACACAGAATATTGTGTCACAGCATCCCATCCAATTAAAGAGTTCACCATTGAAAAAAATGGTGATTTGGTATGCTAATGAAAAGGTTAAATGCATTAAATGAGTTAAGATGACTTTATATAACACAATTTCTTCAATTAACCCTGAGTCACAACGCATTTAACACACAAATCCAAGTGGCTGCATCTATATACTGAATGTATTGCACCTGCCTAAAGTCTCAGCTTCTCAATATCAGCAATGATCCAGGACTTCAAACTTGTCACAGGGGGTCACCATCTTGGAAAGTGTTTGTGAAACTCACATGCTCAGTGGGCTCTGAGCAGCTGTTGAGAAGCTAAGTTTAGGGGTCATCACAAATTATCCAACGGAAAATTAGGTTTCTCTGTAATATAAGCTGATGCTACAAGGCTGATTATTAAATTCTGATGCTAGTTGCACTGGTTGCTGTGCTGCCATGTAATAATCTGTATTAATGAATGATCTGCCTTAAATTGTGACATTTCTATTCTATGTGTCCTGTATATTGTGAGTGGGTCCCTAAGCTCAGTAAGTGACAGCAGCACAGAGCATGTGAATCAGTGAATCAGCAGAAAAGAAGATGGGGAGCTACTGGGGCATCTTTGGAGACACAGATCTTTACTGATAAAGGGCAACTGTTGCCTTGGGCTGGTACAGAAGCACAAAACATAATGTACAACATTTCTACCGACTTATTTAGTTAGGCTTCCAATTATGGAAATAATGGATGATTACAGTTTTCAGCCAGAAGACCTAGGTAACTAAGCTCAGCTAGATATTAGATTTGAGTGGGAGTCCATATAAACTACTAAATAATGCAAAATGTAAACCTTGCTTTGTAACTGCGGCCATTTTGTTTGAGAACAAAACATGGAATCCACAACTCATATACCAAATTGCTTTCTGCTGTTTACTGAGACAACAGTGCACAAAGGCCCGGAGTCTAATCTGTCTGTAAATCAGAAGAATTATTCATAGTCTTTTGACTTGCCCAAACAACAGGCTTAAACTTGTTCTATTTTTCCGTTTGATTATTTGCCTTTTTTTAACAATTCTTTATTGGCTTGGTATCATATAGTACATTGTGCATCTTGCAATACAGTTATGTTGGATTTCTATTCTACATGCTGATATCGCTGTTCCTTGGTGATAAAAATAGAAAGACGCATTACTGGGACTGTAATTTACTCAGGGAACTGGGTGATAAAACTGGCACTGCACATGCAGGTCTGACTTTATTCCTGCATTTATAAGGTGAAACCCAATAACAATGACTAGAATATGTACTCCTGGGAAATTGTTTCTTTGGCTACTTTTTGGAATTAATGTGGGAGATTTATTTACCTTTCATAAGCCTCATACTGCAGTATGTGCACTTCAGCTGAAACAGGAGTGTGAGGTCAGATTTGATGAGCCATAGGTCCAATATGTGTGAGTTACAATGTATATTATGCATAAGCAGGCAGCAGAGTAATGATATGGGTTTTATTAGACTGTGCTTCTTTCTGTGCCCAAAGTGCTGTAGCGCATTACTAATAAATCAGTTATAGGGGTGAGTTATGTACATAATTTCAAGATTATGGCCAGAAAGTCTCTTTATATACTATACATTCTTCCATCTGAATAGTGCACAGGCAAATATTTTTAGCTTCAGCTACTATAAAGTCCTGGAGTGGGTCCCTACTATGAAGTCCTGGAGTGGGTCATTCTTTGGAAAAGGATTATATATATATATATATATATAGACAAATGCAAGAGGTCCTCTGCACTCAACCCATTATCAATATATTTAAGACATTGAGACATTCTGTGAATACAGCTACTAAAAAATGCCTTACCCTTTAAACAACAGGGATTGTTTGTCCATATATTGCAATATATTTAAGTTGGCCAACTATGTCAAAGTCATCCCATATCTGGCCAGTCCTACGCTCAATTTTCATCATACAACAATCACTACACACATTGATGTGTGCGTGTGTGTATTTATGTGTATGTGTATATAAGTATGGGACCTGAGGTTTTCCATATAAGGCATCTTTCAGTAATTTGGATCGAATAGAAAATCATTTAAACATTAATTAAACCCAATTAATGCCTCCAATAAGTATTAATGATAATTTAGTTGGGATCAAATGTAGGATACTGTTTTATTATTACAGAGAAGACACAAATCATTTTCAATATATATATATATATATATATATATATCTGTGCTGCGAAATATGTTGGCGCTATATAAATAAATGTTGATAATAATAATTATATATATACAGTTGAACACCCATTTTAAGTTTTTCAGGGGACCAGAAAAAAATTATTTAAAATCCAGGAAAATGTAAAATCAGGGAAATGTATTATGCATAATACTGTATATAGGTGGCACCACAAAACAACAATGTAAAATGAGGGGAAACTTAAAATCAGGGGATGTAAAATGGGGGTTCTACAGTATCCTGATGACGACCCTGTGTGGGTTGAAATGTAGATGTAAGCGTGGAATAAAAAACTTTTTTTATGTGACCACTGATGTAATGAGCCATGAGTGCTTTCACTTTTGGACTGTGTTATTGTTAGACCTAGCCGTGATATATATTATATATATAAATATATATATATGGTAAGTATTCTAATAAAGTAAAGCAACAAGCCAATAAATAGTATTAGGGGATTGTCATAGTAATGTATTGTACAATAATACTGTATACCATTTTTTTTCTTCATGTTGAAAGAAAAAATATAATATTAAGTGGCATTCCACTGCATGCTCTCCTCCGTTCAATTGCCACAAGTCTTTACATGCATCTTTTCAGGTTTATCAGCTGGCTTCTGCTACATTGCTTGAATGTTTCGGATCAGCAGACCACACAATAGCCAAGAGATTGTTACTGCTTATACATTCATATACATTAACAAAAAATATTCAACACCACTGAAAATGGACAGAGATATCTGTTCTTTCGTTAGGCACATTTTTATTTATCCATTTCATTTATCAGTTTTCCTACAAATCTATAGACAACAGTTACGTTTTCAACGACTGTCATAGAAAAAATGTTCAACAAAATCTATATTTGGGCAGTTGTTTTTTGTCCCATTTTCCTTGAAATCTTTCTTCATTTTTCATTGCTTTTATTTCTTTTTACCATCACCCTCCTTGTTATCATACTCCTTAAAAGAACTAGTATGCAAAAAATATCAGTTGTAGCTACAATAATGCTGATAGCAATTATGTTTTACTGTGCATACCGTGAACATGATTGATACCGTTCCATATTGCTTTCTCTAGCTTGTTTTCACACACCCCAAACACATATTCTACATTTTCCAACTGCAAATGAGAAAAGAAGAAACACATTTTGATCTACATTTTCAGGTTCCAAAGCAGATGTGACAAAATCCATGAACACCATTTCTATATGCAACCTGAGATCTCTGGCTCACAAAAAATGACCCCCCCAAAAAAATTAGATGGGCGATGGGCAATAGTAAATCTGCCCTTTAGACTGGTCGGATTTGGCGGTATTTGACCCTTGATAAATCTGCCCCTAGGTGTATGCATGCATTCCTTTTCTCTACAGACTTTTGAAGCTTTCAGTAATGATATCAACCAGAAAACAGAAAATACAGTTGAAAATAAAGGCAAGAAATAAACTGCTCCAAATGATTTTAGCTGCAGGGTCACATATACACTGCACTGTGAATGGCTAGCCGTGGGTTTTACATTTCTGAAGTTAAGCATGAACCTGCAGCTAATTACCGGATGAGTTCATTCTCAAGCTTTGAGATCAAAGACAATGCTTCCCCTGGGATCTTTAACATATTCTTTCCTATTTTATTTAAAGAACTCTTGCCCATTATCCATTTAATATGTAATTTATGTTTAAAAATTAGAACTATGTTAGCACTTTCATCAGCTAATTAGTATTGAATGTCATAATAGCCTAGTGATATTCTGGACTAAGGTGTTATTTTCACTGTGTCTTCATGTCTCAACAATGAAAAGCAATTGTTGACCTCACTGAAGCACACATTGCTTTAATTACAGGTTATAATCTAGGTCAGTGCTTTCTAACTTCTGTGGTCTGGAAGGCCTACATTTATCTGGCCTACATCCCACTTTAAATCACATGTTACCACAAGACAATGTCCACATTAATTGTGGTAGCACACCAAAAAAAACCAACAAATGGTTGGTGCTCACTGCAGGGATATGTGAAAAAGTTGTGAAAAATGTCATATTAAGACTTACCCTTAAAGCCATATGCCTCATCCTCCCATGTGGATAACACAGCACCCCCAACACATGATTAAACACCTTAGGGGCCCCTAACAATAATTTATTTTCAAATGCTAAGAAACCCCCAAAACAAATAACAGGTTTATGTTCCACAGGCAGAGCAGGGAACACACAGGAAGAGTATGGCACACATAGGCAGAGCAGGGCACACACATGCAGAGCACACACAGGCACAGCAGGACACACACAGGGAACATAGGGAAGGCAGAACAGAGCAGGAGACAGGGGCCACTCTAAGATGTACTACATACAGTGCTGGTGCCCTATTAACATTTTGATTAAGGTGTGAACAGGTGAACAATGTGGGCTGTTTCAGTCTGGGTTTCAGGTGTGAACAGTACAGAGCTTTAGGGGTGTGAACAATAGAGGTGTCAAAAGTGTGAATAATGCAGGGGGATCATTGTCCATTGCTTAAGTTGTTCTAGCTGAAAAGTCCTCAGTGTGAAATATCTGCTTTAAATAAAGCACAGGTGCATTTCTGCATGAAAACTACATTGGGGGGGTTATTTATTAAACCTCAAATTTTTCTGGTCGGCCTTTTTGGGGCAAAACTCAAATTCTTAGAGGGAAAAAAACTTGAATTTTTTTAAGATTTATTATACCCCAATGCTGCAAAAAGCAAGAATAAAAAAATACACCATCTCAGGCCTGTCGAGGCCCTGTATAAAGTAAACAGGAGATACACCTATACCAAATTAAAGTGATCATGGTCCTCGGTGGGTTTAGCCAGAAAATCAGACTTTTTTGTTGGTTTTTGGGCAAAAATTTAAAAAATCAAGCAATCCAGAAAAAAAAACCCAAATTTTGAGTGATTCATTTTGGTTATTTTATTAATAAATAAGGTCAAATCGAGCATGTGAGTTTGGTTGTGTTTTTTTTTCTTTTCTTTAAATAATATGAGATCAATTCAGATTTTAGTAAATAACCTCCTGGGTTTCACTGACTGCTCCTTTGAAAAGTGTATTGCCTCTTCTTGGAATAGACCCTCATGTTAGACTAGGCAGCATTTTGTTCCTCAGTAGGAAGTAATTCCCATTTCTTCATTTCAGCTAGATTTATCAGGAGTGAGCAAGCCATAATTACAATAATAATGCAATAATACCAGCACTTTATACAAGCTGATTTGACCTTATTTCATTGTTGTGAGAATGCAGCTGATGTATATGGAGTATGGAAAAAAATTCATTGGACATGTTCAAAGACCACTGCTAGGAACGGCTGATGTAGTTTATCAATATGCTGGCATTTACTGTGCACTACAAGTAGCTATCTTTATGTTAAATGAATCAACCTATTTAAAATGGAAGCCCTCATCGAGTTCATTTGGTAAATTTCACTTTTTGTCATCCCAGCCACCTTCAGGAGACTCATGCATATTGATTCCTTTTGTGTTTCTGTGCAACAGCTCTATAACATAGTATACCGCTCTGTGTGCATGTTTCTTTTTAATGAGAACTTATTGTGACAAAAGGAAAAAACATTTTTTTTACAATAATTTACTCCATGAAAGTGAAAATTCTTAGGTATGCTACTAAATTACCGAAACCCCACAAACACGCAACATATTCAGCCTTTTGCCATTGCTCAAACAAAAGCTAAAATGGCCTTCTATAAATACCGTATCTGTTGTATGGAGTTTGATTGAACAGTGACAGGCATTGAAGTACTCCCTCTAATGTAACTATGAAGCCATAAAGGTTATTTATCTGAGAAACTGAATATTAAACTGGCATCTTTTGTGCTTGATGTAGTGCCTCTGCTCCTAGACAACCTTTATATTGCATGCTTTCCTTTTACCCTTTGTCCTCTATGTACTGTATTAATGCTGTACTTTATTTTAATATATTGTAAAATATACACCTGCTGTCTTTGTCAGTGAATTGTTTGCCCCTTCACTGAAAGGTCTGGTGGATAGCCAGTCATTTCACCAATACATATGCATGTTTCTTATAAAGACCTTAACCCCAATGTACTGTATGTTATCATACCTCCCAACATTTTGGAAGTAAAAAGAGGGACAATTTTTGTTTTCGCAAGTAGCGTGGCAAAATTTTTGAGCATGCCCATTTTTGTGGCCACACACCCCTAATTACCATGTTAATTTTACAAAATTTAGCAGATTATAAAAGTTTGAAAATATGGTTGAGCTGCCAAAAGAAGGACTGTCCCTCCAAAAAAGGGACAGTTGCGAGGTATGTGTTATAAATTATCTTTGCTACAGACAGTCAGACTGGGGGCCCGGGGCCCACCAGGACTGCATGCGCACACGACGTCCCCTCTCAGCGCGTATTCACACAAGGCAGACCCCCTCAGCGTGCAAGCCGCCTCATCAGTGCGCATTCATATGTTGGGCTGCATGTTGGAAATCCTTTTTTAAAAAAAAAACAAGCATCAAATGGGGGTCTGGCACGGCGAGGTTTTTCGGGCTGTGTGTGCTGAAAAACTATTTTGTGCACACATTTGAAACTTTTGTGCACAGTTTTTATAAACCGAGTGCTCAGGTCAGATTTATTACAAAATTATGCATTTTAACACAAAATTTTGTATCAGAATTTGATTTGTGTGCTAGCCGCAAAATATGTGCACACAAGCGAGGCACTTTAGAGGGAACATTGGATGCAAACTTGTTCCACACAAGTGGAATCCCCTTTTAGCAAAGCTGTATATTTGTATTCATTATCCACTGTAATCTTATCCCAAGTACTAGGATGCTGTTGTTCCTATCCACATGATAATATAAGCATGCCTTAATAACTGAGCCCACAGTGTATAGGGTTATGGATTTTCAAGTTTTTGCAAATAATTCAAGCAATTTCATATTAGGCTATATTCTGTTTTGGTTTTTATAATCATACACAATCCCCTTTGGACTGCTGAGCAGAACAAACTTTAATCAGTATAAAGGAAAATATACTTGAAATACAAATAGTGTATGTATAAGGAAGAAATTGTAATGAGTTGCAACTACTCATAAGCAGAATCCAGCAGGTAGCTTCTGTAGAAATCTGTGTGAATGAGCTTCTCCGTAGGTCAGTCCAGTGCCAACAGAAGCTCTCACAAAAGACGATCAAGCATATACTATATCTTTATTAAATCAAATAAAAGCCAAAGCAAAAAAATAGCTCAGTGACATACTGTAGAGTAACGGCACAAGATCACTGTTTTTTGATGGGGTGATAGAAGATAGTTTAAACATACTGTAGCTTCATGCAGCTCAGGTGAGTCTGTATTGGATTTTGTGTCAGAGAGAGAGAGAGAGATTCATTTGAAAACCCTGATTTATTTCTTTAATAGTATGCCCACTGGGATTACCAGTCACTGAGGTCAAAATGCTGAAAGAATACAATCTGGTCACAGACAAAAGAACTTTATCCAGTAAAGACTTTGAAAAAAAAGTACAGGTAGAGGACCTGTTATCCAGAATGCTAAGGACCTAAGGACTGAAGACTTCCATGACCATATAAAAAGCACCAAAGGCTGTGTGCTTTTAAGCAGGTCATGGAATTTTGAGGTGACTTCTAATATACTCATTTTCTTCAACAAGGGAGTAGTGACAGAAATGACATCACTAAGCCCCAATTAGAACTGATGACATCACTAAGCACAAGTTATAAGAATATAATTTACAGGATATATTAATGGCTCTTGTGTATTATATGCATTTTTGTCTACATACTGTGCACATCTGATTTGCCAGAACTGACCTCCAATAAAAGAAAACAAGGGTGGCATGTGTAACTCCTGGAATGGATTGAATAAGTATATATCAAAGGTATATGAGTGTCACCACATTCTAAACTCTTATCAGCTAATCAGCCAGATAAAACAAAATCAGCATCTTAATCGGCAGTACTTATTATATAATCAAACTATACCAATGCATTCAAGGTCAAAATACAGTTGAGTAATTATAATTTATGCAGTTGAAAAGGGGACATCCACTGAGAATGGAGCAAAGGAGGTTCCATTTCAGCACAGTATCATGCTTTGGCTGGCCAGTAATTATTCAGTCTTGCTAATTATGCTAATATATTATGTGTGTACAATGATTACAACTCAAATCATAAAAACACAATAATTCTTCAAATTCCCTGTTTTATTCACTTACAGCTTAATAAAGCTAGCTGGTAATTCACTACTTTATAAATGAATGTGGCATAAGTTTAGAGTTGGTTAATTCTTCAATTAGATGCACAAGAGAGAGAGTCAGTTATCCCTGCAGTTTATCGTTAGTGTGCCTAATTTATCAAACCTATTTATGGCGCAAAAAAACACAAAAACAGGTTCCAATTTGCTATGCTATAGGCACAACAGAAATTATACTTTACTAGTGGCCACATGAGTATTTTCATTTCTCTCTGTGCCCACAAGCTATGTTTTGCACCGATAGATTAACCGCTAATGATGGGTATGTAGCCATATGCCCCTATGATGTGTAACCCATATTGGCATGTTCTGCAGGGGTGTGCAAAATTTACGCAACTTGTGTAATGTTGCTGGAAGTCTTGGAAATATGGTGCATTTTTGGTAAAACAAATAAAGTCTCACTTATGAATATAGGTGCTAACTTGCATTAGTGAATCTGCCAATAGAGACCAATTAGGCATTTCATTTAATTTTCTAAAATCAAAATTAATTGCTTATTGGTTGCTATTGGAAACTTCACACCTAGGTGTATAAATCTGTTCCATGATACATTGAACTGACTTTTGCATTTAACAGTTTGTGCACTTTCAGCAAGTGAGATTAAATAAGGAAAATTCAAGCCCTTTATGCAAACCACCCCCCTCTCCCCTGTGTAGGTCCCCCTCCCTCCCT
>CM044431.1:179743841-179755421 GCA_024363595.1 Xenopus borealis | reverse complement strand
GGGGGGGAGGGTAGGAAGGAGAGGAGGAGGGAGGGGGACTTACACAGCGGAAGGTTTTTTGCACAAAAGGGGTTGAATTCTCCTTTAAAGCTACTGGCAAAAGACAGTACAGGTCAACAGGCAAACAATTATCCCGAAAGCTCCAAATTATGGGAAGGCCATCTCCCATAGACTCTATTTTATACGAATAATTTACAAAATTTTTACAAATGTTTTTCTTTATTTCGGTAAGAATAAAACAGTAGCTTATACTTGCTCCCAACTAAAATATAATTAATCCTTATTGAAGACAAAACCATCTTATTGGGTTTATTAAAGTTTAAAGGATTTTTTAGTAGATTTAAGTTTTCAAAATAGAGAAAGATCTGTTATCTGGAGAAGCCCAGTCCCAGAGCATTCTGGATAACAGGAAACATACCTGTAGTAGATATGTTTTGTTTTCCTGCAGCCCATTAAAGGACACTGCATGACATCACAACAGAGCTAAATATAAGGATATTGTCCATTGGTACCATCTTTGTGTGATCAAATATTTGCTGCACAAATAACCATTTTAGATAATAATAACCATTGTACATAGAAATATGCTGATATTCCATGACAGCTATGCAAAACAAACATTAAAAAAGTACCAAATTATTCAGATGAACATAGTCATATTTGCTGATGAGGTGGAAACATTTGCATGTCAAAACAACAGCCATTAAAGTGGGTGCTTCAGTGAAATCACCAGATTTTTCCTTTAATCTGTTTGTCATCCTTCACTACCTGAATAGGCCAAATGCTATGTTCAAACATCAAAAGGAGAAGAGGCTAGTGGCGTATCAAAGCTATTTGGGTATCAGCATACAAACATTTCTATTTGCAGACTAAACAACTTTTTGCTGCAGTTAAAACCAATGAAACTGGCCTATTACATCATACAATTATATTATTCCCATGTTTACTTATCTGTTGTTCACATGTGCTCTCCCTTATCAACATATTTCTCAAGTTACACACTTGTGCAGTTGTACCAGTGGCAATCAGATAAAAACAATTGAACCAATGACCATCATCAGTGTCCTGAAAATAAACTAGACCTGTTATCAGCAAGATCATAACAATCATTGGCTATCCAATAGTTACTAATGATATATCATGTGATTTACTCACATGGCCAGCTTTAAAAATCCTAGGAAAAGTCCCCTACTGTGTTTACAGTGTATGCATTGATTCCTTTACAATGTTGGTGGCATTTAGTTCTTCAAACTATGGAGAGCAATGCGTATGTACAGCAGAGGGACAGCTCACTGTGTGGCTAAGGACAGTTTTTTTTATCAAGATCTTGAGGAAATATCTAATGACTTTCTGGTTCTTGGCCATAGTCTTCTTGAACTGGACACATTAGGGAGATGTTATTTTGTCTGGGTTGCTTGCAGTTGCTGTGGTGAGATGGGATAAATTAATATTTTAAAAGACCAACAATGATAAACATGAAGATGAAAGAGTGACCTCGAGAAATATGTCAAGTACTGGTACATACTAAGTCAGCAGTCAGTGAGCAAAGCTAAAGCCAAAAAAACTACAAGACTTGATAACAGTCTAAGAAATGGACTTATATATTGACTTGTTCCAAAATTAATGAATGATATATGAACAGCTAAACACTACTTAGTAAACTAACTAAAGTAAGAGGAGAGAATAGTGAAGTAATGAAATCACAGTTACAGAGGCAGCTACATTAGTGACTCAGAATGGGTTGACTGTCAGCTAGCACAATGTGTCAGCTATAAAATAGTTCTGGCAATCAGAACCTGAATGTGAATATAGCAGCTGAATGTGGATTAGTCACCAAAGCAATAAAATGAATTAATTAACATGTTGAGGGAAATCTGAATCAGATTTACATCAGAGAAGTCGAAAGCTCACTAATAAAAATAGACTCAACAGGATGGTTGCTTAACACTACAAAACCAGGGTTAAAGTAATTACAGGTATGGGACCTGTTATCCAGAATTTCTGGGACCTAGCGTTTTGCGAATAAGCGATATTTCCATAATTTGCATCACCATACCTTAAGTCTACTAAAAAAATATTTAAACATGAAATAAAGCCAATATTATATTATTTTGCTTCCAGTAAGGAAGTCTATCTTATTATTGAACAAGTGCAAGGTATTGTTTTATTATTACAGACTAAAAGGAAATTATATTTAACATTTAGAATTATTTGCTTAAAATTAACTCTGTTGGAGATAAACTTCCCATAATTCAGAGCTTTCTGGGTAACACATTTCTGGATAATGGATCCCATACCTCTATCACATAACTGGATTTGCACTTTGATGTGATCCAATCTCAACAAAATTAAATATGTTGTGGGCTTCACATATTCGCCGGACTGCTGTTTACTTTTATTGAAGACACACAAATATAGCAGCCCAGACCTGGAACCCTGAACAATGCAAAAAGTAATATGATGTACAGTAACAAGTAATCATTTACTGTTTTTCCTAAATCTGGTCTTGTTTGCCCTTGGGGAAATCAGAATCAAAAGAAATTCTTCAGAAAACAATGTTTGTTGTGCATGGGTCAATAGTGGTTTGTTTAGCCATATGGTAAGAATCATTTGGTCCAGTTACTGCTTTATACAGAACTGGCTGCACCCCATGTTCCAAATATTTTTATCTTAATACGCTCCTATATTTTCAGATGATAATCTTCCCAATGAACAATTTATGGTATACATGGTGGATTATGTAAACTTTGCAGCATATGTAGTAAATCATAGTAACCAGTTAGCCAGGTACTTGTCTCCAGTTTGTAAGCAAAAATCTAAGTTACAAGATAAATACTGTAACTTTAATGATATCCATGATGCCAGGTCTTTCATAGCCGTCCCCAGTCCCCATATCAAAACATCACTGAAGCTTTAAAGAATATACTTCTGTGCAGAGTATGAATTATTTTACATCATCCCTCAAAGAACTGGAGGATTTTCTACTCAATGTATGGTCCAGTATGCAGCTATAGATATTTACAACAGCATTCCAGAAAAGAATTATGTTTTCTTAATGGAAAGGAGTGGTGCTACCCTTTAATAGGTACTTTATATTACCACATTGTTAAATTTTAACATATTATTCAATATGTATGTGTGGAAATATGTACCCCATATTCTAAAAAAATAAGGATATTATAAGTCACCAAACTTTTATACAGATCATGGAGGTTACTTCTAATATACTCATATTTTCCAACAAGGGGTACTTTAGTCATTATAATACACAAGTTTTACTGAGACATGACAAAAATGACATCACTACTCTCCGTTTATAACTGATGACATCACTAATCAGTTTATAAGGATTTTTTAAGATATTTATTAAGGCGTTTGTATGTATGTATATATATATATATATATATATATATATATATATATATATATATATATATATATATATATATATATATATATATATATATATATATATATAATAGTCCCAGAGTGTCCACACTCAAACTGTTGTAAAATGGTGGTGCACGGATCATAAGGATGTATATATAGAAAAAAATGGAAGATCAGCACACACCAACTTGAGTGAAAAAAACGATTTTTATTTTACAAAAAAAATGCAAAAGTGCATCTTAGTCTAAGATGCACTTTTGCATTTTTTTGTAAAATAAAAATCATTTTTTTCACTCAAGTTGGTATGTGCTGATCTTCCATTTTTTTCTATATATATATATATATATATATATATATATATTTCATTAACACATTTGAACTCATATTTAAAAGAACAAATTAATATTGGAAAATGACTGAGATAATGGTTATGCTGGCATGGCATATAGACTCCTGTCCTGCATAGCTTCAAGAAATAAAATAACATGCAGTCTAAATATACTTAGCTTCATTCTACATCATCAAATACTTCCCTTGTTCTATTTCATACTAGCTTTCACAGGCATACCCCTAGGGTAATGAACATGTTTTTGCTGTTCTGCGAGAAGCAGCATCCGTAATGAATCTCACTGTACTTCATCCTTTCGGGTTTAATAAATGATAAATATCTATAGCCAGAGGACTAAAATATTACCGTGCTTGAGATATATAAACCACAGCTATGGACACTTTGGCAATGCCCCTTTCAACAAATAAAGATAGACAATCCCATTGGTGATGACTTACTAACTGTACGCTTTGTAGTTTTTTTTTTTAAAGAAAACATACTTGTCTTGTCTGATTCATTTTATTCCTTAAGAAAGCATGTCTAACTTTTCCATAACCTGAGACAAATTAAAATATGCAATATTAACAAGTACAATTGCTTTACAGATATACATCCAGTACAAAAGAATGTTGCTGGGTTCAGTAGCATAGAAGAAGTGTAACCTTTTCCTGGCAACTGTATTCCCCAGCAGACACAGATAAAGCATTAATATTTCAATTCATATGAAAAGAAATATCCAATGGAAATCTAATAAATTGAAACTGTAACGGTATGGAATCCATTATGCAGAAACCCATTATTCAGAAAGCTCCGAATTATGGGACTGCCATCTCCTATAGAGACCATTAAAAAAAAATACAGCTGTGGGACCTGATGGTAACTAAGTTGTATGAAAAAATATCCTATTCAGTTTTATTTAGCATTTAAATGTTTGTTTTAGTATATTTAAAGTAAAATTACCTAATCCAGAAAAGCTTTAGCATTCTGGATAATAAATTCTATAACTGTACTTGCACGTGTGGAGACTTGGTGGCATATCCCTACACAGATAATTAACATAGCAGTTTCCACAAATGACTTAGGGGCAGATCTATCAAGGGTCGAAGTGAAAATTCAAATTAAACTTGCCAAATTGCTGTTTAGCCTATGGGGGACCTTCTATAACCTTTAAGGAGTCTTTTTGAAATCTTTGGAAATTCTAGTTTTTGGGGGGGAAATCGTTTGAATCGAATGATTAGATTGAATGATTCGAAACGATTTTAATTCTATCGAAAATGGACCCATTCAATCGAAAACAGTCCATTTTCGATTGAAAAAACAATTCCAATCTAATTGGACATTTGAATTTCAAAGTATTTTCACTTCAAAATTCAATCCTTGATAAATCTGCCTCTAAGAATATTTCTGAAGACACTGTTGCACAAAGTCCATTTCCAACAGCTTTTACACCAACCAGGTGGTACTACCTTTCCCAAATTACCATTATTGGATATTGGAAAGCGAGTGCAGATGCAAATTTATGACTTGAGAGGCCCATTGCTTGTAATTATCCCATTAGCAGCTTAGTTAATGGGATGTTTTCAAGGGTAAATTCACTGGAAATTACAGACTCGTGGTGCTGGCACAGCATGAAACAAATTGTGGCTGAAAATTACCACAACATTTATTCACAATAAGGAACAGGAATCCTTGGTGGATTATGCTGAAGAACATATGACAAGACCACAGTTACTTTATATAACATTGGTTCCATTTATTTTTGTTCCTCTTCAAAACATGAATTTTGTGTATTACCACATCCACAAATAGGTATAAGGTCTACATCTGCCTCAATAGAAAACAACCCCAAACATCCTTACACCATAACCACCTCTACCTCATGACACAAATGCTTGAATTTGTCAAATGTCCGAGTACCGGAAAAACATCTACATAGAGAGTCTGCAAGGTATGTTACCATTGGGAACTTCACCTGCCTCCTCGCTGCCAAACCTAAACCCATAGGGTCTTGATAATACAAGCAGTAGTATCTTCTCCATTGGCCAACGTTCCATTGAAAAAAAGTCTTAATCCCTATGCTAAACTTATTTGTGCAGCTTGAGTTTGTATAAGAAACATCCATACTTTTATACACCAAAGGCATAACTTTACATTTGTCTAAACTGAATCTAATCTGCACTAAGAGGCTTTTGAGTCTAAAAATTTACCAGCTGTCCAGCTGCCATGCAAATCCTGCATTAAATCTATTATTTTGGATAGGTTTGTGTCATTGGAATACAAGCATGGATTTATTACTTATAATCCTCCTATGCCATTAAAAAATGTTAAACAGAAGTGAACCCAAAACATAACCTTTGATACACTACTTATAGCCCTTATCAGGCTGCTCACATTTCAGCATTTCAATGTATACTTCTTCTCTGTGTATCCGGTTTTCTGTGTCTATTCATATTAGAAAGAAAGCATGCACAACAAATAGTTGCACTCACCGAGAATGTATTTTTAAGTATTTATGAGCAGGAAGGCAGCACGCAAAGCGCAAAAACATGCCATTCCTTTGCACTCCTTTTTGTATAGTATTTTATTTTTTTTTGCAGTGAATTCATGGCTGGCGAAAAAAAAATCACTTATCGCTAGTTTGGAGAGAAGGAAACACAACCTGCATTCACATCTATCCGTCAGCCAGAGAAAGTATGCAAATCCAAGCAAAGGGAAGCATGCCAAGGAAGTTATAAGTGTTTCTTGGCCATTTCATTTTCCTTTGCCATAGTAGTGTGGTGGGTTAGGACAAGCATGACAACCAGATTCTAGTCTGAGTTTAATAATAGACAGTGGTTAATGCTGCAGCACTGACCTGCATCAAGGCTGATATCTATCTATAAGTGCAAATGACATCTGCCCCCATTCAGTGCTCATAAGGAGACACAAACAATCTGTAAGCATTTATTGTATGTAAGTGTTAAAGTAATCTTTTAAACTCGTGAAAAAATAATAATAATAAAAAAAAGAAATTAGTGACTATATCATATTCCTTAATGTTAGCATGGAGGTTGCCCTGATTTACCCCAGCAGAAAAAAACATTCAGAACAATATCACATTGTGGGACAGGTTAGTAGGGTCTAATGACAATCCACCTGCATTTCTAATACCTCTTTTTTTAGATTTCCTAACCTTTGTAGACTATATTCTTTTAAAATAAATGTCAGTTTCTGTCACAGCACAATAGGGACAGCTGGAGAAAGGAGAGCTGACCTTTAGTAAGCAAAATAGGTCTGTAAGGTTTCAGTGCTTTGTAGCTAAGTTAGACGCTCATTTGATCTTATCACAATGGTGTTTGTAGCTGTAACTGAGTACTCTTTGGGTCATTTTGTGTCTTTTAACCATGAGATAAAAGTTAAAAATCAATGTAAAACACTAACAGCATCTAAGTGCATTAGAAACCAAAGGGAAGAACTCAATTTTGTATTATTTCCACTAACATTTTGTAAGGGAAACAACTTACCGACGCTATCCCCATCGCCATTCCTCGATCCAAGATGGTGGATCCTCCCTCCTGGTCGAATCGTTGTGACACCAGCTCCTTATCGTCCTCTGATTGGACGCCGGCACTGGAATGGTAGCCAGCATCAGAACGCCAGCGTCTTGATGTAACTACCTACATTTTTGGTGCTAATTGAGGTCTGGTTAAGGATCCTGTGGACCGTAAACGTTGCCCAAATATATATTCCTGGGTGTGACTCTTGTATTGTCATATTGATTCCTGTGTATCGACTTCTGCCTGTTTAACCATTTCTGCCTGGATTGACCCCTTTGCCTGGACCTTGATCATTCTATTGCCAACCCCTCTTGTACTGTACCTTGCACGACCTGCTTCCTCCTTGGTCTGCACTATTACTGAGCCTTCGGGCCCTTACACATTTTTGTTGCCCATTAAGAAATTGGGGGTGAGTAACTCTGGTTTACTTCAGCATTGAACCACCACAACAGCTAGGTCCTGATAACAGAGCTAAGTCTCATGTTTTTGACATTCATTTGCTGTTTTAGGAAACATTATTGTGCACTTTAAGAGCAATAATATTATATTTTGTAGTAAAAAAGGTATATTAACGTGTAATACAGTTATGGGATCCAGTATCCCAAAACGAGTTACCCAGAAAGCTCAGAATTACAGGAAGACCATCTTCCATAGACTCAATTTTAATAAAATAATTCAACTTTTTCTCTCGTAATAATAAAACAGTACCATGTATTGAGATATACTGTGATTAATCATTACTGGAAAAATAACAATCTTATTGGGTTTAATTAAAGTTGAAATGATTCCTTAGTAGATAAAATATGGAGATTCAACTTACGGAAAGATCCCTTTGTCTGGAAAATCACACTGATTCTGGTCCTAGACCTGTAATGTAAAGGCTTAAGTTATGCTACCCAGTCCATAAAGAAGCAAATTAGTGAAATGATAAAAATCATGTTATATGGCTAATAAATTTGCGAAACGGCAGGAATAATTTGCCGGCTTCAGTTTTTGGATGCTGGCGCCCGAGTCCAAAACGAGACGCCGGAGAAGCAAAACGTCCCACATTCCCTACTACTTGTGACCTATTTCACTTAAAAGAAACTAGTCACCTGCCATGATTCAATGATGCTATCCCAGCTAGTTAACTGCAGTAAGGTCAGATGATTCATACTATTTGCCAGTCCTGTGCACTCTGACCTTAACTTGAAAGGAGAAATTGTTCCTCTGGAGTCAAAGTCAAAAAGCTGTATATTTCATGAGCAAGTGTGAGATCAAAGCGCATCCAAGCCAGATTTAATCTTACCTTGTGAAGTTGTTAGAGAGTAAAGCATTGAGTAGGGAAAATGGTAAGATAATAATGATAAACTCATAAAACTGCTTCTGAAAATGGAAAAAAATTACTTTTTCATAGCTGAGAGTGGAATATATTGCAGTAATAACGCACCTACATCTAGGTTCCAAATCAATAAATACAGTTTCTGCTAGTGTGTACTTTCAGAATCCTTGTTATGATCCAGCCATATATTTTTGTTTTATACCATGCTTGTAGGAAATTCATTTCATTGCATGCCTCGATATGCAGTTAAGCCAAGTATAAAGGGAATATGTTTGTAACAGCCATTATCAATTCCATTTCAACAATGGGTCAAGCCAATTAGGTGTAATGCAAAGGTAACTTTACTATTCATAATTATTATGCATCAGCACAGTGGATAACCTTATTGCACTAGTGCAGTTTCCCACATCGGATCTTTCTTAAGTTTATTAATTTGTAGTACAGGTATGGGATCTGTTATACAGAAACTTGTTCTCAAGAAAGCTCTGAAATATGGGAAGAGTGTCTCCCACTGATTTCTGTTTTCCTTTGTAATAATAAAACAGTACCCTGCACTTGATGCCATCAAATATATAATTAATCCATACTGTATATAAAACAAACCTGTTGGGTTTTTTTAATGTTTAGATTATTCCTTAGTAGACCTAAAGGGAAACTGTCATGGGAAAACATGTCTTTTTAAAAAAAGCATCAGTTAATAGTGCTGCTCCAGTAGACTTATGCACTGAAATCCATTTCTCAAAAGAGCAAACAGATTTTTTTATATTTCATTTTTGAAATCTGACATTTTGTCAATTTCCCAGCTGCCCTGGTCATGTGACTTGTGCCAGCACTTTAGGAGGGAACTGCTTTCTGGCAGGCTGTTGTTTTTCCATCTCAATGTAACTGAATAGAACGCAGTGGGACATGGGTTTTTACTATTGAGTGCTGTTCTTAGATCTACCAGGCAGCTGTTATCTTGTGTTAGGGAGCTGTTATCTGGTTACCTTCCCATTGTTCTGTTGTTAAGCTGCTGGGTGGGGGAAAGGGAGGGGTGATATCACTCCAACTTGCAGTACAACAGTAAAGAATGATTGAAGTTTATCAGAGCACAAGTCACATGACTTGGGGCAGCTGGGAAATTGGCAATATGTCTAACCCCATGTCAGATTTCAAAATGAAATATAAAAAACATCTGTGGCTCTTTTGAGAAATGGACTTCAATGCAGAGTAGCAAACTCTAAAGCACTTTTCATTTGGTCTTCATTATTATTATTTTATAGTTTTTGAATGAATTGCCTTCTTCTTCTGAATCTCTCCAGCTTTGGGGTCACTGATTCTATTTAAACATCAAATGCTCTGAAAGGCTTCACATATATTGTTACTGCTACTTCTTATTATTCACCTTTCTATTCAGGCCCTCTCCTATTCATATACCAGTCTGTGGGTTTACATAATCCCACATCTGTGGGTTTACATAATTATGTCCAACAGCAGTGCTCCCTACATTTTTATATGTTGATTTATTTATATATTTCATTTATACACTGTAATACAATACATGTATGGGACTTGTAATTCAGAATTCTCAGGACCTGGGGTTTTCCTGGGATCTTCTGGAAAATAATTTAATCATTAAACAAACCTAATAGGTTGAGTTTGCTTCCACTAAGAATTCATTATATCTTAGTTTTGATCAAGTACATCTTATTGTTTTATTATTACAGAATAAAAGGAAATCATTTATAAAAAAAAATTGGATTATTTGATTCAAATGAAGGGAGATGGCCTTTCCTCAATTCAGAGCTTTCTGGATAATGGATTTTTGGATACCGGATTTCATACCTGATACCCCCAAATGTCAATGAAATGTGGGCTATTTGCTTTCGGCAATGACATTTTATTCGAATCAAGATTTTTTTATGTTAGTATTTATTTGACTTTGTATAATTGTTTCCCATCTCCATTAAACAAAATGACTGTTTGACAGTTCTACTTTTAAATGTTCTCTTTGTTGGTAATTGGCACTAATACAAAGACATAGTAAATGCTTCCTTCCTTGTTTCTGCTCAAATGATTGCTGAACAATAAACAAGCCAATGTGTTTGCTGATAATAACGAGACTTTGTGCTAGCTGCAAATATTAGATCAACGGGTGATGGATCTGGCAGCTCATTATTTTCTGCAGTTTTCCGATTTTTGTTGTATATGGTTTTGTCCCCTGTACCTTCTAATTGTCTTCTTTTAATAAGAGGTGCCACTTATTTAATGTGCATGGGCAAGGGGAATGGGAAAAATGGGATGATTGGGGGCTATTTTTCTCTCTAGGGGGCTCATTTACCAGTCGGTGATACATTTACTTCTCCTCCAAGAACTACAATAATATAACAAGTCCTGCTGGTGCAATCCAGCAAAAGTATCAATTCACTCAGCCTTGTTTGTATTTTAATATCCATGGTTGGGGAGAACACAGTGTACACTCATTACTACAAGGATTATTGCTGAGTCCCACTTGGCCTGAGGGATTTCCATTGTAAATTCTTGCTACATAACAAAGAAAAGCATGCTGTCAGTTCAACCAATGACATTTTGAAGACAGATGTCCACTATAAGGGCAGTATCATGTTTGTGATTTCTGCCCAGCAGTTTTGTTTCTCTGACAGTTGCATTAAATAATTCTTATGTTGCAGTGCAGGGTAATTTACACAGGTGGCTACTGCTGTGTTCATCTTTCATGAAGTAAGGTTGGATGTACTGTAAAAGGTATCTGAATAAGAATAATCCAAAACTATTTAGAAAAGGTCTATAAAAATTAAACATTACAGTTACATAAAATTGGGTTGAAAAAAGACAAAGTCCATCACATTCAACCCCTCCAAATGAAAACCCAGCATACACACACCCTCCTCCATACCTTTCACATAAATTATATATAGCCATATACTAACTGTAGAGTTTAATATCACAATAGCCTTTGATATTATGTCTGTCCAAGAAATTATCCAAGCCCCTTTTGAAAGCATCAA